>MU839114.1:307943-385953 GCA_030685235.1 Copromyces sp. CBS 386.78 | reverse complement strand
GGTGTGGGTCCAGAGGTTATGTCTGTGAGATGATTGGTCCAAAAAGCGGGAGAGGGCGCGCCAAGTGGGGGAGCAGTGTATGAAGACATTGAGGGTAGTGCGAAAAGACTTTCTCTTTAAAAATATAAAGAGGAAAGGAAGGGAGTTTAAAATTATTCTAAGGAAGCGCCTTCTTATAAGCGCGGGCAATTATAATAAAAATGGGGCTAGAGAAAGCTCGGGGTACTTCCGTCTAATTATTAAGGAACCCCGTTAATAAATAGCAATCCTTATAACCCGGATAGTTAAAATATATATTACCTTTCTTATAATTAATATATAATTTATAGAATTTTATTTAAAGGAACCCTAAAATAATCGGGTACTTATTAAAAAAATTATAAATTAAGAAAGTAATAACTTCCTTATAATAACCTATCTGTAACCTTCCTATTACTCCTTCGCTAATTATACTTTTAATATTTCTATTTACGAATATAAATTTCTTAGGACGAAAAAAGTAGAAGTGGAGAAGATTATACTTCGTAATAAAAAAATGGTTAATAAACGTAAACGTAAAATATCCGTTATTAATAAAGGAAATATAATAGTCTTTACGCGTACTAATAATTACGTACGTAAATAATAAAATTAAATTTAAAATAATATTATTTAGTAATTAAATTTATACTTCCTCTAAATCTGTTAAAGGATTTTATTATTTTTATAACGTAATTACCCGGCTCGGCCTTTATATACGACTAAGCGTAGAAATTAAATATTTTCTAATTCGTTATAATATTTACCGCCCGCGGCCGGTTTAATCGCGGAGGTTATAATTGTATTAGCAATTCCTACCGAATAGACTTCCGTAGGTTCCTACTTAATACCGCTATTACTATATCTACCCCTATCTTTCTTCTTCTTACTAACCGATTTACTATTAGCATAAAATTTACTACTTTAATTAATAAATTCGAAATAATTACGGGCAATATAATTTTACTAATTATAATAGTAATAGAAGCCCTTTTCCCTTTATTCTTTAAAAACTTCGGAATCGAATATAGTAGAAAGATTTATAGAATTAAAATTCATTTAATTTCTTCCCTAATTTACAAGTTTATTAGCTATAATAGGAAAAGCCGCTATAGCGTTTTTAAAAGAGGAATTTAAATCTTTAAAAATACTTACAATTACTTTATTATAATAATTAACGTCTTTTAACTTCCGATTAACCTTCTTTATAAACTTTAATTACGTAATATAATTATTATCTTCGAAGAAATCCTAAGAGACTAAAATACTTCGAAACTATTTATTAAATTTATTACGAAGGTAATAAACCTTTATCACGTCGTTAAACCTATATTTATCTATAGATTTAATAAATTCGATTTCAAAACGTAAAAAAGGAGTATTACCCTAATAAAAATTAATAAGGCATTTATTAATATTTAGCTTAATATTAATATTATTATATCGGTCTATAAAGTACATAAAAAAAACTTCGCCAATCGCTTATAGTTACTTCTTAAATTCCTTAAAGAATTTTATAAATTTCTTTAGGCCGTTATTTAATACCGAATATAAATTTAATCTTAGCCGGAATATTATATATACGATTTTAACCCGTTCTATAAGGAAATAAAGGGGGTCGAATTCCTACGTAATCTTAATTTAATTCTATTATAATTAGAAAGCGTTATAATATTTAATATTATCCTTATTTTCCCTAATAAAGATCGGGGGGTTTTTGATAATATACTTAGGGGGCTAGGAAACGGTTATTGTAGCTTCCTTAAGGGTATTAAAAGTCTTTAATATATTAAAAGGGGCTATAGCGGATATAATTACAATCCGCTATTATAAAACTATAGCTATATATTGTACTATATTTCGTTATTCTATTATAATATTATAATTTATAATAATTATCGTAAACGCCCTTCTTAATAGTTCGATAATAGATTTAAAAGCTAACTATCGGGCGATAATTTTAATAAAAACCTTATAGTTTCGAAAAATTAAATATAGCCGAATATCCTCCGTAAAACCGTTTATAAAATTTTAAATACTATAAATAATATTAATAAATTAAAGAAGGGCTATTTAATAAATTTTAATATTAAGAATTAAATCTTCGGTAAAAACGTCGAAAAACTCCTTAAAGTCGAATAGGTTAAAAGAATCGTTTATTAATAAATTAACTCCTTATCCTATTTCCTAAAGGCTTAGAACGATGTAATTTAGTAGCGAAATATCGTTACTACTATTATTATTATTACTAGAATAATAATCGTAATTACTATTATTTTCCGTAAAGAAGTTAATTTATAATATAAGGGAGACTACCGCAATACAAAGGCGCAATCAAAGGGGGATTACTACAATATAAGAGCGCAATTGTAATAATTAAATTACTACTTTTAAGGTCCGGTCCTAACGAGTCTACGGCTTAACGAAGTAACTCTATATATTAGGGTCCGCGACTCCTATAAAGTAATCCCAATATAGTTCTAAACTACGCAACTTCTTACCGCGCGATTCTAAAGGTCGAAAAGAAATATACGTATAAATACAATAGTTTAAAAGTATAATTAACTATTACAGTATAAAGGTATAAGGTAGGTAAGAATATACGTAATTATACGAAGGAGTAAGAGGAAAAGTTTAAGGGTATAATCCTAGATTAGTTTTTATAGAAGTTAATCTAAGAGATTAATTCTATAGTAATCTTACGAATACTATAGAACTAGCACGACCTATATAGCGATAATAATAATAAGGTTATTATAGCCTTCTATAAAGGCCGTAATAACCTTATACTATACTCGGAGCCATAGCCTAATCCCTAGCTCCGATAGCTGCCAACCGCATACTTCTAAACTATTACAAGGCTAACCCTATAATACCTAATCTTATTTAAGATGAGGGTATACTTAGACGTCCCCAACGGGTAAGCGTAGGTATACTACCCGCTCGATATTAAAATGATTTTGATATCCCTCCTAGACCCGCCGCCGCCGCCAGCTAGAGTTAGAGATAGAGGCTTTGCTAATAATAATAATAATAATAATAAGATAACCTTTATCGTATTGATTTTAGTGTTGAGGGTAATTTGTTTATCCGTAGTAGTATCGATTTGGCTACCTAGAAGCTCGAGAAATATATCGAGTTGTTGAAAGAGTCGCTTGTTTACTGGATGGTACTGATGCTATACCCTAATAAGCGGGGCAAGGCAATTACGAAATTCTTCGGCGAGGCGAAGATTGACGAGATTATTGAGTACTTTAGAGAGACCTTTTTGGAGTTTTATAATATGGATCTTCTTGTTTATGGTGGTCGTGATCCTACCCCTCCCGTTCAACCGTTCTCCCCTAGATCTAACCGCCGTCGTGAATATTAACTAGAGGATGACTTTATCGACGAATTTGGTGATGAGGAGGATACTAACGACTTCGAAGTATACTTTGCTTATAGGGTAAAGTATCTAGTTAATAATCCCCTAGTATAGTAGAGGATACATAGCTGGAGGTTTCCTAGAATTGCGTATATGGCTATCGATTATTTTACGATACTAGCTATGTCCTCAGAGGTAGAGCGAGTGTTTAATTAGACTCGATTGGTTATCGGTATGACGAGATATAGTTTGATTTACTCTACTATCGAGTATATCGCTTGTTTGAAGAATTGGGTGTAAAACGAGGGTTTCTGTATGTATACGATGAGCTTCAATATCTACTTTCGTCCCCGGAAAATATATGATCCGGCTATAAGCCTATTTAGCTGGCTCGAGCCGAGCTAGAGCTGAGCCGAGCCAGACTTATGGTGAGGGTAGCTGAGCCAAGCCGAACCCCCCGGCTCGGCTTGGCTAGGCTCGTGCAGGGCACTGAGTGAGACATTGTGGAGTGTCGTTCGGTTATTCCTGGAAACGGAAAAAAACGCAACTGGCAAGTGATGGTTGGCAAGGTAAACTTGAACTCTCGTTGATGATGAAGATGAGTACTGCAAACCAGTTCCTACTGCTGGCATGCTGATCCAGGCCCTCTTATACTCGAGTGAAGCCAGCGTTGTTGCTATCGCAGACAATATTCCCAGACCAACGACCCATAGATATACAGGCGCGCAGCCGAACTTCAAAGGAAACGAAGCATGTTGGACCTGAAGAAGCGCGTCACAAGAGATTTTCATTGAGTGATGTGGAAGCGACCGCGACGGCCTCACGTCACTGACCTTCCCAAAACCAACTTGGACGAACTTCAAGGAGAACATTGAGCTCGCAGAGCCAACATTGCTTCTCTGACAAAGGAACAGGTGAATACGATACAGGACCGGGAATGCTCACATCTGTCTGTCATTGTTCGTTTCATTGTTGGGGGAAGACATCGCAGGGAAATCATGGTGAACAGATGCAGCTTCTGACTGGACGAACAGCAAGGGCAGCTGTAACCAGCAGAGATCACCCTCCAATTTTAGCCGCCGTAGAAGCATACGGCACAGAGGTCATCCCTGATACAGGAAACAAACGAATCCGGCGTTTCGCTCAAGGTCCAAGAAGAGAAGAAGAAGAAGGAACCAACTCAGCATCAGAGCATATGTGTACACCTGATCGTGCTCTCCTGACAGTCTTTCAGTTACCAGTGGGGGCATTACGAGGGATTTGCAATCGGAAATGCGATCCAGCTTTGCGCGGTGATCCCTAGAGGTACCCTGGCAACGACCAACACCACCACCACCACCACCAACGACAACATCAGCAGCGATACCAACACCAAAATCTGAGCTTCACCACCACCAACGACAACATCAGCAGCGATACCAACACCAAAATCTGAGCTCCGTCGTCAAAAAAGAAGTAACAAGTATGAACTGTGCCGTGAACGCCGTGCGCTTGACACTGTTTGGGGGCCATTATCACCGAGGCACAGCTGTCAAACTCACCCACATCAAGCCATCGCCAACACTTATTTCACGATGTCTACCTATTTGGGGGCGGTTTCATACCACTGAAAGAGGAGATCTTGCGCCCTGGACAATGACAGCTTCAAGAACAAAACAAAACAAAACAAAATAAAGCAAACACCCAAACCAACATTTCAATATAACTCAAAACTCCCAAATTCCCCAACTTGGGTTGCATCAAATGCAGAGATTGGTACTAAAATGCGCAGATGACTCGGTGCGCTTGACACTATTATGGCGCACGAGTTGTCGCCAAGGGATCCTAACCGCGCTCAGCCAAAACGACGAACGGTGGAGTTGGAACGGGGACACTTGTCGATGAGAGCCTCAAAACTAAAAAAAAAAAAAAAAAAAAAAAATTTAAAAAAAAAAAAAAAAAAAAAAAAAGGGGACAAGGCCAAAGGGTGGTGCAATATATTAAGTCTAGAAATTAAGTACTCGTCCTTTGATCACTTCTCAGATCTCTCCTCAGATCTCTCCATCCAACAAGCCACTCACCCAGGTTCATCCTTGCACTTCTCCTCCTAACCTCCTCCTTTTCTCCCATCTTCCTTAAACCCCTTAAACACCAGTGCAAACATAATATCCCAACCACAAGTTACTGCAGGTCTCATCAACCCCGGTATTGTACTGCCTGAACTGCTCAAACGTGATGCCAGCGCCCGAGTAGATGCTCCAGCAGCTGTCGCCACTCTGGATCTGGTAGTACTTCTTGCAGTTGCTCACGACGCCGGGCATCAGAGGGGTGGGAGTGACGTGGACGCAGACGTAGTAATCGAGCCAGAGGTTGGAGCATTCTGTTGTGGAGAGGTGGGTGGGTTAGTTGAGAGACAGATGTCAAGGGGGAAATAAAGGGAAGAAGAAAAGG
This sequence comes from Copromyces sp. CBS 386.78, assembly GCA_030685235.1. Lineage (NCBI taxonomy): Eukaryota > Fungi > Ascomycota > Sordariomycetes > Sordariales > Sordariaceae > Copromyces > Copromyces sp. CBS 386.78. The sequence continues at coordinate 380,141 of MU839114.1, read as the reverse complement.
GAGGTAAAACGTACGAGCATTGACATAGCTGTTGTAGCTCAGGAACATATCGGTGGTGATTCCGTACTTGGTAGCAATAGTATCGCACTGGTCACCGGAGACAATCTTGTGATAACCGTCACAGTCGGCGACGATGCCGGGCATCTGAGGGGAGTTGGTCGCGGCGGGAGCAGCGGTGCTAGTAGAGGTAGCCATAGTAGTAGTTGTCGGCTTCTGGGTAACGGCGCCGGGGATGTGGACGCAGACGTAGTAGTCGAGCCAGAGGTTAGAGCAATCTGTTCAGGAGTATTAGTAAATAAATAGGTTACCTCTTGGGCTGTATAAAAGGCTAGAGACGTACCAGCGTTGATCTCGGTGTTCCAGGTCTTGAATTGAGTAGTGGTGATGCTGTTCTTGGAGGCAATGGTGTCGCAAGAATCTCCGGAGACTACCTTGTAGAAGCCATCGCAGTCGGCAACGATGCCGGGCATCTGAGGGGAGTTGGTCGCGGCGGGGGCAGCAGTAGTTGAAGAAAAAGAAGTGGTAGAAACCTTGGTGCTGGATGTGGTGGTGGTGGTCGTCGTCTTGAGCGTAGTGCTCGTGGTCGAGGATGTGGACGAAGACGGAGTAGGATCAGCAGTGACGGTGCCGATGACGCAGTAGAGCTTGCTGTCATCGAGGTTGGGGCAGGTGATACCTGGGTTCAACTTCTTGAGCTCATCGACAGACTGTCCCCAGCTGGCGGCGAAGCTCTCGCAGGTCGCGCCGCGGTCAGGAGCCGTGGCAAAGGCACAGTCAACAGCACGGCGGGAGAGAGCCCGGGCAGAGACCATGGCGGGCATGAGCCCGGCGGCAAGAACTTGAAGGCGCGTCAGCTGCATCCTGTTGATGTTGTTGGGACTGGAGAAGAAAGAGAGTCAAGGGCCGGTGTCCTGAAGCAAAAGAAACACTCACCAAGATGAAGCCCGACCTGCCATCTTATACATGCCTTGGAGAAGCACTTTGACCGGGATGGCTCGACTATGCTCTTGTTGATGCCTACCTAGTCTACATGGCCTGTTCTCCAAGTCCCCAGGCGATGTGAAAATCAGGTTGCCGGAGACATGACCACCCCGTCGTCGGTGGTATCACAGCTGAAGGCAAAATGCTCGAAAGCAATGGTTATTGCGACGTTGAGTGGGAACCGCAGTTTGTAGAGATTGTCGGTGCACGATGGCCTCTTTGGGAAGTCAGCCGGAGCCAGTGAATTCGGAAATGGAGACGACACCAACCGCGGGGTTGGACTCTGGCGTACGATGTAACTCGATAATCACGGTAGTGGATGGAAGCATGGATATCTGCCAGGGCAGATGATGTTACTGTTCAGCGATATAACGATATCCTGACTATGTCTTTAGCCGGGAAAATGTATCATTTTTTGCCAAGGCGTTTTTTGACCAATCGGTTGGCGTTATTTTTATCCACTGGTACTTCTTGGCCACGCAGACACCTGGGTTTGGTCGGTTTTTGCGCGCGTTTGGCGAATCTTTCGAAGGCCACCAAGTACTGCAGGTAGAGGGTAGTCTTGCCAAGAAATGATACATTTTCCCGGCTAAGGGGATAACGGTCAAAATCGGGGTAACCGTGTAAATTTGTTATTTGCAGGTCTACCAGTACTGTGTAGCAGGGAGCACGACGGCATGTACGGATAGCCGCAACGAGTATCCCAGCTGGCATGTAAATACTCCACGCCAGGCATGCAGCCTTGGCAGGCACAGTGGATCATCTCCGCTCCAACTTGGCCTGTGCTCAGTTCCACTCAGTTCCACCCATGCAAGGCTGCCGCTGCCGCTCCTTGCCCATTTCAATTTTTCAACTTCCATTCTCTCGCCAAGCCGGCTAAGGCGGCCCTTTGTGCTTGCCGCCACCACCAACGGCGAAGACAACACGATGGGATTGGTTTGAGTCGTCAAATAGTTCACTTGGCAAGACTCATACTGGCACGCACTCCCTTTCTTTGATGCCATTGGCGCTTTGCCTGTTACCACTTACCAGACCGTCTCCTCGCCTTTTCCTCTCCATCATCATGTTTCTTCTCTGACACGCTTCTCACGACCTCCGTCCGACAAGTGTCTGTCTCTTGAGCAGCCTCTCCGACGCCATTGTCATTTTTTGCACGACATTCACAACACCACCACTTCACAACTGCGGGAAACATGCACTTTTCATCCCGCGCAACTTGGTCCCTCCTGCTCTCTTTGATCAGTCTTGGGACCGTTGCAAACGCTGCCGATTCCGGCATCCTCGAGGTCGACCTTCTTTTCCCGCGCAACGAGACATATGCGCCCACCGAATGGATGCCATTCGTGTTTGCCTTTGGAAACGCCAAGCTCGCAAAGTATCTCGCTCCCACAATCAGCTACGAGGGATGGAACATATCCGCAGGAGCCAACTACTCCCAAGGAGCCGGCTTCTCTTATAGCCACAACAACCTGCAATGGGCAAACTGGTCCAGCCAGGACCCGTACTTTGTCCACCACTTCCACGCCGACCTCCCCGAGGGAATCTGGCGACTCGACTGGGAATTTTGGTATTTTCCCTGCAACGAGGACTGGACGGACCTCACGAGTGCTGGCGACCCCATCCTTCGCAACAGAACATTACACAGCATCACGTTCACCATCAAGGAGGGCGGGCAGGCGGTAGATCTCGTTGCTGCCACGGCCGACGACAAGACATGTCCCAAGGAGAACGCTGCTGCGATCGAGGTTACCGGCAAAACTCTGGGTGTTCCCCCCAGTGAAAAAATGCCAGATGACACGTGCGTTGTGGTGGCATCTCCTCAACCGTCTCCCACCCCTTGCCAGGTCAAGGTGGACTCGGCCGTTGCCGCCAGCATGACGGCTTCGTTGAGGGCCGATTTGTGCAATTCCGCAAACCCTCCGGACGACTGTCCCAAGGACAACGCCGCTCAGAGGTTGGCTGTTGCAGGTGTGGCCTGTTTGGCAGCTGCAGTGGGAATGTTTGGATTTTTGGCTTGAAGATGATGGGATCCTGGTAATTTTGCTAGTTATGCAGGACCGCGTACCGTTGTGCAATATGCAATGTAATGCAGCTACTAGATAGACATGTAAACTTGATGACAAAAGAAGCATTTCTTCAACCACTCCCAAACGTTCGCCATACTACCGCTTCCTCTCACTCAACTGGGTTTTATCCCCACGCTGCTCAGGCCAATTAATTAGGTGGCTAGTTTGGTCTTTGCGGAGTCAGTATGTAGCCTTTCTCAAGATGTAACTGGCCGAACAGTCTGGGGATAAAACCCAGTTGAGTGAGAGGAAGCGGTAGGAAGTTAGCCCTTAGCCTGAGAACCTTGAGCACGCCCTCACCGCTGTGCTGTGAAGGAAGGGAAAACGGGAAATTGCCATGTGGATTCTCCATGTTTTGCTTTGCCTAACCCATGAAAAGTGACCTTGGCAGGTCGCTTAAGCAAGCCGAGCCTTCGGACTTTCTTTGAGTCAACGGAATCGTACGATGCCACCTAGTAGCAAGACCCCTATGCAATGGAAATGAAATCGAACGGGGCCAACCGGCAGTATCGGCATATGAGGCGCCTAAGTAAAGTCGACTAAGACAATCGACTTACACATCAGTAAGGTATTGGTAAGTTTGTTAGCTTGGGACTTGACAGCGTACTCTTCGCAACGCAACCAACATTCCACCAATTTTCGTGCAAGAAGTTAGTATCAACCCAATGTGTTTTCTCCATCTCATACACCTTCTTCAATTTTCCGTTTTGAATGTGGTTACCCCGTTGTTTTCTTGTCAAGTTTTGCACACCCCTGTCACAAGAACCGCGCTAACAAACTTCTCAAGTACTGATGTGTACAATCTAATACTGGTTTGTTTGTTAGCTCGGTACGCCTGGTCTACTGGACGAGATCTCTCTTAAATTGTTTTCAACCCCTTACAAGTATAGACACAAATGGCTCTGTACAGTTCAAAAGGGCTTTAGAGAAAATTAATATCGTATATCAAACTCCCCAAAACAGTATATGCAAGGTAAAATACGCCTTGATTATTGAACGAAGCGAATTATTAAGATGTTAAAACGCCTAAGGAAGTTGACTCGAGGTCTCGAGCTAACAAACAAACCAGTATTAGATTGTAGTTTGCCGAGTTTCCGGAGTTGAAGGAAGCCACCCCTTGCAGAAGAACCATGGGATGGAAGCCATGTCAGCACTAGTGTAGTAACAGCAAGGCTACGACTTTCCCATTAGGTGCAAAACTCCACTTGGGCTGGATGCGGCTGCGCGGCGTAGCGGGCCGTGACGGGAAGTGGAGAGAAAACGGCTGTGGATTGATTGGGGTAAAGTCACGTGAGGCTGCTCCCTCCTAGTGGATTGCACAAGGCTAGGAAGCCTAGCTCCACAAGTTGTCGGTTTCATCACACACATATCGGACTCGACATGGACGACAACAAACCATTACCCCAAATGACAACCCGGACTATCACACCGCCAGCGTGGTACATACCCAATGCCCTGTATTTACGCGTGTGCTGATTGTCCCCACGTGCTCGGTCGCTTCGACGTAATCAGGCCGAAGGATCTTCTCGGCCATGGCCTCCTTTGGGACCCAATAAACGACATGGCGCCACGATGCTTGTCAATTCCCCACGTTCATCACACCAGCATCTAAACCACCATGTCATCATGAGATGTCCATCTGCAGGACGAGGCGCTGCTCCCTTGACCGCTTTGACCACTCCTCCCCAGCTCTTCCAGCAACGCGAGATTAAGGTGCGGAATATGGAACCTCGGAGGACCATCGCCCAGAACCTTGCATGACCTGGTTACATCTCTCGAGGCACACGGTTGCATTCTTGTGATCCCGCCACTTCCAGGTACCCAGCCCTACAGGGTTGACATCCCCTAGACTCTGGTTCGGTCCAACTGTGGACGCTCTTCCCACGACGAACGAACCCCTTGGCGCGCAGAGTTTTCACACACACTCGGTGACTCTAGCTACGAACAGGCTGGCTACGAACCCTCTAAAATTCAATTTCCGCTCAGGGTACCCTCCGGAATTTCTCTGGACGCCTAGTGAAGAATAGTTTGCTACCGATCAGCAGAAAAGTTGCCATATCCTTCGAATCCTCCGGGAAACAGTTGCCTCTTGTAACCTCACGATGGGGTGCCATCCCTTGCCCATGCTTACATCCAAGTGGATGGAGCCCTGGACCCTTGAAGTCTTGGAATCATGGACGCCTGGGAAGGAGAGAAAGCATGGAACTGATATTCAAAAGACCCCTTCGAGGCGATAACTCCCAAACATGGAGAGAAATGCTGGATATAAAGACGGCTCCTTCGCTGCCCTGTTGGTTACGATTCCAAGGGTCCATCAGTTCCATCTACTCTTCCGGCCTGTACTGGACTGAACTATCATCAAGACGTAAGTGCTCACCAAAACCTAGAGTGCACAACACAAACTAACCACACTATAGTATCAATTCCCTTGTGCAACCATGGTGGCCTCATCATGGTTCACGGCCGGCATGGGCGCTCTTGGCCTCCTGCTCTCTGCCGATGGAGTCGCGGCTGCCAGACGGCCAGGCTTCCAATTCCCTTCAAGCCCAATCGACCGTGAGATATGCCCTGAGCGATGCATTGTCTCTGGGCCCAACCCCGGAAACTGGTCTGTCTATCCCAACTTCAAGCAGATGAAGAAGTGCACCCAGACCATGTTCTACGACTTCAACCTCTATGACCAAGTTGACAATCCCGACACCAACTCCCGCATCGCTGCTTGCACCTCCTTTGGTCCTGATTTCTCCCTATTGCCTCCCAACAACTCGGCCGCACGGATTGCTTCGCTTGAACCTGTCAACGTTGACTTCGAGGTCGGATGGCAAGAGGAGGGTTTCGGCCTGGCTGCTTCCGGCCTTCGCTCCCTTCTCAAGCAATTTCGCAAATATATCGACAACGGACACGGAGCTACTGATAGGCCCTTCATTGTCTATGCTCAGTCCGGTCAAGCCACTATCGGTCTCTACATCGGCCAAGGTCTGCAGAACCAAGGCCTCAGCGAGTCTGCCCTGAGCATCTTGCAGGATAACCTCGACACCCTCAATGTCTCGACACCTAGCCTGGCTATGCAGCTTTGCGGCCCTGGCTACGACAGCACCCATACTTTTGGTGTCATGGTTACCAGCAATGCTACCTTTGCTCCCATTCAAGACGCTATCAAGACTTGGGCCAACGCCACCTGCTTGTCCTTTGCTGGCTCCAAGACCTTTGCCGGTCAAGCTGTGTTTACCACGCCGCTTTTGCCAACCACCAACGGCACCGTCGGCTCCAACTCTACCATCCAGGCCAAGGGACACGGTCCCAGGCATCACAGGGCTCTCCACGCTCGTGCTGCTCTCAACCGTCGTGCCGAGTGCCAGAGTGTGCAGGTGGAATCTGGCGACAGCTGTGCGTCGCTGGCCACAAAGTGTGGCATCTCGGGCTCCGACTTCACCACGCTCCATCCTGACTCCGACTTCTGCGCCAGCCTGAAGCCGAAGCAGCACGTTTGCTGCACCACCGGAGATCTCCCCGATTTCCGTCCCGTCCCCAACTCCGATGGCTCTTGCTTCACGTACCAGGTCAAGGCCGACGATAACTGCGCCAACCTTGGTGCCGAGTATGGCCTGACCAATGAGGACATCGAGGGGTTCAACCAGGACACCTGGGGCTGGAACGGCTGCGAGCTCTTGTTCACCGACACCAAAATGTGCTTGAGCGAGGGAAACCCGCCTTTCCCCGCCCCGATCGCCAACGCCGTGTGCGGTCCGCAAAAGCCGGGCTCGGAGCCGCCGACTGATGGCTCCAACATTGCCGACATGAACCCTTGCCCGCTCAACGCCTGCTGCAACATCTGGGGCCAGTGTGGTATTACCAAGGACTTCTGTGTCGATACCAACACCGGCGCTCCGGGAACTGCCGAGCCGGGCACCTACGGCTGCATCTCCAACTGCGGCACTGACATTGTCCAGGGTGACGGGTCCGGCGCCATCAAGATTGCCTATTTCGAAGGCTACAACCTGGGCCGAGACTGCCTCTTCCAGGACGCCTCTCAGATCGATGCATCCCAGTACACTCACATCCACTTTGGCTTTGGTACCCTGACCTCTGACTACCAAGTTGAGGTTGGCGATGTCTTGTCTTCTTACGAGTTCCAGGAATTCAAGCGCATCAGGGGCGCCAAGCGTATCTTGTCGTTTGGTGGCTGGGACTTCTCCACTCTGCCTGCAACTTACTTCATCTTCCGCGAGGGTGTCACCGCCGCCAACCGTCTGACAATGGCCACCAATATTGCCAACTTCATCAAGGAGCACGATCTCGACGGTGTTGACATTGACTGGGAGTACCCCGGCGCACCCGATATTCCTGACATCCCGCCCGCCAGCCTGGATGATGGGCCCAACTATCTCGCCTTCCTCGTTGTTCTCAAGAACCTGCTGCCTGGCAAGTCGGTCTCGATTGCCGCTCCCTCCTCCTACTGGTACCTGAAGCAGTACCCTCTCAAGCAAATCGGTGCCGTTGTGGACTATATCGTCTACATGGTCTACGATCTCCACGGGATTTGGGATGCGAACAACGGGTACTCTCAGGAGGGCTGTGAAAATGGTAACTGCCTGCGCAGTCAGGTCAATCTGACGGAGACCAAGCAATCGCTGGCCATGATCACCAAGGCCGGCGTTCCCGGAAGGAAGATCATCGTCGGCGTGACCAGCTACGGTCGCTCTTTCGAGATGGCTCAGCCCGGCTGCTGGGGTCCTAGCTGCCTCTTCACCGATACCAGTACGAACCCAAAGGCGAAGAAGGGCGTGTGCACCGGCACTTCTGGGTACCTTGCTGACGCCGAAATCGCTGAGATTATCGCCGGAACCAGCTCGAAGCGCTCGAGCAGAGTCGTCGCTAGCTTCGTTGACGCAGGCAGCAACAGTGACATTCTTGTGTACGATGAAAACCAGTATGTCGCCTACATGAGCGCTGCAACCAAAATGGCCCGCTCGTCGCTCTACGCGGCCTGGGGAATGGGTGGCACCACGGACTGGGCCAGTGATTTGCAAAAGTACAACCCTGTTCCGTTGCCTTCCGCAGACTGGGCCAGTTTCATAAACGATATCCGCAACAACAAGGACCCCAAGGGTGATGATGGCGTTCGTGAAGGCAACTGGACCCAGTGGACATGCGATAACGACTATACTAAAAACTGGGACCAGTACCTTCCAGAGGAAATTTGGAAGGCGCTTGATGCGGATTCTGCGTGGGACGATGCTGTCAGGAACTGGAAAGATTACAACCGTCAAAGAGCAGGGCTCTCTTTCATGGACTCGCTTGGACTTACCTTTGGCATGGGAGCTGGAGGCACCGTGCAGTGCGGCGAGCTGGATATGCCCAGTGATAATTGTGACCAGACCCAGGATTGTCCCGCGAGTGCCGACGGAGGTGACAGCGGGGCTGCAGCGCAGTTGATCTGGAACTCGCTTGTCTGGGTCCATGAGGTTTACCATGAGTATTACGTCGCCCTCTTCGACGTCGCCGGTGTCATCAGCACGGCTCTCGACAACATGGAGGACACATTTGCGCCAATCCCACCAGCGCCCGACAACAAGTGGCTATTTCTCCTGATCGATCTCATCACCCTCGGAACCCTCTCGGTGGCCGGTCCCTTCTTCAACACGATGCTCAAGAGCACCGCATATTTTGCCGCAAAGTCGGGCTCTGCCGCCTTGGACAACCTCAAGGACACCACCATGACCTTGATTGGCCAGAGCACAACGATCGCCAAGGACGTGCTGCCCAGCAAAGACTCTCCATGGACGCCCGAGGCCCAGAACAAGTTCTCCAACTACATGGGCCAGGCTATCAGCGGCTGGACCAACACCACCGCTCTTGCCCTCAACAAGGTGTTCGACGGCAGCGACGAATCGATTGACCTCCTCGGCGCGGTCATGTCGGATGGCAAGCTCATTCGGGGTTCCCCCGGTGACAACACCGTGGACAAGGGCAACGCCGCGAACGACCTGCGGGCCAACATCGCCAAGTCCTTCTTCGGCTACGCCATCCCCAGTCTCTGGCGCACCGCTAAAACCTATGCTTTTGTCCTCGACTCGGGCATCTCCTGCGACACCCCCCACCCGGTCCGCGACTACCTGTCTGACGAGACCATGGATGCCACCGGCTCCTGCGTCGACGGAAGGTGGTACTACCTTGTGCACCCCGAGGGCAAGTCCCAGGCTTGCACGTGCCAAATCATCGGCGACACCGGCCCCTGCCAAACCATCTGCGGCGATAACTTGTTCTCCGCTCCCCCCGGTATCGAGTCCCTCCCCGACTTCGGCGGCATCACCAAGGACGATCTGATCAAGGGCTCCGTCCGCACATATAACAAGAACGGCCAAAAGAACGGCGGTCTCACCGCCGACCCGTACGACGGCACCACCATCGACAACCTTTTGGACGTCGACATCACCACCCCCGGCTACGTCCGGCTTCCCGTCTGCTCTCCTGAGCGCGCCTTCCAGTCCTGGGACACCTCAGACAAGGGATCGTCCGATAACTACCCGTGCGATATCCCGCCCGGCAAGAACGAGTGCGGCGACTCGACCTTTGAAGACCAGACCTCGGACGCCAGCCCCTCGGTGGAGGATTGTCTCCAGATCATCAGGAACATCGAGGGCGACGGCAGCACGGACTGGACGGTAGGTATCGGCGGTCAGAGAGGGATTGCTCAAGCCGGTGGATGCACATTCGGCGTGGACGCAACCGATGTCAATGGCAGTGTCACTTTCAAGGTCGGTGGGCAAGATGTGATTGATATCATCAACGAGGCTATCAGGCAATTTGGTGGAAGCGGCAAGGTCGGTGCCAAGGGGGATATGACGTGCAATGGTAATGCCAGCCAGCAGCCTGTTAGGTGGGGTCTTTACTAGACGGCCTAGACCTAGGTGCACAGTGGGTGTGTGCTCGTCTGGATTATAATTGTTAATGGCAGCCCCATACATATAAATATGGGTGTAGAAGTTTAGATTACTTGTGATCTTCATTACTCTTTTTTTTTTGTCGGTTGTCTTTTTTGAAGAGCTCGAAGTACGAAGGTAGAACTAACATAAAGAGAAGTAGCGACTATACGAAATCGCATTTTGTCCGCACATAATGACCATCAGAAGCCGGGGATATCAGTTTATGTCGAGATCTGAAGATCTTCCGTACAGAGACAACGACGTTATTCAACGGACAAAACGCTTAGTGGAAAGGGAGACACGAAGGACGACATGAATCTGAACTCGAGGCCGAGCCCCAGCCATAGCCACAGCCAGTTAGTATATTTTATTTGGTAGACCAATACCATTTTCTTGCGTCAATTTTTTCTTTTCGAATACTCTGGCCTTGTCGTAATTAATTGCTTACCTAAGTTTCGATATGAGATTTCTCCCCTGCGATCTTCTTGTCATATTGTCCTGAAGGCGTCCAAATCTTTACAAAGATAACTACATCCACGAACTCCAACATGTAAGTCACTTGGGGCGTGGTGTCCTGTCTTTGATTACAACATCGGAGACATCTTTGGGTCAATCCTATCTATGATATGCTTAATCTGAGACTAACAACAATATCAGCATGAGTCCCAACCGCAAGACCGTCTTTGCCGCCCCGGCCCAAGCTCCCGCTGAGGTTCGGGTTCCGACTCTCAAATTCGTGGCCGGTGGGCCTACATTCTCGCAGGTCGCCATGGTCCCCCCCTCCCCCCCCCCCGCCGTCTCTCTCCTGCCGCTCCTAGGGTTGTCGTCCCCTCTCCCGCCGCTCCCAGGGTTGTCGTCCCCTCTCCCGCCGCTCCTAGGGTTGTCGTCCCCTCTCCCGCCGCTCCTAGGGTTGTCGTCCCCTCTCCCGCCGCTCCCAGGGTTGTCGTCCCCTCTCCCGCCGCTCCCAGGGTTGTCGTTCCTCTCTTATATCCTCCAACCAAAAGCTTATCGTCTACGTATCCAAGCGGCCTCATTTGCTTAGACCCTCTCAATATATAATCTAATACTAGTTTATTTATTAGCTCGGTATACCTAGTCCATTAAATAAGATCTCTCTTAAATTATTCTTAACCTCTCACAAGCATAGACATAAATGGCTCTGTACGGTTCAAAAGGGCTCTAATGAAAATCAATATCGCATATCAAACTCCCAAAACAGTATATGCAAGGTAAGATACGCCTTGATTATTGAACGAAACGAATCATCAAGATGTCAAAACGCCTAAGGAAGTTGACTCGAGGTCTCGAGCTAACAAACAAACCAGTATTAGATTGTACTGTATGTACCTAATGTAGCGCCGCTATTACAGAATGGCTTTTCCCTGTTACTTAGTGGCTATAAAAAGGTTCTGTAGTTTTTGGCTCCTTTTCACCATTCCCACATCCTTCTTTTTTTTTTTTTTTTTTTTTTTTTTTCTTCTTTTTTTTGGGGGCCTGATCATGCTTCATGAAATCCCACTCACTTTTTGACTAAAAAGATTTCTTCAGGTAAACCTTTCTATTTGGCGGATTTTTCCTCTTCCTCCAGAGGATTTTCGTTTTGTGGTGTATGATCGATCGACCTCTTCTTTGTGAGCCGGCCGCTGATGGTTCTTTCCACCGTTTGGTTGGCGATGCTTCCTGTGGTGGAATATCCACTGCTGGTGCTTTCCCTGGTGGTTGCCGCAACTGGCGGTGCTTGGTCCAGCTGGAATTGCATCAGCTGGTATTGCTTCCACTGACGTTGCTTCCTCGTGCAATGCATCCTCTGATACCGAAACTTTTGGTAACCGATTCTCTGGTAACGCCGCTGGTGATGCTTGCTGTGAGTCCGGTAACGTTTCCCCCGATGTCGAAGTCATCGTCCTTGCTGTGCATACCGAATCGGTAAGCAATGAAACACCGGACGATTTGCGAGACCCTGCATCATCACTGATTGATCCATCCAGCGCTTGACTCTTGTGCATTTCTTTCTCTATCCAAGCACGCGGCTGCTCGATGGGCAGTGTCTCGAGCGGAATCCCCTGCTGCTTCATCAGCATTCGGTATACTTTTTTATGAGCTTGTGAACCACTCTCATAAGCCAGCTCGAACAATCTCTGCAGGCTGGCTTTGGCAATGCCCGCTTTGTCCTTATGACGGAGCAATACCCTCGCGCATTTTTCCTGGAGCGCTCTCACAGCGGGAAGCAAAGACCCCCTTGAGAAACATGGCTGCTTTATGAGACTTGAAATAGATCCGATGGCAGTTTGTTCGTCCTGATGTCTGTAGTCACGGTAGACATAAGCGACTTCAGTTTCCCCGGCCTGAGATTGGGAGACATTCGCTAAATGTTCGATAACCATAGAAGGTAAGATCGTTTTCCCCGCTGCTGGGATGCCTTCGCAGAACAGCACCTTCACATCCTCATCTCTCCATGTTTGGTACTCCGTCGAATCGAGGAACCAGTTACCGGTGCCTGGTTGTTGTTCATCCCGAGGAAGACTGTGTTGTGGTCCAGATTGTATGTCTGTAAGCCAGTCAAGCACCCTGGACTTTTCGTTCTGTTTTTGGCTAGAATCGATAGTAGCCCAAATAGCATTCACAGTTCTTGCTGCTGTGTCAAGTATCTCACATACTGGTTTGAGGTCAGGATATATTCGAACACTAAGCTATAATGGTGTCAAGTTGCGGAAAAGAAATGTGGATGTGCCGCGCACGATGACGATCGGCTGAGGGAAAAAGGATATAGAATTCTGATGAAACTCAAAGTACGAGCGATCTCTGACCAGACACCCATACTGATGTCGTGTAAGGAGGTAACTCGGATAAACGCGGCTGACCTTTACTGAGAGCATTCTTGAGCTCAGGTAAATCCCTTGCTGCTCGTTCTCGACGAACATCTGCCGGTTGGACTACTTCCAGAAGCTCCTTTGCGTAGGCAGCAGCAACAGCAGCCGCGTATTCCTCCCATATCTTATTATCATGCGAGTCTGCATAGTCACAAATTCCCCGTATGACAAGGCAAGGGAAGCTGTTCATCAATCCCGCTGCATGCAACTCAACGCAGAGTACACGGCTGTCGAGGTCATTGTCGATCCGGTCACGGACCATGGCATTTTTGATGAGTTGGTTGCCAGAGGCGATCAGCCCGTAGTGTATCTCCATTGGCCGCGGCTTCCTCGTGATAATCTTGGACGTATCACAACCGTTGCAACCATCCGCTCTGCCTGTTTCGTTGTGCGCACAGTCGGGTGCGAACAACACGTCCTTGAGAGAGCCAGATCGGAGATATTTGGAGGCAAATTTCGGGTTGGTTGTCTCCAGCTCCTTGAAGAATTCTGGGATTCGAGATCCCTCCAAGTCATGCTCAGTTACAAGTTGGTTCAATGCTGTGAGTAGGGCGACGGGCGGTCTATCCAAGGAGCCTGTCCGCTTGAAGGTAGTGGCACCCTGGTGCTGTAAAGCCTTCCCCATATCCCACTGAACCACGCCAGGAAAGTGATCTGTAGGCACGCTCACGACAACATCTCCGAGGCGGACATCATGCTTGGGTATACCGCTACCAATACCAACCAGCAATCCGAACCTGATTGATGGAAACGTGGACAGCATCCGGGCAACCACAGTTGCTGCTGCATTTGTGCCGGTTTCGCCCATCGGGAGGCAGGCAATGACGATGTTGTGCCCGCTTATTGAACCCAGGATATAGGAATTGGTGTCGTTTGCTGCTTTTGGCAGAGGACCATGACGGACATCCAGCATGGCCGCTGCTGCTGTCTGTTCTTTGGCGAGTGCGCAAATCCAGCCTATGGTGTATTCTCTATGGGACCTGGGGTTACCAGTCCGTTCGGTTGCCATCTTGTCGAGAACCGGTCCGGCCGGTTACGGGAGCGTGTTAAAGACGCAAAGAGGCAGAGACCAAACGGGATTGTTGTGACAAAAGCTTAAGACCCCGAGTGACTTTGGAGAAGTGAGGCTTTAGCGAAGTACTGTAATGGTTTCACCAGTTAACGCACAGCCGACACACGTAAACACTTTCGATGGGATGCATACCTTGGGTGCGAACAAGAGTCCGTTTGCCCCTATTCAAGAGACTTCGGCACAAATCGCTTGTGAAGTTGTCGAGTTGTCTGTTCATGCCTGCTACTCGGGGGCTTTAATAGATCTTGACAGTTTTTAGCCCATGCAGCCTGATGGAGCCCCAAGGTTGCATCTTTGCACAGCCATGGTGCCTATTTTCATGATGAGCTGGAAATGGAGGATTCCTATTGGACATCACTGAAAAGGTCGGTTTCATGGGGTGAAGGAGCGCATTGCAACGATGAAGGACATGCAGAGCGAATCGTGGTCGTTCGGTCATGTATCTGAGGATCGATGGGCAAGAAACGTTGGGCGGAAAAAGTGATTGAAGAGTGGTCATTATTGAATGAGGAAATTTGAGAACTTGGAGCTTCAAATCGTGTTCTTCCCGACCAGCCTTCTCTTCGTTCCACACACATCGCAAGGTAAAGAAACCCCACTTTCGACCGGAGAATGAAACGAAAAAAGGTAAAACGTATCGCTAACCAAGACTTGGCCGGGTATATAGTCCCAGTCAATTTTGGGTGTCGAAGCTTCACCAGGTGGCTACCGTTTTTGGCTCCCATTGGTTGCGGACCTAGCAACATGGGCTTAACAAGGAGAAGACGAAATGTAGGCATCAAGTGGTTTGGAAAAACTTGGCGGATCCTATACCTCTATCTAACTGTAATCAGTGCTCGGTATATCTTCCTCGCACTCATCTACTGTAGTAACACAGAATCGATATCAGGAATCGAAGCGCCCCCTACTCTTGTGGCAACACGAGATACGCCTTTGTGAAGAGTCCCGCAATAACATGAAATGCAAGCGAGCCAGTCCCTCCAAAGAAAAAGAGGTGACCGCCCTGGTATTTTCGTGCCTCCTTCACCAACTATCACCTCAGCCTTCTGATATCCACTCGTTCGCCTATCCATTCCACGACGCTCACGGACCAAGTAAAATGAGCATAGTCTCGATGCCGTCTGTCTCAAAAGCCCGACTTCGCTCTCGTCTAGGCGGGAAAAAACGCCGTATAGAGGTTCTTTTCAACTTCTACTCGTCGGAAAGCTCCTTCTGTATGAGGTCCATAAGGCTCTTGAAGGCGGTAGCGTTGGCCTCGCTCAGCTGTACACAGTCATGGTTAGCATGATCCTTTTCAACATACACTGGGAACATGATCCCACGTACCTTAACCTGCACCTGTCTCGGCTCCGTACCCTCAAACGCCGTAAACAGCACATATGCCGCCTTGAGCTTCTTAGTCACAACAAACGTCATTGCCGGTACAATCGCCGTGTTGAGAATCACACGGAGGGTATGGTCTTGGCGCATGACGAGACGGACACTCTTGCGGCCGCCACCGCCGCCGGCCTCTCCATCACCACTGTCCTCTACCAGCGCTGAGGCGTCGAAGGAAGTAGAGTCCCAGTTGCCGTTGTGATCTCGCTCAACGCTCGCTTTGGGCACGTTGACTTTGAGCATGCCGGCCCCCCTCTCCTTCCAGCCGACACCCTTCTCCATAACGAAGATCTTGGCGCGCACCGCTAGTAGCGTGGCATCCTCGCCCTCGCCGTCATCGACAACGACTTATCGCAAGTTAGCATTACCGCACAGAATAATGCGACTCAGATGTCCCAGATCACTCAAACTTACCCTTTCGCAACTTTAGCTTCTTCTCTTCCTCCGCCGCAGTCTTGGCCTCATCGTTCTCGCCCTCCTTCTCCTCGTCCGACCCCGCATCCTCCTTATCGTTATCACCCTCTTCTTCGGTTTCTTCCGCGTCACTCTCTGGCGCACCAAAAGGCTTGGCAGGCTTGCTGCTCATCAAAGTGTCGCCGGGCTTTCCACCGAAACTTGTAAGCTTGGCGCCACCAAGCGCACCGCTTCCGAAACCGCTAGAAAACCCGCCGCCGAACACGGAGCCGGTGCTGGCGCTGTTAAAGCCGGCAAAGGGCGATGGTGCCGCAGCGGAGCTGCCGAAGCTGAGCTTGGGCGGCGCGGGAGCCGCTGCTGTGGTGGAAGCGCCGAGAGTACCGAAGGGAGACGCGGATCCCGAGTTTGTAGAGCCGAAAAGGCTGGGGGCAGCCGAGCCACCTAGGGCGCCAAAGGGAGAGGTTGTAGAGCTGGCGAGCTTGGCGAAGCCAGACTGGGCAAAAGCGGAGGATGATGTTTGGGGCTTTTCTTCGGTCGAGGGCTTGACTTCTGCTGCTGGCTCGGCGGGCTTCGAAGTCGTGTCGGTGGTGGTTGTCTCGACAGCTACTGAGGTCGTAGTCTCCTAATGGCGGTCGGGTTAGTCGAGTCACAACTAGCATGTATGTGCTTGTGAAATGGCCCACCTTGACTCCGTCATCCGACGATGTTGTCTCGTCGCGCGCACGCTTCTTCTCCGGCTCGGACCTGTCTGTCCTACTCTGGGCCGCGGTGGACTTGGCTTCCTCTGTGGAAGCCTTGTCCCCGGATTGAGCGTCGTTGGCGTCCTTGCTCTCGTCAAGCTCGTCGTGTGCTCGCTTCTTCTTGGGAGACGAGACGTGCTCCTTCATCTCGGTGTCTTTGTCGTCGCCAATTGCAGGCTCTGGGGTCGCCCTCTTCGATCCTGCTGTAGGGGTGCCATTGTCTGATGCGCTATCTTGGGCTACAGCGGGGCCTTGCTCGGATATGGAGGTGTGCTTCAGTTCGCGGCGGGCGGCCGTGGTCTCGGCGTCTTCCTTGGCGACTGGCGCGACGACGGTATCCGTGGTGTCGGCCTGGTTTAGCGTCGGGTCGGCCATGATGTCAGAGGTGTCTGATGTGGTGGCCAAAGTGAGGAGGAGGGCTGTGGCAGCAAAGTGGACAAATCGCCAACGAAGCTTGGTGTTGCAAAGGGGACCGGGCTAGACGCGGCGGTAGGCAACGGATACAAATGAGTAGCAAGGATGATAAACGAGAAGATGTCGGTTTCGGAAGAGTTACCAATACCAGACAAGAAGAGCAAGAGCAAAAAGAAAGAAAGTGGCAGCGACCGAGTTTAGTGTGAAGCGGATCTGAAATCGAACGTCTGGGCGTCTCCCGAAAATGGAGTACCACTCAGGCTCAGCATTAGAAGTGGAAGTGGAGATTAAGTCTAGAGGTAGCACAGGGCAGGGCGGGCAGTTGCTTGGGGCCCTCCGCGCGCTTCGCTACCTACAGTGGTTGGTCACAACGTTATTTCCACAGCCTGTGAGCTGGACTTTTGCGCGATACAACCTTAACTGGAACCTCACCTCAACCTGATTCCCTTCACAGTGATGGGTACCTTCTATGTCCCTCCATTACATTGTTCCCAGGTGAATGTTTCTTCACTTGGTGAGAACAGATCGACAACCCAGCCAAACCGATGAAAGTTTGCATCCAGCGCTGTCGCGGTCATGGACTTGTACCCGCGATGGGACAAAGCCTTGGTTGGGTGACAATACCTATCGATTTCACAGCCTGGTCAGAATGCAGCATCACTCTGCGTTGGACAGAAACGCGGCGCGCCTCGGCACCTGCCACACATGCTGCGGGGAACTTTTCATCACGTCAGTCAGTGCAGTGACAGGGCAGAACGCAACCATCATGAGCATTGGGAAAAGAAAGCAGAAAAGGCAAGTAACAGCAGCCACCATATGATATACTACTCACGAGACATTAAAGAAGGAAATATCTTGGTGGTTTGTTCTAAAGACGACCTGGGAGAAGACGATTCTGGTCCACTGTTTGGACATCTCGGAATAGCGCCAAGCACCAGACCAAATATTGTCTTCCGGGTTCCACGTTACCACAGCAACCATCCGCCCCAGCATTTCCCCCAGCGCTCATTCACGTCATTAAGCATTACCCATAAACACCCAAAGAAACTCCTGACCACAAACGAAAGCCCGTCACCTTCTACTCCTCAAATACTCTTCATACCGAGGCGGCAACCCTTCATCTTCAACAACTCCCCTCAGCCCTACCACCTCCCCATAGCCCGGCGGTGGAGGCGTGCCAGGTGTCTGCCGCCTGACATTCACCGGAGCGACCTCAGATCTTGGTCTTGGACCCTCTTCTCTCCTCGCCCCAGCCCGAATCATATCCTCCACCAAATTCGCCGCCCTCATGAACGACGCCAGTTCGCCTCCGATGGACAAATCATCGTCACTATCCTCTCCACCACTGTCTTCACCACTACTCTCCCCGACTCCATCTCCGCGCTGCTTCTCCTGCTCGTCTTCCGAGTCAACCAACGTCTCCCTCTCATCCCAACCCCTCTCATCATCATCATCAACGACCTGCTGGTCAACATGGTCGTGAATAGTCTGGGTCTCGGAACCAGGTTCGTACCGCAACGCAAACCCATCCTCTGGGACTGTGTGGTACTCGCGATAGCGCTGGTACTCTTGCTCCGATAACCTCTCTTTCTCCGACTTATTCACCTCTTCCTCTGACACCTGCCCCCTCTCCTGTGACCACAGCTCCTCCTTCTCTTCTACCGACTTTTCCTTCTCCTCTGACACCTCCTCCTTCTCCTCTAACAGCTCCTCCAACGACTCCTTCCCTTTCTCCTCTTCCTCACCCGTTTTCTCCCCCGCCCCGACATCGCCCTCCTGCTCACCTCCATATTCCCCATCACTTCCCCCAGATCCAGCACCGGATTCAGCTTGCACCTGAGCCAAGTATTTAGCCTTACACTCCCCACAGCTTTCATAGCTGCCAGAAAAGCCAGGACAAAGCGATTCTCCCGCCTCTACAGGCTCATGTCCGTTTCTCTGCGCCAACCTTCTTCTTCGGTTACGTAACCTGCGCAGGCAGTGGAAGACGCAAGCGAAGATGGGAAGAGACAGGAAGATCAGGTAAGCGGCCAGGCGGGCCGGGGAGAGGATGGAGAGATGCGCTTGGATAGAGGCGCAGAGGGATGCGTAGAGCGAAGCTAGCGTCTTTTGTTGGGCTGGTGCCGAGGGTGAGTCCAAAAACCGGCCGGGGAAGATGGGGAGACGAGCTGGTTTTGCTGGTCGGTGGTGCGGGAGTTGCCATGGCGGATGAACCGACGGCGTGCTGGTGTCGTTGGCTCTCGGCGGGAGGTTCGCGCAGAGGGCCTCCAGCCGTTGTCGGTTTGCTGCCTCGTGCACCCTGCTCATCACCGGCTTTTGCGCATGCCCGTGGTGAACCTCACGAGTTTCCTCCTGGTCTTCAGCCACGCTCCTCCGAAACTCCAAACACTCCACCTCCCTCTCGAACTCCTTCCTTTCCCTGATCAACCTTGCCTCCCTGCTCTCCCTTTTCCCATCTTCTTCTCCCTCTCCCTCTCCCTCTCCCACTACGTTGTTGTCAAGGTTACGATTATTATTATTATCATCATCATCATCATCATCATCATCAAACACAACCTCCCACCCGCCAGCTTTCCCCCTAACATCTCTGACCCGCGCATCAACGCACCACCCCGCTACTCCAAACGCCCAGACTGGTTCCTCTTGTCTGAACCAGATTGTGCAACTTAGGTCTTCTTTTACAGGCTGTCCGTCCACACTCTTCAGATTAAGCGTAACCGATTGTGAGCGCTGCCTAGAACCCACGTGCCCCAACACATGGCCGTTTCTGTTGCTGTGGTCGCTAGGGACAGAGTTGGTGTTGACATCGGTATCGGTGGCAGAGTCGTTATCGAGATCGATGTCTTGGACATCAGCGGAGGGAGGGAAGCAACGTGATTCCCAAGTAAGATGGACCTTGATGTCGTTATCCAGCACAAACGACCCGTCTTCTGAAGGCGGCGAAAGAAGGGGTTGGTTATTGATGGTTATGTTGGGGGAGGCGCAACCGCCGGTGGTGAGAGAAGGCTTGACGTCGAGGCGGAACCCCTGTTTTCATGGTCAGGTCAGTGTCCGCCAAAAAAATAAAAAAAATAAAAAAAAATAAAAAAAAAAAGATCTGATTGAGCAATTGAGGAAAAGCTGGTAAGTGAAGACGGAAAAGGCGATGACATACCAAATCCTGGCCATAACCATAGGACCTAGCAGTAGGATGCATAAACTGTATATACAAACTCTGCGGATTAGGCACCGTGACCGCCGCGGCGACTGCTACAGGTAGTACTGGCGCGACATCTATCACCCGGGCGTAAAAGGTTGGTCAGTCAGTCAGCCATATATATGTCTCGGAAGTAAATCCATCCAATCTGTTCTGCCCAACGTGAATCACTCAGTTGATTTTGAATGTTCCGTAACGGGATGCATACCCTCTAATCCATTAACGACACTACCCAGAACGAGCGCTGAAAAGAGCGTCGTGTGTTTGAGTCCGCGCATCCTGGTGGTGATGTTGTGGTCGAGTGTCCTGGAGCCGGAACGTGCGGTTGCGAGCGGTCGCGGGTGGGTGTGGGGGATGTGGGCTGGGTAGGGTAGCCTAATTCTTTTTCTGGGTGACCACGGAGCGGTGCGGCGGCGACAGGGCAGTAGCGCACGGAAGGCCGGATCGGGACCGTTCAACTACCGTAGAACGTCTACCGCTAAGTGCTCGCTCTGTTCCGATGCCGATTGCGCGTCGGATGTCTGTCGTCGGGAACCTTGGTGAGAGCAGGCAGGCACCGATTGAACAAAGTGGCGATGCACCGACCGTCTCCAGTTCGGGTATCGTGAGGTCGGGTCGGGGTGTCGGTTCTGTTGTCCGAAATTCAGTTGAGTGACCGACCGCCTAACAAAACCTAGCGTACATACCTAGCCAGCTTCGTCACCTGTCCCAACAAACAAAGGCTGCCTGACTCAAAAAGGTTTAAGAAACCAGGACAACTAAGAAGTCAAGTGCAAAAAGATAAAAAGGACAGATGGCCGCTCTTCAGAAAACACCATTTCCCCAACACCACAATACAATACCATCATCCCACTTGTTCAATCGGGAGGCCGCCCAATGATTTGCATGATTCAACCAATCAGCTTACACGGAACTGACCCAACCTCACCGAAAAAAAGTGGGTAGCTTACGACGACAACCCCGGCACGTTTTGTCGCTTGGCTCGGTCTGGGGAGGAAGGGATCTTGGCTTGGAGAAGGTGAGGGGCAGAAAGGGCACGCCACTAAATGATGACAGCATAACCTTGTTTACGACAATTGGGTAGGCTGTGCCTTTTTGCTTTGCGGTAGGTAGAATGAGACGGAGGTGATATATATTTCAATGACAGGTTGTTGTCCATGAAGAGTAGATAAATCTACCATAAAAATTGTATTTATCGTAGCAGACCATGGTCTAAGAATACAAGTTACGCGGTCCGTCTCTTCAGAGACGATAAAGTGACCAAGGTGTGAGCCAAAGTGACAAAATCAGCGCAAGGCTGGAACGCACCGATCGACCAAGCAACAAACGAGCACCAGTCAAGACAAAGAACAACAGATATACTACAAACCCTGCCATATCATTTCGCACTCTATCCACTGCTTTGCTCAATGAGGTAGCATAGTACCATACTCTCTTTACCCTCTATCCATTTGACCTGGCTATTTCCCAATCTGACTGATTAGAACGATACGGTCTATCCATCAAAGCCTGAAAGCCCATCCATGATGAACCAACAACCCTTGTTGCATTGCCTTCCCTGTATGTGTACTTGAGCGGATTCTTCAAAACACAATTATACAACGGAGCCATCAACCCTTCAACATTGCCATGACCGCCCACACCAGGCTCAGCGTCTGCGCTCCCTATCCCTATCAGACCCGGAACCAGAACCGGAACCCCGGCTAAAGTGGTCCCTAAGCCACCCTAGCGGGCCATTCCCAGAACTCGAGCTCTGTTGTTGTTGCTCCTGCTGTCCTCCTCCCTCACCTTGTCCATCCGCTTCACGGTTTCGTGAGCTTCCCTCCCCGCTATTACTGTTACTGCGGCCCCAGAAGTTGGGGAGTCCGCCGCTGTACCTGCTGTTAACGTTGTTCTGCGAATTTCCGCTGCTCGTGTTCTGCCAGGCCGTCGAGGTTCCCCTATCTCTCGGTGGCGACGGGTCCCTAACACGTGGTCGCATGTTGAAACTGGAGTTCTCGCGGCTGGGAGGCGAGTGTGAAGTGCGGCGCGAGATACCCTCAGATTGCCCCTGAGAGTCGGTGCGTCTAACGCCAGCCGCGTTACGGATCCGCTCGAGACGCTCTTCTCTCTCCTGTTCGCTGCGCCGAAGTCGGTCTGTGGCCGAATGGCTTTGTGATCCAAAGGGGTTGACTGATTCAAAGGTGTTTCGTCCTGGCGCGGATGCGGAAGCAAATACTGATGAAGAACTGGTGTTGGCTTCTGGGCGTGGTTCGGACGGTTGGAAGTTGTGGCCGTGGTTGTTGCTCCCGGATGGATTATTGCCCTCGATCGGCATCCGGCAGATAGGGCACGTGTTGTGCTCCTTAAGCCATAGGGTGACGCATTCCCCGTGGAACCAATGCTTACACGGTAGCACGGTGGCCTCGTCGCCCTTGTACATGTCGTCTATGCAGATGGTGCATTCGGCTTTACCCTCTGGACCAACCATCTGCTCGTCGAGGATCTTCTTGGGCAATTTCTCGATGGCCGCTTGTGTTGCTGGAGGAGCCGCATTGGATTGAGGGTTAGCCTCCATGAGAGTCGTTATGATGCGGTCGAGTGCTTCCTGGGTATATACGGCATCGCCATGGACCGCCGCCTGCGGGTTCAGCAACGAAGCGATGAACTCCTGCAGGCCAGCGGCAAACCCAGGAGGCCCTCGTTGACCACCGCCTTGGCCCGGACCACCACTGGGGTCTTCTGCACCCGGCGACGGAATGTTGCCAAAGAGACCCCTAAACAGACTGCCATCACCATTAGAGTTAGCCCTCCCATTAGTCACAACAATGATTGCGTGTCTGCGGATTCCAGGATTGCCATGTCGCGAGCGAACATACGTGTCAAAAGCGGGCACTTCCGGCCCGTCTCCCGGTGCGCCTCCTGTAGTTGTCGTTGTCGTGAAGGTGACGCTAGCCACGCCGCCGTCAGACCTAGTGAACGTTGTACGCTGTATCCGTGGCTGTGTCCCAAACATGCTGCGTGCTTGTTGCCCCGAAACCCTCACGCCGCCTAACTCGGCAAACATATCGGCGAACCGCGACGCAACGGCCTCGGCAGAATCATCTGGACGGGCACGGAGCCGGTCCGGACTGCTGTCGAGATCCTCAACGCCGGTCCCACTTGAACGGTTGAAAGGGCTTTGGAACGGACTATCTGGCGAGTGGTATACCGATCGCCGCATAAAGAAGGACCCGGGACCATCTCGACTCGCAAAGTATTCATCTATGTCATCTTCGTCCGGGTCTGAGTCTGAACGGGGACCTTGTTGTTGGACACCTGGCCGGGGGTCGTTGTCGGGTTCGACCTGTGGAAAGGTTAGCATAGGTAGAGATAGCTGGGCGGTAGATGGGGGAACCCACAATCTGTACGAAATCATTGTGACAGCTGGGGCATTCAAGGTCCAGATGGGGGTAGTCATCGCGATACCACTCGTTTTCGCAGCCATAGCAGTAGACGACTTCTCTGCCTGTTGTTGCATCAAGATGCCTCCGGGGAAACGCGGGAGAGGCCATCGCCGCCGGTCGGCTCAGCAGCCTTTGGGTTGCGTTGTAAGCAGCAAAGGCGACGAGCCCTAACTGGACGGTGAGGCCGATGTTTTGGAGCGCTCGCAGAGCCACTTTGATGGGTTATATCGGAATCAGCGGGTGCTTCGTATGATGGAAGAGATATTCCAAGTATTATACAGTGGACTTCAAAAAGCAAGAAGCGCGCGCGTGATTCGTGTAGGATACTTTTTGTAGGTGGAAGTCGTGGACTTGTAGGTTGTAGATGAAGTTGTTCGAGTGGATGTGAAGTCGCGGTCCCCACTATGATGGAGTCGACGTTATTGATACAGCTGCTGTAATCAGCAACATTAGCGTCCTATTGAAGGAGCGTAGCGGCGACGTCAACGAGCAGGGAACAGCCGCCAGGGACAGCTTAAATGGACAGGTATCGGTCTTTGCTCGCCGTAAAGGGGTTTCTTTTCGTCGTTCGAGGCCGTGAGCTCTTTTGTGGCAAGGATTCTATAGTTGGGAGAGAAGGAAATGGATGGCACAACGTCAGTTTGTTGGAGAAGGTTCAACCGTTTGCTAGATCGATGTCTGGCTGTACCTACCTCTACTTGTACCTTGCGCTGGGGATCCGACCGAGCAATAAGAGGGAGGACTGGATGAGGTAATGCGGCATCCCATTGGACCCTGAATAGCCCAGCAATCGCTGTAACCGCTGTACAGTACAGTATCCTGGGTGGGCCTCGGAAAGTCGGCGGCCATGCGTCACGGCGTCACGGTATTTTTTAGGGTGTACAATGGATCCCGGTAATTGTTCTTTTCCCTTCTTATGCTCGCCACGGGTCATTCTGGCCCTTCATCTTTTGTCTCTTGGATGTTCCATTGTGGTCTGCGTCTAAATTACAGTTATTGCAAGCTGTCATCTAGGACAACTCACCCACCGTTATTCGCGATCCGTGAATCGGGTGTGGTTCAAGTTTGAATCTTACAATGTTTCACGTCGCATCGAAAATGCACTTCTTAACAGCCTGATGAGGGGAAAAGTTGAAAGTGTGCCCCGGGTACTCATTTCTTGCAGCATTTAAAAGCCCAAGGGACCCGATCTACTCGTCGGTTAGGTTGATGTGGGCCTCGCTTACATAATAAGCCAACCGACTCTCCTCGTCCCTCTGAGAGTCGGTTTTTTTACTTGTAACGCGCAACCTCTGTAACGGTCAGATATCTATACATTATCGTAATTCAACTACCACAACCTGTATAAATATGATAAAATATGCAAAATGAAGCTCTCAATTATGTGTATTCAGTAGTGTATTTATTTTTATTGAAAATATATTGTAATATGCATTGTGGTGTTTTTAAATATAAGTGGTCTGTGCACCATACTTTACATTACAATATCTAGTTCTTCCTCTTCCTCCCCCCCTTCCCTATTATTACTATTATTAGAAGCATCGTTTAGTATAGTAACGGTTACCCTTATACAGCTTATAAGTACCTCTAGCTTCTTTCCCGCTACCGTAATAATTATTATAGCCTTTCCCTTATTAGAATTTATAACCTTCTCCTTCCCCTTCTTAGACCTCTTTCTAAGAGGGTATAGTATTAAAGCAAACGGTCTAAACAACGGCCTAACTAGTATTGTATTACTAACTAAATAAGGGTATATAACAGGCAATTCGCTAGGGAAATTTATACCCTTATTATCTAAATAAATTTTAATCGACGATATATTCCCCCTACGAATTTTTTTGGCCCGTTTCTTACTATACGTTCTAAAAGGTACGAAGTCCTTATATATTATAGGAACGGTAGTCTTGCTAGTAGCCTTAAAACGAGTATTATTATTATCTTCGATATTAGCTAAGAAGGTATTTAAATTCTACCTTAGCTGGGCAGCCTTCTATACTTTTATTTTTAGTATATAATACGAGTAGTTTGGGCCTTATTATTGCGTTAGTTTACTTATAAATTTACAGCGGGTATTATCCGTAATAATTTCATTCTATGCTTCTTTTATTTTAAATACGATATTATACTTTGGGTAGTCTATAGTAATATTAATGAAACTATTATCGTTAGGGATATCCTTATTAATAGGTTAAAGCTTAGGCCTAGCCTTCTTCTTAACTTTAACTTTATACGGTAGCTATTACTTAAGACTAGGGTTTTTATCGAGGGCGACCTTCTTAATAAAAACTATGTTAGCTCGCTAGGTCTCCTTTAATCCCTCTTTTATATCAATTAGTCATTTAGTAGCGACCTTAATATTAAGAACCTCCTTCGAATGCGTTTTATTACCGATAGTTACGTGCTTACGAGGGTTCTACTTTTAAGATTCTACCTCTATACGGCGCTTATAGAGCTCCTGCTAGTTAAATAATAGTTTTTAGGAGTTAATAAATACCCGTAGAGTAACTTTAGCACTAGTAATACTATCCCGCAGCGGTAAGCTCGCTATATTAAGCCGTTTTTAAATAGCTAGAAATTCGAAGGTACGTAGTATTTTGCGAAGTGTAATAGCTTTAAGGCGTTTAAGAAAGAGGGGTTCTTACCGTACCTTTATAGCCTTATATAATTAGTTAAGCGGTACGTTTAGTTTGAGTGGCTAGAGCCCTATCTTTTCCTATCCCTTATAGACATTACTACGTATAAATCCAGCCTTTTTAACCTTCTCCTAATTATTTAGAAATATTATACGGTTGATATTAATAGCTCTATTAGCGATTTTATTTACTAGAGCCTTTTAGTGAACTTTCTTAATTACTTAATAAACCCCTATATTAAATAGCTAGAGTATATAGCTGGTATATAAGGGTAGGGTAAAAGGGATAATATCAAAGGTATTATAATATTATAGGATATATAAATCCTTATAGGCTTTAAACTTATTTATAAATAATACTATCACGGGGCAAGGCGAACGTTAGGTATCTGTATATTACAGGGTTAGACCTATAATGTGCTGTGCTGCACTGACCGCACATGTACTGTGCCGACCAGAGCCCAGAGCTCTAGCCTCGTACATATTATCGTTATGTATAGCCTTATATACCCGCGTACGGTCTAGTCTATAAGGCCCTTGCCTATATATAGCCAAACCTCCGCGCACACTTCCTTCTCTCCTCCTTTCTCCTTATATAATAACGTATATTTTATTATACCCCCTATAATACTATTTCGCTCCGTAATAGTTTATTATATTTAATTATTATACTACGTACGTTATTTAATAAAAAAAAGACTATTCGTATTATAATTGCAAACTTCGTATTTTAATCGCGGTAATCAATTAATTAAAATTCGACCCTACGTATTCCCGATTTCGAATTACGAACTTAATTATTAAATTAAATAAAATACTAAAACGAATATTATTAAAATCGTTCGTACTCTCTTTCTTTCCCTTATACCTATTAAAGTATATTTAATCTAATAATTAATATCCAATTCTATTACTCCCCGCACCTAGCCCGTAACCGATAATTTTATTGCTATTATAATTATTAGTACTATTATAATAATTATTAGCTTAGAATACTAAAACGATTTAATAGTTTTCGTTTAAACGTTCGAAGGTTTCTATTATTAAATAATTAAAATTTCAATCCTTATTTTTTAAATATATAATTTCGCTAACCTTCCTATTTTTTAAGCCTTCTTCTCCGCTTTTTATTATTTATTCTATAATAATATAATTGTAACTAAAACTAATGTTTACAATTTCGAAGAAAACTTTATTGCGGTTAAAGAGGAAGTCGTTTATTTATATATTCGTATTAAAAATTTTAATTACGAAATTGCCCGCAAAGAAAGTAATATCGTAATTATCCGTACCTAATACTTATTCGCCGTTTAAATTAATATAAAAGATTATTAAGACTAAATTAAATTATTCTACGAATAGATCGCCGCTCTTAAAAAAGAGTTTAATAATTTCCGTACGGTATTCGTAGCCGCTTTCTAATCTTAAAAGGACCGTTACTAAAAAATCTTTTTCGACCTTCGTACCCAGTTCCCGAAGAATAGTTTAATTCCCCCGCTATCCTTTAATTTAACCCTTTTACCTCTTAACGTATTTAGCAATCTTAGTAACGACGACGATATAATAAATATTAGTAAAAACGATAGCGGCTATAAGTTAGTATTACGTATCATTATTACCCCTACCTTTAATAATAAAAAATTATCGATCGAACGTACTATTAAATATTATATTTAATATATACGTATAAAATTTATTTAAATAAATAAATTTAAAATCTTTACTGACGAACGCCCTAAATTTTCCTTTATTACCCGCTTTATTAAAAGCGTCCTATTTGAAGCTATCGAAACCGAATTAAATAAAGCTATCTTCGGCGAACTTTATAAGTTATAACCTTCGAATTAATTAATAAATTAAATAAAAAGTATAATAATATTAATATTATTATAAAGTCCCGCTGTACTTTCGAAGACTTTAAAATATCTAAAGGTATAAAATAGACCGACTTTAAAAAAAAATTCATTATATTTATCAATAAATATAAATTCGATAATAATATAAAAATCTATTACTTCCGTTAGAAAATTAACGATTATATTCGTTTCGCCCTCTCCTATTAACGTTCTTAGCCCGCTAATAATAAATTTAACGAATAATTTAAAACCGCTTATAATTTTATTAAAATACTAAAGGATAAAAATTAGCGTAAAAAATAGATTAACCTATTCTATAAAACTAATATAACTAACGCTTCCGCTCCTACCGGTTACTCCGGCACCTCTACGACCGAAGCGATTATTAGCCAAGGCGGCGATATAATAAGTTTTAATACTATAATTGAAACGGATATCTAAATATTTCATATAATCGAAGCTAATATTTTTAAATATCGTATAAAAATAAATATTTATACCCGCTATAGAAGGCCCGGCTATTACTCTACTAATTATCGCGCCCGGATCAATTTTAAAAAAGAAATTAAGCCCCGCAATAAT
The DNA here is from genome assembly GCA_030685235.1 of Copromyces sp. CBS 386.78. Lineage (NCBI taxonomy): Eukaryota > Fungi > Ascomycota > Sordariomycetes > Sordariales > Sordariaceae > Copromyces > Copromyces sp. CBS 386.78. The sequence goes on along the minus strand of MU839114.1, from coordinate 351,590 downwards.
TATAATAAAGGCCGCGGCAGTAACGTTAATAATACTAGTAACGGTGGCAATAACCGCAATAATTATGACAGGCCAGGGTGCACATGCCCAGTCGGCCAAACCTAGCTTCGGTAAAAGATAGGACGATGTTCTGCTTGCAAGATAGAATACGTTGTGCACACTATAAACCAATGTTAACCTGTGATACTACCATCCCTTAAAGTGATATCGAAGATATCAAGATAAGGCTCCGTCCAACCCAAGCGGAGGTGACATTGTTACGAAGGATTTTATCGTAATGCGACGGCTTATAGCACTACCTGAATGGTGCAACTTCCGGCTCAGTTGAACACCTTCCAATGGGTCGATACCTAGGGCTTTTCGGTTACTCTGCGATTTGCATTTATGGTTGCTGCTATTGTCGCTAGGAGCCGTGCTCTACTAGTCCGACGGAGCACTTCCCAAAATCGCCCTCGAAAATTTTGCCCCGGCCGGGAATCGAACCCACCAATTAAACAGAACATACTATGACAGGCCAGGGTGCACATGCCCAGTCGGCCAAACCTAGCTTCGGTAAAAGATAGGACGATGTTCTGCTTGTAAGACAGAACACGTTGTGCACACTATAAACCAATGTCAACCTGTGACAATAATAGTAGCAATAATAGTACTTCTAATAATAGAAGCAACGGTAACTGCAATAATAATAGCGGTAATAACGGCGGTAATAATAATAACGGTAATAATTAATAATAACCCGCCTAAAATTAATATAATTACAGATAGTAGCGCCCTAATTATAGCGGCGGATATTATATTAATGCTATAAACCCTAATATAAATATATGAGTTCTAACCCCCAATACTCCGGCTCCTAATTACTATAACCCCGTTCCCACCTACCAATCTAACTTTATTAACCTAATTATAAGTAACGAAAACAGTTCGATTTCGGGCTAAAGAAATATATAACCTCTTAATTAAATTACGCTTAAAAGTACAAATCCAATAGATATAGAGGAAATAACGGGACTATCCCTATATAATTAAATATTATTAAAATAAATAAATCTTTAATAAATAATTATTATAAATATTTAAATTCATTAAATTTTTCTATTTATTTATCCTACGGACTATATAAATTATATTATACTATTCTCGTTAATAACGGATATACCGCCCTTAATTTTATTAATTATTATTTCGTTTACTATTATTATTTCCTTTTTCTTCCGCTCGCCGTTCCTAAATTACTACACCTCGTTAATAGCTAGGCTAAGGGTAATATTACCTATTTTTCTAAATTTACAATATAGGCGGGAGTTTACTACGAAATTATTAATCTATTAATCTACAATTTAATTAAAAATAACCTTATTATTTTAAATTACTTATAATTTATTTATTATACCTTAAATATTAATTAGTTTAATAACTCTCTTCGGTTTAATTCCGCTTATAAATAATACGGCTATTTCTTACCCGGGAATTTAAATTATACCGCTCCGCTCTCGAACCGCTACCTTACAATTCCGCGACCGCTAATTTAATATTCGTACTAAAGCCCAACGGTAAAAGATATAAAAAATAAAAACGAACCTAATTAATATAATAAAAGCTAATGTAAGAAAATAGTAATTATTAAGCGGTTATCCGTTTCCATTATAATTAAACGAACCGTTTGCTAATAAGTCTACTATTTTAAATATAAGGTCGCTAATTGATTAAATACTATTCTATTTAGGAAAATAAAAAGCGGTAGCGCAATTATACTATCAGCCCTACCCCTAGTACCTCCTTTAGCACTTCGCCCGGCGCCCTACCGTTAAATTAGCGGTATAAAAACTTCTATAATAAATTACCGAATCCTAATCCGGCTCTATAATATTCCGGCTAATCCTATTAACCCTAACAATATTAAAAAATTCCTAGCTGCTATTTTCAATTAATTAGCGGAAATTTATAAATTTTAAATTATTTGTATAATTCGGGCTAATTTAAACGAAGATATTTGTAAATTAATTGAGGAAGACGAAAAATTAGAAAAAGAGGGACGGATCCTAAACCCCTAGAATATAAGCGATAATTTTATATTAAATATAATAGTAAAAGTATTATAGGGTAAAGGCTAATATTTTAAATACTTTTTTAATAGTAAATATTATTATTAAATTAACGCCTTAGTAAGGAAAGAAGACGAAGCCGCCTTAAAGGCCGTAAAAATTTCCAACTCTATTAAAATTAATAATATTAACAACGATTTTCCTTATTACGAAAAAATAATTAACGAATATTTTATAATAAATAATATCGCTATTAATAAAATTATATTTAAAAATATAATTAAATTCTACGAAAAAACTAATAAACTTCCTAAAATAATCGTAGAAATTCAAGCTAAACTCCCGCGATAATATTAGTATTATATATAAACTTTCTTATAAAAGGGAATGGATATTCTTCTTCCCTATAAAGTATATAATTTAAAAATCGAATTCCGTCCGGGAATAACCCCTCCCGCTTCCTATAGGCATACGTTTAATCCTAACGAATTTAACGTTATTAAGAAATAAATTAATAATATATTCTAGAAAAAGTTTATTAAGCCTTTATAATTAAAAGCTTTAATACCTTTACTCCTTATTAAAAAACCGGGAGGCGGAATCCGCGTTTATATTAATTACCGTAGTATTAATAACGTTACCCTTAAATCCCGTTATCCCTTCCCGCTTATTAAAAAAACCCTTAACGCAATTTACCATATTAAAATTTTTATAAAGCTTAATATAATTACTACTTTTAACTATATCCGTATTAAATAAAGATACAAATAACTTACCGCTTTTATAATATAGTTTAGCCTATTTAAATTTTTAATTATTCCTTTTAATTTATAAAACGCCCTAAGTATATTCTAGAATTATATTAATAATATCCTATATAATATTTTTAATATTTATACGACTACTTACTTCGATAATATCCTTATTTATTCCAATAATATTAAAAATTACGAATAGTACGTTAATAACGTCCTTAATAAACTAGCGAAAGCGGGCTTTAGTATTAATATTAATAAATACGAATTCTATATAATAAGAACGAAATATTTAATTTTAATTATTATACTTAGAAATATTAAAATAAATTTAAAAAAAGTCAAAATTATTACGGATTAATAAGTACTGGAATTAAAGAAATCCCTATAATCCTTCTTAAGCTTTACGAATTTCTACTGATAATTTATAAAGGATTTTTCAATAATAACTATTCTACTTTACGAATTTACGAAAAAGGACGCCGGTTAATTTTAAAATAACCGTTACTAAGTTACTTTTAAAGTTTTTAAGCGGGCGTTTACTAGCAAACCTATATTTAAAATCTATAATTAAATTAAAAAGACCGTAATTAAAATAAACGCCTCTAATTAAGCTGCGGGTAGTACCCTTTCCTAATATAGAAACGATAGTATTTTCTACCCTATTACTTACTTTTCGGCCAAATATAATTCCTAGGAATATAATTACAATATTTATAATAAAGAATTATTCGTAATTATTAAAATATTAGAGGAGTAGAAGCTAGAATTTAAAGGAGTTTAATAACCGTTCAATATCTTAACGGATTATAAGAATCTCTAAATATTTACGATTAATAAATAATTAACTTAGTGGTATATATACTAATCTCAATTCTTATCCTAATTTAACTTCCTAATTAAATATATGCCGGGTTCGAAAAACCTTCGCTTAAATACTTTAAATTGTAAACCTAACGACCGCTTAAATAATGAAGAAAATAATTGTTTAATTGCCTGTAAAAAAACCTTATTAAATCTATTTTAATTCGAAGAAAGCTATTTCGAGTTTAATAATTCGGCGGCAAATTTCTCCCTATACTTATTAGGCCTAAATAATTTAAATACTTAATTAATTAATAATTTTATCTGTACGAATTATAAAACTTCTATTTTCCTATAAAAATTAATTTCCTCCTTTATTAGCGGAGTTCGTTAATAGTTTACTACTATTAAAAAAGTTTTTTATAAAGCCTTTTCGGAATATTATATTATTAATAATATTACGAAATAGTGTAACCGAATTATTATTAATCCTTATAATAAAAATTTCTAATTCTAATTTATTAATTACTAATATAATTCCCCGGGCGCCGGCTATCTAAACCGTAATACCATATACGAACTCTTATAACGTAATTTCTATTAGGAGGGAATATATAACGACGTACGCCTTTTCTATAAGGGTTATTTACTTTACGTAAAAACTAAATCTTTAAAAAGAAATTTGACCAGTTATTTTAAATTAATTACAATTGCTTTCGTACTATAGACCGACGTTTTAATCGATTATATTACGCTATTACCGCTAAATACTTATTTAAACTAAACTTTTAAATACGTTGCTATCGTTATTAATTAACTTATTAAAATATAATACTATATTCTAATAGTAATTTTAAAAGCGGAAGAATTAATAGACTAATTTATCGATTGTATTTACTTAATCTATAGCCTTCTAAATAATATACTTTCCAATAAAAGTACCTAATTCGTTTTATAATTCTAATTTACCCTTTATAAATAGCTATCTGTAATTCGTAAATTTACCTCCGCTTTCCACCCTTAGACGAATACTCAAACCGAACGTATTAATACGGAAATAGAATAATTTTTAAAGATTTATATTAATTAGACGTAAACGGATTAAGTAAAATAGCTACTACTCGTAGAGTTCGCTAATAATAATACTGTTTTATCGTTAATAGGGATTTTACCATTCTTTGCTAATTATAATTATTACCCGCGTATAAGTATAGAACTTTACATTCCGCTACTACTAAACCTTTCCCCAATTCAATTTAAGGAATATTATAAAATTAACGAATTAGCGGATCGCTTCTAATAAATTTAGGACTTCGTTATCTAATAATTATAATATATATAAGAATAATACGAAGATAATATTAATAAAAAGTAGGTCGACTTTATTAAATACCGTATTAATAATATAATTCTATTTAATACTATAAATTTCGTTAACGGACGCCTATACGTAAAATTTTACCCCCGTTAGGAAGGCCCCTTTAAAATCGTCCGCGCTAAATTATATATAATATACTTCGCCCTCCTATTTAATATAAAATATTTATTAATTTTCTATATTTTTATAATATAATTATAATCCGGTTAAAGCCTTCTAAACTAGCCTACTACGATAAATATTTAGGTTAACGAAGGATGGGTTATAATACGTATTAACGATTAGGAAGAATATGAAGAATAAATATTCGAATATTTTATAGATTATTAATAAATAAATAATAATAAATATTAGAAATACGAAATTAAATAGAAGATCGGTAATCTTACCTAAGAACCTATTAGTAATATTATCGACTATAAATACTATTTTTAGTAATTCTATTACGAATACCCGGATAAACCAATTCCCCTAGAAGTTTAGAGGGTTTTTAAACGCCTCGCCGCCGATACCCTAATACTAATAACAACGCTAGTACTAGCAATCCCCGAACTATTATAACGCCGCTCTAACCATTTAGTACGGTAAGAAACGGCCGCTACTATAAAGGATCGGACGTAGAAGGATATAGAGGAAAGTTTATACTTCGTATTTAGAAAGGTATTTCGGAAATTAATAAATATTTACGAGGATAAAAAGTTATGGGAGGGATCTTAAATCTATTATTTTACGTATATATAAATTTTCAACTTTCCAAACTTCTTTTAAAGGGGGATAGTATTATAGGGTTAGACTTATAATATACTATATTATATTAACCGTATATATATTATACTAATTATAGCCTAAAGCTCTAGCCTCATATATATCATCGTTACGTACAACCTCACGTGCCCGCGTACGGTCTAATCTATAGGGCTCTTGCTTATATACAGCCAGACCTCCGCACACACTTCCTTCTCTCCTCCTTTCTCCTCATGCAACAACGCATATCTCATTATACCCCCTACGGTGCTATCTCGCCCCATGATACTATAAAGACATTCGTAATTATACGAGGAAGAGGAAGCTATTTGGAGGAGCCCTAATAGCTATCTATATATAGTGAGCATATAGCCTGTGCAACCTAGTTATCTTATAGATTATCCTATAAATTAGTATAATTTATATAGCTTTAACGATAGGGGTAAGCTAATAACTGTAGTTAGTTAGATATTAAATACGTTTAATTGTATTTATTATATTAGGTCTCTATAGTTAATTAGAGTATATTATTAACCCGGTAACTATTATTATAGTAAAGGTAGCAATATAAGACAGTTAGTTAATTATAAATAACTTTATAATATTTCCTTCGCTTAAAATACCCTTGGAGTGAAAATGTTTCCCTTTTTAATATTTTTTATAATATTTATCATTTACCTTTTTATATTATTTTTTACTTTCTTTTTTAAGCTATTATTTTGCCCTCTTAGTAACGTAGTAATTGCCGTACTATTAGTATTGTATTTATTTTTTTCGGCGGTTAGTCCGTCCTAGCGGCCTTTTTTAGAGCCTTCTTAGTTTTATAGCGACGTTTTTCGTTTACGATCTATTATAGTAGTATTAGTATATTTGGGTTATTATTATAAAAATTTTTAAAGTCGTCAATATAATATTCTACGTTCTTCTATAATTATTAAATAAGATTGTAGGGGCTTCCCTAAATTATTTAGTATTCCTATTTATTATTTTTTATATTAAAATAGCAATCGTCGATAGTTTTATAGAATTATTCGACTACGTTTTTAATATTATTTATCCGTTTTATAATCTGCCCGTTATTTATTTAGATATTTTAGGTTTTATTTTACCCTGGGATCCTTTAATAATTCTAAGGTTTTATTATATTAATATAGAAAATATAATTATACTTTATATTAATGGGGAATTTTAGTATAATATAGTAGTTATTTATTTTTATAATTTTAAAAGGCTTTTCCTATAGTAGTATAAATTTAGTTTGTAGGCGGCCCGATACGAGGTTAGTTATATTAAGTAAAATTTTATTACTAATATAGTACTTCGGCGTATTAGACCGTTTTTCGTTAGTAATTTCCTTATATTATATTTGATTATTCTTAGTTATAGCGGTAATTTTATTTAATATTATATTAAACCGGTCGGCAATTTCGTTAAGTTTAAAATATTCCGCCTACTATATTTTAAAAAGCTTTAATAGGTATAGTTAGGCGGGTTCAATTCCTATTTAAAAGTAAAAACTATAATTTGCGAAGAATAGGAATACGCCAATATTATTTGAATGTACGTTATTACTTACGAATTTTATTAGGGGTAATTAATCGACTTAATCATTTTAAGCTTAATTAATATAAGTACGAAGGAAACGTTCCAATTTAATATTAATACGTTTAGTCTAACTATTAATTTCTTTATAGAAAACCGATAATAGTTTTAAAGTAATTCTTAACCTTTTAAATAGAGCCTTTTAAAATTATAAAACGAACTAAGTACTATAATTGGAAATAATAATGTCCGGTAAGCAATAAAGGGTATGAATTTTTTTAATAAATCGATTAACGAGTTCTTTTATAATTAGTATTTCAATTAAAATATAGTACTTTATTTTTATTAAGTAGTCTACTATTATAGTAATATATTTATATTTTCGGCTTCCCTAAACGTAGGGCGTTATAAGGGTAATATAATTAATAGTAATATCCTTCTATAGGGTAAAAGGTATTAATAGAGGTTTTAAAAGCCCTATTAATATATATTATAATAATTTCGTCTTTACGTATTAGAAATAAATTTTATAATAAGTTTTAACGGCTTTATTTATACTTAGTTAGTAAAATAAATAATTAAGGGTAGTGAACGTTTTATCCCGGCCTTAGTAGTTTACTAGTACGGGTTTATAATATTTTCGTATAAAATATAATTATAGTACGGTATTTTCTAAGTCAATTATAAATATTAAACGTTAGTATACTTTATTGTTAATTATATAGTATTCTATAAAAATTATTTTTCCTATATTTTTCTTTAGTATTTTGGGTTATATTTAATGGTTTTTATCCGTAAGGGCGGCTATTAAATTTTAATAAAAGATTAAATTATAGTAGTTAGCGTCGATTAATTTATTTGTAAATAATTCTTCTAAATTAAATTCGTAAGTGTAAATATAATTTATAAAAATAGAGGGGTTGAAAAGTATTTTATAACAGGCTTTTAACCGGTCGTCGTTTATATTTTTCAATATATTTTCTAGTTTCCTATTTAAAATATTAAAACGGATTTAGAGAATACCCGGCCTATATTTAATAGTGAAATTAAATTTAAATAGGAAATTAAACTACTATATATATTACGGCGTAAATTTTTTATTCTTTATAAAGGTTTATAGGCTTTTATAGTCGGTTAGGATTTTAAATGGTTTTTAAGCACTTTACAATTCCGGTCCTTATTCTTCTAAAGTTTTAATAATTATAAATAATTCTTTATTATAAATATTATAATTATATTCTGCAGTAGAGTAGTTTTATAAAAAATATGCGATTAAGCGTAAAATATTTTTATTATTATATTAAAATAGTATATTACTTACAGTTTAATTAAAAATATTAATTTCGACTATAGTTAGGCGGGATTAATTATAAATTCGAAGGATAGGACCCGTAGTAAAGGCTTTCTTTAATTCTTTAAAAGCTTTTTAATAGTTTTTTATTTAGCGCTATTTAACTAATTTCTTTATAAGGTTATATAGTAGAATAATTATAATTGAGAAGTATTAAATAAAGTGCTGGTAGAAATTTATAAATTTTAAGAACCTTTAGAATTAGCGTTTTAATTACGGGGCTTCCTATTTAGTAACGGCTTTTACTTTTATAAAGTTTATTTCTATATTTCCTAGTATAATAAAAAGGCCTAAATATTTCGTACGGGTGATATTAAATTCGTATTTGTTAATATTTAATTGAAGGTTAGCGTTAATTATTTTTTTAAGGATTTTATTTATATAAGCAATATATTCTTTTACATTTTTAGAATAAACGAAGATATTATTTAAGTATATTATTACGTAAATATTTAGAATATTATATAGTACGTTATTAATATAATTCTAAAAAGTATTAAGTACGTTTTAGAGGTTAAAAGGAAGGACTAGTAATTCGTAGAGACCGAAATATATAATGAAAGCGGTTAATTATTTATAGCCTTTTTAGAAACGGATTCGGTTAAAAGCGGCGATAATATTTAATTTAATAAAGATTTTAATATAATAAATAGTATTAAGAATTTCTTTAATTAATAGGAGCGGGTACCGTATTTTGAACGTAACGTTATTAATATTATAATAATCGATATAAATACGAATATTCCCGCTAGGTTTATTTATAAAGAATAAGGGTAAAGCTGTTTAGGATTAGGAAGGTTTAATAAAATTATTTTTTAATTGATTATCAATCTATTTTTTAATAATAATTACTTTTATAAGTAAAACTAATCGGTAGCGGGCGTTCGGCGGCTTTTCCCTTAGCGTAAATTCAATTTTGTAGTTGTATATTCGATAGGGCGGAAATTTATTCGTTTTCTTAATATAGAAAGCGTTAATCCTTCTTTAATATTTACGTAGGAGTTTGAACTTAATTTCTTTATTAATTTTCGGAAGTCGGTTAACTTTTTTACAGAACGTTAGTACGTTTTCCTCTATAATCTTTATAATAATAGCTTTATATATAGGCGCGTCTATATTTAAGTCGCTTATAAGAATAGCGGTTCGGGCAATTTTAACGGCTATTAATTCTTTTTAATTTACGTCCCCTATATATACGTCGATAAATTTATAAAGGCGCTTTAAGAAACGGTCTTTATATTATTTGCCTTTACTATTTATAATATTTTAGACTATTTCTTTAGTAAGGTTATTATAAGTATTAGTCTTATAGAGGGTAGTTAATCGGCAGATCTTCGTATAATTCGTAAAGTAGGGCTATAAATCGTACGTTTTATATAGGAAATTAAAGGTAGTAGTATTAATATTACGTATATTCTAGGCGTTAATTTATCCTTCGATTGTTTTAAACCGCTTCGTAATTAGATAAATAGTGCCGGGGGAATTTTTTACGCTTTTTACCTTTTTATAAGGCGGCGCGGGTATGAAAAGTTTTATTACCTATCCTAATATATTATAGTCTAATAAGGTTACATTTCCGGTAAATCTTTTAACAGATTATTTAAAACGGTATAAAAGGAGGTCGCAATAGTATAGCCACGCCTTCTATTTTAAGTAGAAATTTTCGTTAACTTCGTAAAATTTATAAAGGTTATAAATTTTATTTCTAGGGCGGCTTTCGTAAAGTTCGTAATAGGGCGGCGGTATAAAGGATTTATAAGGTTTATAATAGGAGGGCGGAGTAGAGATAGAATTATTTTTTAATAGTAATTTTAATATTTAAATAATATTACGTTCTAATCCGTTATAGGGGAAACGGTTTTAAAATTATAATAGCCTTAATATATTTTAGCGAAATAGTAATAATTTGCCTTACTAGTAGTCTTATTAATACTCTTATTAATATAGGAACGGTACGGAATTAAAATCGACTTCTAGTAGTAATTTTAGACTTTAGTAATAGTAATTTACTTTATTAGTAGTCTTATCGATATTTTTATCGGTAATCCCAGGGTAGTATTCTAAATTTTAAAATTCTTTTAAATTTTAATAATAGTAATTTATTTTACTAGTAGTCCTATTAATATTCTTATTAATAGTCCTAAAATAGTATTTTAAATTCTAGAATTCTCTTAGGCTTTAGTAAAGCAGTAGTCGATCCCTTAGAATTTAATATTTTATTAGATTTTAGCGAAGTAGTAGCTTCGGCGGTTAAATATTATTGCGTATAGGTCCTTTTATAGGGATTAAGTATTAATCCTTTAGAATTTAATATTTTAATAGATTTTAGTAAAGTAGTAGTTTTAACGGTTGAATATCACCGTATATAAGTCCTTTTATAGGGATTAGGACCGAACAATTTACTAAATTACCTTTTATCCGGCCAATATAATTATTTATCCTAAATAGAAGCCCTAATATCTTTAGGATATTTAATAATATTTTTTTATTTTATTCGTTTATTATTACTATATAAAATTAATAACGCGAATTATTAGGAGAGTAGTTCTATATATTAGGGGCGTTCCATAGGGAAACGGGGAAATCTAATAGGAGGTATCGGTTAGTATACTGATTAGTGAATTAGACTTTCCCTTTTATTTAAGAGATATATAGTTATATTTTTTAAATTAGGGTAATCCTAAAATAATAGGGTAATTAGGAGAAATATTATAAATTAGGAATATAATATTTTCTAAATAATAATTAATATAAAGGTTCGCTATAAATCCTTTAGTAATAAATTCTTTTATAATATTATTAGCGAAAATTAATTTTTTAAGTTTTAAGAATTTAAATATAGCGAGTCTATTTTTCTTTACGAAAGAACGGTCGATAAAAGTAAATACTATATAACTATTATTAATAAGAGTTATATAATGAATTTTATATAGTCCGAGAGATAAATAAGAGGAAAAGAATAATGAATTTTAATAGAAATTATTTAATAAATTAATAATAATTATTTTTAAATTTTTGAACAGCTTTTTCCTTCTTCCTATAAACTTTTTTCGCCCTTATAAACAATTATTTATAAGGTTTAATTATTTCCTTAATTGTTATTTGCGTTATTATTATAATATTCTTTACTTTCGTTTTCTTTTCGGGCGTTTATAGTATAGAGGTTTATATTATTACTATACCCCCGCTAACTAGCCGCCGGAAGGTTAGTATTAGTATTACTATTATTATTAGCGTTCCCGGTATTTTAATTAGAACTTCCGCTTCCCCGGCCTTTTCTACTTCCTCTTCGGCTATTTCGGCCTCCTTTATTACCTCTTCGGCTCCCTTTATTATTAATTTAAGGGTTGCGATTGCTATAATTAATACTATTGCGGTAATTCTTTATAATATGCCTTTTTTTTCCGTATTTATAATATAAATTATTTTTATTCTAATATTTAATAACGTTACTATAAACGGTATATAAAACGTAAATAGTATTAAAATCTATAATATTACTTCTTTTATTAACGGTCTTTCCCGAATTATTATTAGAATTCGAATTGGAAGTTTTATTAATAGCGGATTTAGACTTATAGTCGTCGTTTTTAATATTATACGCAAAATTACGGTAGAGTAATAATTATTCTTTAAAATCGTCTTCAGCAGGGAGGGTTCGTTAATAAATAAAGGAAGTACAAAGTTTTTAAGAGATTTTATTCTATAGGTAGTATACCTTTATAATATTATTTAAATTATAGCGGTCAACGGTTTTAACGTATTCTACTTCGAAGTTAGTAAAGAAACGGTTTCCCTATTTAAATTCGTTAAATTTGCGGGCGGTATCTAGGCGTAAATCTATATTATTATAACGAATATTTAAAAAGGATAGGAATTTGATACTTATTTTCTATTATTAAATTTTAGGATTATTAGGGTTTATAAGGATTTTCTAAATATTTTTATCGATTAAAGTGGCTACTTTAGGGTTAAATAAGTAATTTACGTAAGCGATTTTAGTCTTTTCATCGAGGAATTTAATAGTATTTAAGGTCTAAATAGAAAGGATATAGCCTTTTTATATTAAATATACTTTATTACATTTAACGTAATCCTTTTAAATAATTACAAAGGGTTCGGGGTTTAGGAGGAGCGGCTTCTAATACCCTACTATACCCGTACTACCGTTTATAATAATTTGGGCGGTATAATAATTCTATTAGTTTATAGCGAAAACGGCTTATATTTCCTAAGCGAAGCTTCGTACGTTATTAAATTTAGTATAAATTTAATAAAATTATTCTTGAATTTAGTAAAGGTTTTTTAGAATTTATTTTATTCGTTAAAAATATTAATATATTATTCTTTCTTAAATTGGAACTTAAATTAAAAATTCTAAAACTCTTTAATAGTAGTAGTAAAATAATAATTAAATATTTTAATTATTCGGGTAATAAGGTTGATAATTATTTAAAATATTCTTCTTTTAATTAGGCCGAAGGAATTAATAAAGGTATTATTGTAAATAAGTTTAACCTTCGCCAAATATTAAATAACGGCTATAATAAGAGCCGAAACCGTATTAGTACGAAGGAGGCCGTTTAAAGTTATTAAGTAAATTTCTTCGTTAATAGGGGGGTTAGAGCTCTCTATTAGTATTTTTAAATTTTCCGGCTCGTTAGTATAATTTAGTACGTTAAATATTTTAATATCGTCGTCTATAATATATCCTAATAATTGGGTTTATTACGGGGCGTTTAGGAAAATACCCTCGTTTATAATAATATTATCGTTATTTAGAATTATAAATTCGGGCCTTCGTAGCCTCCTATTCTTTAGTAATTAGTAGCGTCGTTTAATTATATTAAATAATATACGTTTAAAAAAATGTACGTTCGTAGTATAATAATTAAATACAATTAATTATTATAGGGTAAAACGAACGTTAGGTATTTATAAAGATATTTATAATTATACAAAGAAGAAGAAACTATTTGGAGGAACTCTAATAACTATTTATATATAGTAAGTATATAGCCCGTATAGCCTAATTATCTTATAGATTATCCTATAGGTTAGTATAATCTATATAATTTTAGCGATAGGGGTAGGCTAACAACCATAGCTAGTTAGATATTAGATACGTTTAGCTGTATTTACTATACTAGGTCTCTATAGCTAATTAGAACATATTATTAACCCGGCAACCATTACCGTAGTGAAGGCAGCGATATAGGACGGTTAATTAGTCACAGATAACCCTGTGACAAATACCTTATATACCCTCAGTTTCGTAATAAATATAACGTTAGCCATTACCCTATCCCCTTTAACTGGCTCTAGTCTTTTAAAAGGGGGCGGGCAATCTAGTAATAAATTAAATTATTTATCGATAGTATAGCCTTCGAAGGAGGGGGTAAGTTAAACGAATATTTATTAAAATGCCTAATCTATTATAGTATACAATAGGCATTATTATACCTAATTATAATATTCGTAATAATAATATTTGGATTAACCTTATAACTGGCCTATACGTTACCTTGTACTTATAAATCCAATTAGTTTAATTGTAATTAACGTTAATTGTAATTACGTAGAGTATAAATAACTTACTATAAATTATACTTTAAATATTAAGAAAGATAGGATATTCTTTGTTATAGTAGATATAATATTAATAGTAGTAAAACTCTCCTTATTATTAGGGTTGAAAATAACCTTCCTTATACGAGCTCTATTCTTTATAGAAAGTATTTATTTAGATATTAATTAGTATAGGGATATATAGTAAATTAATATAGGGAGATATACCTTTATAATTCCCTTTATTTCTCTTACTTGAAAGGAGGATTTATTTATATTCTAGACGTTCTCCTCTTTAATATTAAAGTTATTATATATAGTTTTTACCTCTTTAAACTAGTTTTCGAGAGAGTTTAATTGAGCTTTAGCGCTCATCCTCTTTATATCTTTAAAATTGGCTGCCTTGAATTTAAATTTTAGATATTATTTACGCTATTCTATAGGCTACTCTCTATAGATACTAGTAGAAGGAGGGTATACCCGTTAAGTCCGTAGTTAATTAATTAATTTAATGAGGGAGGAGTTATTTAGAGGAAAAAGCCTACGGTTAATTATTTAGACTATAATATTAAATACTTTATTTTCCTCCGCAATTAGTATTGGCGGTCGATAGGCCTTTTTACTAGTCGGTAACGGCTTCCTATCCTTAATAAATATTATATATTTTTTAACGATAATTTTATTAACGTTAAACCGTTCCCTAGTATTCTTATACGTAATCTTCCCTTTATTTCTGGCCTTAGTGTTAGCCTTCGAGCGTATAGTAGTAGCCCGGGTAATTATAGCGGTCTGGCCTGTAAGAAAGTGGCGGGCAGCCTTCTTTGCCCGCGATGCAACTTCAGAATTAAATATAGGTATATTGAAAAGATATATAAAAGATAGAGTTCAACGAGACGAGTAGATTGATGTTATTTATAGTATTGTACAGTAAAAACTAGTGTTGTTGTTGTTGTGCGAAGGTTTTACAGCGTTATAGAGGTTGCGCGTTATAGGTAAAAAGACCGACTCTCAGAGGGACGAGGAGAGTCGGTTGGCTTGTTATGTAAGCGAGGCCCACATTAACCTAACCGACGAGTACCGCTTTTTCTCACTCGATTTGTTTTTACTCAAGCCAATCCTGTCACTGGATCGAACCCAAGAAACCCTGCGACCCGCATCAGCTCACCAGCATATTGGTCGAAACCAGTTATACCCGGCGCCACACCTGTTTGAGCAAAAACAAATCGAGTGAGAAAAACCGGTAGCATGCCGCAGGCCGTTGACGAGCTAATGTGTCGGCGTCGAGGTGCGGGTAGTGCGGCCTGACCCTGAGACAGATGGTACCGCATGCACGAAAGTGGGCTATGGCCGGGGTAAATAACGGCAAGGCACACATCGTTAAGTCTACGGTAGTGGTTTTGGGATGACAACGTGATACCAGGGCTTTGAGCTTTCCAACATGAACAAAGCGAGTGATGAATAAAGCCAATCACATCGGCACAAGGTCTAAGCCTTCAAAGAGGAGCACGTTTGAGTTGGCACAGTGCCTCAAGGCTAGCGCCAAGAACTGACACGACATTCTCGAGCATCCAATATCTGAGGCCGAGACAGGATCCAGTAAACAAAGTCCACGCCGTCCTGAAGCTCAAATTCGGACAGAAGCCGAGTGGGATCCGAACGGAAAGCAGCCAGAGTTGGTCTACCGAGCAAACATCAGTGTTGGGGCAGAACTGGGGGGATGTGAATCCAAACGCCTATATCTTATGGAAGGGAATGGCTGTAGCCCAGTGATCGGAAGTTCAAACAAGGAAAAGGAGATTTGGCTCATCAAACCATCGCCCATATTATACACACCGGACCCTGCTGTCCCATATCGTCACCCAAGGAGCGGCATTTACGGCACTTTCATTTTGTGTGCCGTATTCAGCCTCCTACCTATCACCTCTTGCGGCCCAAGTTCCTGAGCAGAACACCTCCTATAACACCAGCGGCAACAGCCACGCCACTAATGATGGCCACGCCCATCAGACCCTCCTTGGTGACCTTGTCGTCGATCAGGGCCCGGAGGTTGGCGGCCTGGAGATTCGCGGGCTCGTTTTCTAGGAGGGCGTCGTTGTATTTCCTCGCTTGTGCGTAGTTACCGAGCTTGTAGTTCCCGAGGGCGAGGTAGTACAGGCATTCGCGGCGGCGCTCGGGAGATGTTCGGAAGATTTCTGATAGCAGCATGACGCCGAGGTGTTGGTCGGCTCGTACGTTGGACTTTACTAGGCCCTGTAGTGTTCGGAAGAAATTCTGTTTAGTGTCCTGTTTTTTGCGAGTGACGGAGATCGAGGCTTGGTTCGTACCCATGCGTAGTTGAACTTGGTCTGGACGCCGACCATCTCCCCCTCCTTCTCATATTGCGCCCGGAGAACGTTGAGCTCGGCGGCATTGAGCGGACTGCATCGGTATATCGTCGTTTCGTTAGATGAATTTGGGAATGCTGGGGGCGAATGATTGTGCAACTCGGGGAACTCACGTTTCCGCATCTACTGCATCTGTAACCACGGTTTGTTAGCTACCCTCGGCCTCTGCCAAGCTTCGGAGAACAATGAAAACAAGTGCGCATGAGCTGACCACCTACAGGGAAGTTGTGTCATTTTGGCGAACTGGGGGTATTTAGTTGAGAGAACAAGAAAATCGGTATCCTGGATGGTATAATGGTGGTCGTAAACTTGGTGGTAGCGAGTGTAGGAATCTCGAGTTTCGTAGGTCGGGTGTGTGACAAAGGTGGACAGCAAGGTACTGGAATTTAGTGATAGCTGAGCAGAGTGCCCGCCCGTACGTGGCTGGAGCTCTTGTCCAATGTGCCACCGATGACGAAGGACACTGGGGAAACAGCATGACCCTGGTCCGGTTCAGTTATCCCTCCCCATGTAAATCTGCGATAAGATAAGAGGATGCCCCATTGTTTGTTGCGGCTCGTCGCCCAGAGTGATGGGTCCTTTGTTTGGTTTGGGACTCGACAATTGCGACGCAACAACAAACATTCGCGACTTTCAATTTCTGAAGACCAGACACGTCTCTACAACAAGAAACGAAACCAGCACGTATACGTTCACGGAACACGCAAAACAAAACCTGCCAACACAATCTACTTGCGGACACCCACCACCACATAAAACCGAACGAAAACAAAACACCCAACTAGAACCAGACAAAACCCTCCAAAATGCTTCTCGAAGAAGACCCCTCCACCGTAAGCATCTCCTCCCGTCTCCTCTCCACACGACAGACAGACAGACAGCACGTCAATTTCTCTCAGCGAAAATAATCTCCACTGTCAATCTTGCTCTTTCCTTCAGCACAAAACCCACTAACCCTTCTCTTTTACTTACCACAGCTAATATCCCACACAACCCAAAACTTCAACATCGCCCCGGACCGCCACGCCGTCTCCCGCGTCGCCGAATCTTTATCCACGCTCCAACAAGCGCGCGATCTGCGCCTTCGCGAATCCGAAACCAACCTCAAGAAACTCGCCCGCACCCTCAACACCCTCCAATCGCAGCACCAAGAAGTCACCTCCTCGCACTCGTCCGCCGAACATGCCAGCTTGATTTCACGATTGGATACGCAGAAGTTTCGCGTCGCCAAGAATGTGAGCGATCTAGAAATGGAGACGGAACGGCTGCAGACGCAGTTGGCGGAGATGCAGGCCAGGTTGCAGGAGTTGGAGTTGCAGGGTGTTGATGGGGATGCCACCACAGGAACGGGAGGGGAGAGTGGGAATGGGAATGGGGCAAATGGGGGTGGGATGAGGAGCGTGGAGGATGAGGTTCTTTTGAGGCTGAAGGTGTATAGGAGTTTGGGAATCGAGATTGAGAGGGAGGAGCAAGATGGGGAGTTTACGAGGGCTGTCGTGAGGAATGATCGACGGGGAGACGTTTGCGTGGTTAATGTGGACCGGCACCGGTTTTCGAGGTTTTTTTATGCCAATTATTTTTGGCAGACGCTTTAGGGCGGCTACCGGAAGTGATTCGGGGGAATTGGCTACGCGATATGATAGGTTGTGGTTATGGATTGTTATGAATAGGGTATGATGCATGGATGGAAATGGAGTTCGGAGGAGTTTGGGTTGGGAAAATACCATGTCGAATTTTGTGCTTTGAATCAAAATCATAGTTGTTATTATACTAATATGAGAGTATGTTCTATGTCGGTTTCCATTGTTCCCCATCCTTGTTCTATCCTTATAATGTGTTATACAATATCTGTGTCCGCTGACAAAAGCATATGCTGATTACGACCCAAAAACAGCTGCGACGTACATAAACCAAAAAAGCAGCAATAATCGGACAAGCAGTACAGCAAGACTCTTTCACGCCATCGGTTTCCACTTCCCATTCTGCGAAAAGAACCCTGTAAAATACTGCTCCTGCTCCAACATGCTCATCGGCGACGGCCCATTCCTATTTCCCTGATCATGATTCTTTCCGCCACCACCACTCGGCGTCAAAGCCGTCAGCTTCTTCGAAATGCTGCCCGAAGCACTCCTATTTGCCCTGCCCCCAGTCCAACTTACCTGCTGCGTCTCACCACCATATCCACACCCACTTGTTCCATTTCCACTTCCATTCCTCAAAGTTCCCTTCCTACTTACAGTATTACCTCCCATGCAACCGTTCCCTTGCCCTTCTTCCAACGATTGCGACAGCACAACACTATGCGACCGATGGCTTAGACCGTAATACCGGCTTCCAAAGCTCGAACACCTTTCCATCGGTAGTTCCAGGCGTGAGTTGATGTTTTCCCATCCGTCATCGTCACCGCTGTCGTTGAGTCTCCAACCGCCTACTCCCTCGAAGTCTCGCTCGATGCCCACTGAAGGTGCAAGACCGCCTGACTCGGGAAGGGGAGGGATCATCTCCGAGTCTTCACGGATGGCAGCGATGGTAGGAGAGATGGATGCTTGGCTAGAGCGGCGAGAACGCCGACGGGCAGAACCCAAGCCGTAACTGTTCTTGCGGCGGAGGGGACTTCGCTGGTGAGGAGCATCGTAGTCTTTCTGATAGTAAGGGGAAGGGGAGACGACCGCTGAAGGGGAGTTGTCTCCACTTCCGCGTCGGCTGCTTACGTAGCTTCCTCTGCGAGAGGAGGAGAGGCGGCGAGCATATGAGAATTCGCCGTCGGTGAGGCCATGGTTGTAGTGACGGCCTTTGATGAATTGGGGGACGAAGGCCATGGCTATGTCGACGTAGACGATGGCTACGCGGAACATGAGCAGCGAGAAGGCCAGGGCGGAGGTGATGCCGGCGAAGATGGCCATGGGGATGGTGAAGAGGCAGAGGAAGGGGACGACGAGTCCGTGGACGGGGTTGAGGAAGGGCATGATGGAATATTTGTTGGTGGCAACGGATGATGTTGACGATGTGGAAGACTCTGCAAGGGATGGATATCTGAGAGTAACAACAGATCAAAGACCAAACTCTGCACAACAGAGCTCAAAAAACGACGTATTCGTACTCAGGTTTGGCGTGAGATGAGATGTGTGAGCAAGAGATGTCGGTTTCCTGGTTTGATCGTGAGTTGAAGAGTGAGGTGAGGAGTCTTTCCAAGTTGTATGCAGCCTATCGAATTTTCTTGCTTCCACTTGCGAGGGGCATATCTGCCGCTGAGAACAACATGCGTGTGCTTGGAGTGCTTGGAGCACAGTTATCTTTTGTGTTGCTTGACCGAGGTTATGGCGCTGAACTAAACGCTTTAAGGCATGATAGAACTAGGAGATTTCAAATCCTATAAGTTTGCTGTTGTTCTGGAGAGAGATCTTGAGGCTCCAAACAAACATGAGAAAATCGGCAAACGTGAGTGCGCAGGACGGAAACATGAAGTGGCCGGGGAAGGCAAAGGGGATGGGGATGAAAGCCGTTTTGAACAGGGGTCGGAGCTCAAAAGCTGGGGAAGCTCCCGCCCCGGCAACGGGCATGCTGGTTTCAGGGTCCACTAACCCGCTCGCTTTGACACATCGGCAGGCGCCGGATGAGCGACCAGATCACCACAGGGGCCGTTTTTAGGGCCGTGAACAGCGTTGAAGTTGCCCCGTAATGAGAGGTCTTGGCAGCCACAGGCACCTTTGACTCGAGAACGATCATCAAAAAGATGCCCCTCTTTCCACTTTTCAACGAGCTGCGAGGTATCGAGTTCAGTTTCCTGTTTCTGACGGCCACAGATTGCATATGCGCTCACCGGTCGTGCCCCTGTCACCCACCAACATTCACCCCGCTTGACACTGACAAATGTGGTTTCCAACTTTGTACCACAGGAACCCCGCGGTCGTGCCATTCTCGGCCTATTGACGTTGGTGTCAAAGCTGAGAAGTTTCAAGCGGTCGAGTTTTGAACATTGCTCCGATTTCAATGAAGTCAACGTACAGCGCCCATCCTTCCGATTTCAAACATGGATGCAGGTAACGATCAAGTCGAATGAGGAACATGTTATTGGCGATCATCTGGATGATGAAGACGCCGGTCCGAGTGGCTCTGGCTGTTGGGATTCAAAGACTGTTCCATGTTGAGATTGTGCTTATGGACGCTGTCATTTTTTATATAGATCTTGAACACTGCGAAAATCAACGTGGAGATTGTGTTTTCATGCCAAGGGGCATGTCTAGGCAGCAGCGTCCATTTTCTCCAAGATATGAGTCTAGCTCGAGGCAAAATCAGCTACATACCATAGCGCGCCATCCGACCTGTAGAAAATGATCTTGGGTATAATTTTACAGTTTCAAAATATTTTAGCGTGAAACTCATCCATGGATCAGTTTCAATACAACTTCACAAACTGTAAAAATTAGTCATTTACGTAATAAATAAATTTAGTATAAAAAGCTAATTAAATAAAAATCTATTTTTAAATATCAACTCATTTTCTATAAAAGTGATTATTTTATAGAATGAAATATTTTTAATTAAATATAAATATAATTGTAAAAAAATCTACAAAGATATATATTATATATAAAAAGTCATCTATAATTTAAAAAGCCTTTAGTTAAGGTCTTTTAACTTTTTTTTTTTTCAAATTAAATATTGTTAATAATAATTAGAAAAATTTTGGTCACAGCGAGGAATCGAACAAGAATCTAACAATGAAGAACACTTTATTAACCACTTGGCCACTAAGCCAAATGGTTATTTCTAAAGGAAAAGGCTAATTTTTTTTAGTTATAAAGGGGAAGTGTAAAATTAGAGAGGAAGGTAGGAAGAAAAGACTTTAAAACTTTGAATATTTTAAACTTTTATACCCTAGTTTATATATTAAGAGAGATATAACTGTAAAATTCTATAATAGTAAAGGTAATATAATTGTAAAATTTTAATAAGAATAATATAATTGTAAAAATTATAGTATATTAGAGTATAATAATTGCAAAATTTAATACAATTTAAGATTTATAGTTATTTAATAAAGTTGTCCCCCTCTCTCTTACCTACCCCCCTCCTTAGTAAATTAAAATTAAAATATACTTTTAATTATAATGATTTTTATAGATATTTAATTTTATTAATAGAATATTCTTTAAATTAAATTTGTCACAGGATTAGCATGTGACATGCCTACCCTACATTCGCACCATATCTATCATTATAGTACGGTCACGTATAGGGTTATATGTGCGTACAGCCTGGCTTTAGAGCTCTCGCTTATATAATTAGTCCTCCATATATATCCTTCCTTTCCTCTCCTTTATATAAAAATATATATTTAACCCTACCCCTAATAGTATTTTACTCTATAATAGTTTATTGTATTTTATTATTACGCTACGCGCGCTTAGGGGAAATAGATTTAAATTATATTTAGTATAGAAAAGATTATTTAAATTATATTCTGTGATTAAAAGATTTAACCCCTTACGAACGGGGTAAATAAAAATTCGGTTGTAAATAGTACAATTCGAGTTAGGTAATATAATATAAGTATTAATTTTATTTCTTTTTCTCTACTTATTAATTAAAATAGTATATTTAAGGAAATTATTATATTTACATTAATTTAGTAATTAATAATAGACTAGCTACGGGTTATTACCGATAATTTTATTGTAGTAACTATTATTGGCGTTCTTTAAATTACTAACTTTAAGAATTAAATAATTTACAATACTTTAGTTGAAGTATTTATAAATTTCGATAACGATCCTACTATTTACGTTCTATTATATTATATTATAAATTACGCTTTTACATTCGTATTAATCCCGGTATTTTGCAACGTCGCCTTCGCTTATAATTATTTTATTTACGACGATATAATTAAAACCTGTTTACGCGCTTAGAGAATTGAGGAAGATTTTATTAAATTTTATTAAGAGATCGATTATTTGAATATTCGAAATACTAAATTCTAATAGGGGATTAATAAATTTAAATAATTTTTTAACAATTTTAAGACTAATACTTTTAAATTTTTTTAGAAATAAAAAAATAAGTACGTTAAAGTTATTAATAAGGTCCGCACTTAATTTAAATAAGTTTAAAAAATTAAAGTATTTATTATAACAATTATAAATATTAACGGTAGTAGCTATAGGTCGGTATAGTTACGTATATATATTATACCGTTTAATAGTAAGGGAATTATTTTACTAGAAAAAGCGGAGAAGTATTATTCTTAGCGTATAAAGGTTAAATTATACTAAATTGACGAATTAATTTACTTCGCCTTTAAATTTAAACATTTTTTATATATCGTTAAATATTTCGAAGGCCCCCCTTTTATAGTTATTAAATCAACGCTAATTAATATTTTCGAATATTTAATTAACAATACTAAGTAGAAATAGAAGATTATTATAAACTTTTTTAAGGAATTCGATACTAAATACGATAATTCCGACCTTATTATTATTATTTATTACGAGCTAGATGATTTAAAGATGATTAAAAATATACGTTAGGCTGTTTTTAAGGATTATTTTACTATTTTTATTAATTAGTACGATATAAATAATGTTATGAAGGTATATTTCCTTTGTAATAAAGTTATTAAAGCCGTTTATAATATTATCGCTTATTAATACCCGTTTCCTATTAATAATAATTACAGTAAATAGTTCTAAATAATCCGTTTATTAGCCTAGAATTATGAGGATAATATTTATTGCGAAAAGTTCGTTAATTTATTTTATAAATTATTTTCTTCGAATAATTATAATATTACTTCGTTTATAAATTAGCTTATT
Source organism: Copromyces sp. CBS 386.78 (assembly GCA_030685235.1). Lineage (NCBI taxonomy): Eukaryota > Fungi > Ascomycota > Sordariomycetes > Sordariales > Sordariaceae > Copromyces > Copromyces sp. CBS 386.78. Next base: position 328,201 of record MU839114.1, on the reverse strand, counting down.
AATTAAGGTAGTAATATAATAGATTTTAATTCTATATCTACTATTAATATTATTATATACGGTATAATTTTATAAAAGATTTTCGAATATTATATAAAGACGGGCGCGTATATTCGTTACGGTTGTAAAAATTAATTTTTAGCCGCTTACTATAATTATATTAATTTTAATAAAGATTTCCTCATTTCTACTTATAGTAATTGTAACGGTTACGGCGGTAGGGGCAGTGGTAGAGGAGGTAGTAAAAGCGGTAATAATAATGCCGCTCCTTAATAGGGTTAATACGGCTATAATTAGTAGGGCTACGGCTAGTAGGGCTATAGTTAGTAGTATTAAATTAACGTTATAAACGCTTAAATAGCTAATAATAATATTGTAGTACCGTAGTATTAGTAGGCCCTAATTCCTACGTACGTCCCCGGTTTCGTCGGCTCCGTTTAGGGTAACGAAATTAATTATATTAATTAGTAGGGAAATGTGTAATTTCTAAATTAAATTGCGATTAGAGGTAACTATCTATAAGATAGAGAGAGGAGGGTAGTATTATTATATAATTAAATATAATTAAAATTTATAGATTTTTTGTAGATAGCCGTTATAAATACCCTAATTTATTAAACCTCTCTATTTAATTGTCCGACGGATTGTATAAAGTATATTATTTAAGTTTGGTCGATAGTAGTTATACTACTTTAGGTTTTATTAATAAACGTTTCGTTTATTATTACCGTTTTCCTTTTTTTAAATTTATAATACTTAAGATTTTATATTTTGCCGACGGAAGCCCCGCCAAAAGTAATATTATTTATTTTACAAGATTTACGATGGGGATAGGCTATTATTGCGAAATTATTAATTTATTTATTTACGATTTAGTCGAAGATAATTTAATTATTTTAGGTTATTTATAATTAATTTATTATTCATTAAGTATTTTATAGCTTTACAATTCGCTTTAATTTATTATAGCCTATAAGAAGCGCGGCTACTTCTTAAAGGGGATTCTTAATATTAAGCGGGAAGCCTTTATAGCTAGCCCGACTACTTATTTTAATACGACGAACCTAACGTTTAAAAAGGCTACTTACGAAGAGGTCCTAAACGAAGGCGAACCCAATATTAGACTACGAACGGATACCCTTTATTGTATTTTTATTTTTGCGATTATAAGACAAGTGGCTTACTAGCGGTTTAATTATTTTTGAGATTGGATTATTTATCGTTTGAAGACTTTTACAATTAGTAAGATATTAGCGGGCCTTAGTTAAGCCATTATATTTAACGCTATCCCTTTCGGCGTAATCCCCCTTCTTCTATTATAGATAATCCTAGTGCCTTACTAGGTAGTTAGAGGATTTTATACCGTTATTATAGATTATTAAATTTAAGTCCGCTATTTCTATATTTTAATAGGTCTTATTAACCCTAACGATATTAAGGAGTTATTTATTACCGCTTTTAATTAATTGGTAAAGAAGTACGAGTTTTAAGTTATTTGTACTATAAGGGCTAATATAGCCAAAAATATTAAATATATAATGGAAGAGGATTAATTAGTAAAGGAGTACGGTATTTTAAATTTATCCGCTTTTAATAATAAATTTATACCGGAAATAATTAAAGAAATCTTTATAAGTAGGGGATAGAAATATAAAAAGTTCTTCGGTAGTAATTTTTATTATTGGATCAATAGTTTAGTAGGTAAAGGTGACGTAGCTATTTTGAGAGTTGTTAAGGTTTTTAATTCTATTAAAATTACCAGTATAGATGCCGATTTCCTCCGGTGCGAAGAAGCTATCGATTAATACTTCGCCGCTAACAGTATTACTTTACGTAAGGTTATTTCGGAAGATATTACAAAATTTTACGAGAAAGTCGATAAACCCTTTAAAATTAACGAATAGATTTAGGTTAAATTACTTCGATAGTATTAGTATTATACGAATATTTTTTATTAAGAGGGAATTAAAACCTTTCCCCTTTATCATTCCTACGACTTTAAAATTGAATTCCGTCCGGGAATTATACCTTTAGCCGTTCGCGGACGCCCTTTTAATTTCAATAAATTTAATATAATTAAGAAGTAGATCAATAATATACTATAGAAGAAGTTTATTCGGCCATTATAATTAGAAGTATTTGCTCTAGTCCTTTTAATAAAGAAATTAGGAGGAGGAGTTTGCGTTTGTATAGATTATTACAATATTAATAATATTACTTTTAAATTACGGTATCTACTATTATTAATTAAAGAAACCCTTAACGCAATTTATTGTACTAAGATTTTTATTAAGTTCGACGTTATCGCTACTTTTAATTGTATCTACGTTAAAGAGGGGTACGAATGGTTTATAATTTTTATAATACAATTTAGTTTGTTTGAGTTATTAGTAGTTCTATTTAATTTATAAAGCGCTTTCGAAGCTTTTTAGAATTATATTAATAATATTTTTTACAACGTTTTCGATATTTACATAATTATTTATTTCGACGACGTTTTAATTTATTTTAATAATATTAAAGATTACAAGCGGTACGTAAATAACGTTTTTAACCGTTTGGTTAGAATAAGCTTTAGCATTAATATTAATAAATACGAATTTTATATAATACGAACGAAATATTTAAGTTTTATTATTATATTGGGAGGTATTGAAATAAATTCGGAAAAGGTTAAAGTTATTACCAATTAAGTAGTTCTTTAATTTAAGAAGTCTTTATAATCTTTTTTAAGTTTTTTAAATTTTTATTACTATTTTATTAAAGATTTTTCAATAATAGTAGGACTATTATACGAATTTACGAAGAAGGATGTTATCTCATAATTTTAATCCGCTGCGTATAATTCTATTTTCGAAGCTTTAAAATAGGTTTTTATTAGTAGGCCCGTGTTAAAGATTTACAATTAGTTTAAAAAAATAGTAGTTAAAATAAACATTTTTAATTAGGTTATAGGCGGTATTTTCTTTTAATACGGTAATAACGGCGTTTTTTATTTAATCGCCTACTTTTTATTTAAGTATACGGTTTAAAAATATAATTACAATATATACAATAAAGAGTTATTTACTATTATTAAAGTATTAGAGGAATAGAAATTAGAATTCGAAGGAGCCTAATAGCTTTTCAATATTTTAATAGATTATAAAAACTTTTAGACTTTTATAATTAATAAATAATTTATTTAATGTTATATAAGGTAGTCCTAATTCCTATCGCAGTTTAATTTCTTAATTAAATATACTTTAAAATTATAGAACTTTCGCCCTAATACTTTGAATTATAAATTTAACGATTGCCTTACTAATACCGATAATAATTGTTTGGTAGTCCGTTAGTAGGTATTCTTAAATCCTATATAGTTTAAAGATAGTTATTTTAACCTTTTAAATTTTACTTTCCGCTTAATAAGTAATTACGACGATAAATTTATTAATAATATTATTTTGAATAGTTACAAAACTTTAATTTTCTTTTAAGAGGTTGTTTTTTATTTATTGGATTTTATTTATAAATAATAGACCCTTAGTATTAAAAAGGTATTTTATAAAGTATTCGCGGAATATTAGGTGGTTAGTAACGGAATAGTTAGATAGCGTAATAGGGTTATTATTGATCTTTATAATAAAGAATTTTAATTCGTTTTAATTAGCCGTTAATATAATTCTTTTAGCGCGGGATACCTTGGTTGCAATACGATTTATAACTTTTTTTAACGCGATTTCTATTGGGAGGGGATGGTTTACAATATTAGAGTTTTTTATAAAGGTTATTTTCCGTATACTAAGACAAAATTTTTAAAACGAAGATCCGTTAGCCTATTTAAACCTTTTAAAGTTTTATTCGTACTATAAAAAGATATTTCTATTAATTACGTTATTTTACTACTTCTAAACGTTTATTTTAGCTAGATTTTTAAGTATATTATTATCGTTATTAATTGATTAATTAAGATGCATTATTATATTTTAACGGTAATTTTAGAGGTTAAGGAACTAATTAATCGCTTTATCGACCGGGTATATTACTTTTATAGCTTATTAAATATAATCCTCTTTAATCGCAGTATATAATTCGTTTTACATTTTTGGAATATTTTGTATAAACGGCTTATTATTATTCGCAAATTGATTTCCGCTTTCTATTCTTAGATTAATATTTAGATAGAGTATATTAATATAGAAATAGAATAATTTTTTCGTTTTTATATTAATTAGGTATAAATTAATTAAGCTAAATAATTTCCTTTCGTTAAATTTATTAATAATAATACAATATTATCGTCGATTAGCGTTTTGCCCTTCTTTACTAATTATAGTTTTTATTTCCGAATAAGTATAAAATTTTATACTCTGTTATACTTAAACTTATTACTTATTTAATTAAAAGAGTATTATAAAGTTAATAAATTAGCCGATTATTTTTAGACGATTTAGGATTTTATATTATAGTAAATAAGACGTATTTAAGTACAGTACGAAGATAATACTAATTATTACCGAATTAACTACCTTAGGTATAAGGAAGGGGATTTAGTACTCTTTAATACGATTAACCTTATTAACGGCCATTTAATATTGAAATTTTACTTTTAATAGGAAAGTTTGTTTAAAGTTATACGAGCGGAGTTTTATATAATTTATTTCGCCCTATCTTCGAATATAAAATACGCCTTTATCTTTTATATTTTTATAATTTAACTTTAGATTAGTAGAAGCTTCCTTAATTAGAATATTTTAACGGACGTTAGAGTAAATGACGGTAGAATTATAATTTATATAAATAATTATAAAGAATATACTAAGTAGGATTTTAAGAAGTTTATTAATTATGTTTAATTAGGTAATAATGCCTATTAGTATTACTATATATAATGGAAAGGAGATTATTAACCGATTTAGGAATTTAAAGCTAACGTTATTAATTGCGAAGAAATAATCTTATATTTTTATAAAGAGAATCCTAATAAATTAATACTTCCCGAAGTTTAATAATAGTCCGAATATATTAATACCATTCCGGTATTTAATTCTATATCCATTCTTAATTCCGTATCCGTTCCCAAGCCCCTTAAATCCGCTCTTAAATTACTTAAACGGCGCTCTGTCCGCTTGGTACGTTGCGAGATTGTTATTGTAATTAATATATTTACTTTACTACTAGACGGCGTTACAACCGTTCGTAAACTAATTAAACCGATAAATAAAAAGGTGGAAGAGTCTTTAGCTTTATTATACGGGAAGATACTACAAAGGTTATTAAATATTTAAGTAGGTAAAATATTATTTGTAGAAGTTATTAATTATAATAAAATATTAGAGGAAATAGAGTTGAACGATTATAACGGTTAAATTATTATTTTATATATATATTGTTTAAAGTTATTAGAGCTTTTTTTAAGGGGGGATAGTATTATAGGATTAGCCTATAACATATTTACCCTATATTCGTACTATATCTATCGTTATAGTATAGTTATGTGTAGGGTTATATGTGTGTACGGCCTAGTTTTAGGGCTCTCGCCTATATAGTTAGTCCTCCGTATATATCCTTCCTTTCCTCTCCTTCGTATAATAACGTATATCCAACCCTACCCTCAACAGTGCCTCACCCCGTGATAAAAAAATTTTGAATTAACGATTCTTTTTCTTAGTAAAAGCTTTTAAACCTAGTTTAAAATAATCTTTCGATTTAAAATGAATTTAATATTTAAAGACTTACTTAGCTTAAATAGATACCCGTGATAATTTTTACAGATATAATATATTGTATACAAAACCTTCGTCTTTAATTTAATAATTTTATTTAAGAGACGATACCCAGTATAATTTTCTAACTGTAAAATTTTCTCTCTGTACGAAAAGAATCCAGTCGCACTAAGTTCATACCCAGGACCATTTTCTAGAACTGTGGTGGCGCGCTATGGTAGCCAGCAGGGAAATGAATATCAAGTGATAGTCTCACCATACGAAGAAAAAGGAGAGAAAAAAAATTGAACAAAGGTTATCTTGGGAGATATCTACAGCCCCCGTTGCGGGGTGAACTATCGTGAAGTTGCCCTGAGAGGGGCAAGGATGATATTTTGTGGGCACGGAATAGCTTCCCCACACGCATCTCCAACTGACATCATCCGTTGGAGAAGGCGTACTCGTCGGTTAGGTTGATGGAGTCCACCCTCTGGGGGCCTCGCTTACATAACAAGCCAACCGACTCTGGCCTGGACAGGACGGCACGACGGTGAACGGGCCGAGTTGACCTTGTATCCGTGACATTCTAATTGTCTCCAATATCAACCAAGTTACTAGACTTAAATATCACTTGCCTTCAACTTCCTCCCAACTTCACGGCCACCAATCCCTCTGACAGGTCAACAGCCCGATCTCAATACCTGACTCATCGCATCCCCTATAACACATCAGCCATGTGCTCCCCTACTGGCGAATCGACACCTTACGAAGCTCCCAAAAGAGCTGACGATGGATCTCCCAAAGAACCCTTCCCGTGGCACATTGGCGTTTACGACGCCCACTGTCATCCCACCGACACCATGACTTCCGTCTCCAGCATAAAAGACATGCAAGCGCGCCTCCTGACCATCATGGCTACCCGCGGCCAAGACCAAGACCTCGTCGCCTCCGTAGCCGAGCAACACGGCGTCACGGACCTGAAAGAACTACGGGAAACCTCATCCGGAACCCCAAAGAAGGTCGTCCCAGCCTTCGGTTGGCATCCCTGGTTCTCCCACCAGCTCTACGACGACTCCAAGGAGCCCGAAGTCACAGACGTACAAGCACACAAAACCAAGCACTACTCCGCCGTCCTCTCACCCACTCCCGAGCCGGACTTCATCGCTTCTCTCCCCGATCCCATTCCTCTCAGCAAATTCCTCCAGGAAACCCGCCAACGTCTCCTCGCGCACCCTAACGCTCTAATCGGCGAAATTGGGGTCGACAAAGCCTTCCGTCTCCCCTGGGGAAAAGTCGACGAGTCCTCGCGCAACGGCGACCTCACACCCGGCGGTCGTGAGGGCCGGATGCTAAGTCCTCACCACGTCAAGATGCCGCACCAAGTTGAAGTCCTCAAAGCCCAGCTTAGACTGGCAGGCGAGCTGGGAAGACCAGTTAGTTTGCACGGCGTGCAAGCTCACGGCGTGTTATTCGACGCGCTGGCTTCGCTTTGGAAGGGCCACGAGAAGGAGGTGGTCTCGAGGAAGAAGCAGAAGATGATCGCCAAGGGCGTATCGGAGGATTTTTCTTCAAGCGATGAGTCCGACGACGGATCCGAGTATGGTCTGGGGGAACCAAAGGTCAAGAAGCCATACAAACCGAAACCGTTCCCGCCTAGAGCGTGTCTACATTCCTTCAGCGGCCCGCCGCAGATGTTGAAGCAGTACCTTGACCCGAAAATTCCTGTCAAGTGCTATTTTTCGTTTTCGACGGTGGTGAATCTGGGGACGGCGGGCGGAGAGGCCAAGTTTGCGGATGTGATCAGGGCGTGTCCGGATGGACAGGTGCTGGTGGAGAGCGATTTGCATGTGGCTGGAGATGATATGGATGGGTATCTAGAGGATATCGCGAGGAGGATATGTGAGGTTAAGGGGTGGGGGTTGGAGGAGGGGATGAGGAGGATAAGGAGGAATTATGAGGAGTTTTTGTTTGGTTGAGTGTTGTGGCTTTTAGAAAGAAGACGGTAGAGCGTATATAGAGTAAGAAGTAGAAGTGGCAGCATCACTGAAAGCAAGCTATCCTCTCTTTTTTTTTTTTTTAGCCCTTGGTGTTTCGTTTCTGAATGCCATCGCATCGCGGAGTCGGTCAGTTGGTCCCCGGGGTCCAACCGAGAATGTCTGGGATAACCCATCCGTGCCTGTTGATCAACGACACTAACATTTTTCTACAGGGTGGATAAACGAGAAGATCTTCGTTAGAACCGGAATTGAGACTCTTCGCAAGCTTCTCCTCTCATGTCGCAGATTTTGTCAGCAGCGCTCTGCTATCTCCGAGGAAGGAGCTGTCAAGTTGTTGTCACCGTTTCAAGCCGGCAGTTCTGGCATGTGCATTGCATAGCGCTTATGAGACACTGCACTTCCAGCCGAGCGTACGATTTAGCGCCTATCAAACGTTCTGGATGCTTTGTCTCGGGTGTCGATCTCGCTGGGACAATTCTTGAACTATCGAAAACCAGACATCAAATTTCTTATCTTGAATTGTTGTTGAATAGACAGTGAACTGGTGTTGAGCTAAACAAAGTTGATGAGGAGGAGAAGATGAAGTGCCGAATTGTGATCAACTGAAATCGATGCGAGTTAAAGAACTCGTCAATCGAAAAAGCATTAGTAATAAGATTAAACTCAGGAACGTGCCTGGATTCCGGTCCTCGTTGTTGCCAAAAGAAATGAATTGTTGCAATTCGCTCTTCAGAGTTGTGACCAGAACATTAGACTAGGTTTCACAATACCAAGTGGAATTGATGAAGAGGCGGTGATAAGCACAGTGATTATTCACAGTGAAGTTTAACAGCTACCGATCGCGATAGCCCCCCAGTCGCCGCCATTCGGATGCATCCGTTCAGTTGTCTTTGTCAGCCACCGCCTTCACAACTCCCACTCACCTCATGTTCCTTTGTGTTCCGTGTACCTCTACATACGTAGTCGGGTATCTAAGTACCCTTCCCCCTCACCACTTGAAATACAGTGAGGCTCTGAACAAGCTTTGGAGCTAGTGAAGATAAGAAAGAGAGAGCAAAAAAATCGGAAGGAATTTAGGTCGGTGTGTCATTTTCTCATCCACTTTACCAAACACCACCACCCACTTTGCTTGGCTTTTTTGTTGTTCCCGATCCGTCAATTCGTGTCGGGTTGTCCACTTTCTTCTGCTTTTTCATCTCATTCCCGTCTTTATTTCCTTTGATTATTTCCATCACCTTTTCCATCGTCACACACACCAACCGCTTGTCATTTCGTTAACCGATTGCCTGGGTTCCCCAGTGACGTCTAACGGCCCATCAACTGCTCCCCACGACTCTTCAATCTTGGCACACCTTTTCAGTTCCGCCTGACCAGTCTCCCGGAAACAACCTCTGTTATTCCCATCTGCAAACATTCCCGACTGCAGCATCTGTTTGGGCTGCATTTTCGCTGCTGCTGCTCGTCTGCCGTCATCTACAAGTTTGCGTTATTCCCGAGCCTACCACAACACAGCGAAAAAAAGAAGCTGCAGAAAAAGAGGGTGACAAACACAAAACGATAGGACCCAGTTGGGCATTTCCAGCCTTCGCTCGAGCTCCCGGGGCTACCCCAGCTGCGACTGCTTGTCGGCACATGTGCATGTCTGGGCATCCGCCTGTCGGTGGTGGACGTGACTCGATGGATCCGCATCCGCTCTTGTCAGCGGAGCCGGTCACCACCGCTGCCGCATTCGCATCCACTTCAGTATCCGCTACCTCCGCACAGCCAAGAAGTGTGCCGGGTCCCGCTCTGGTGGATACCAACGGATGCCGGCCCGGGCCCGTGAGTCTGACCCATGCCGTCGGCCATCCGGGGCCGATAGTCCTCACCCCGAGCTCGGTCACTTCTTCCACCGTGTACGCCGCCTCACCGAGTCCGGCTGATTTGTCGTACCCTTCGCACTACTACCACGGTCACCATCATTCCCACTCCCGCTCCTTGTCCAACACGAGCAGTGTCACAGCCGCCGCGGGACCCGCACCCGCACCCCGCCACGGTGGTGCAGCATACGGTACCCGGTCAACAAGAGCTGGAGCGGCAGCGGCAGGGTACAGCAACAGCAAGAGCGGCACCAACATCAATGTTGCTGGCGTTAAGCGCGAACCCGCCGATGATCCACAAGGCGTAAGCAACGGGGACTACTCCTCCAACCCCAACAGTCACCATGTGCACAACGGACCCCTGGCCGGGCTTGGCGGCACCAATCCCAGGCGGAGTGTCAGCGGCCCGAGCGAGAGCGTTGAGGGAGATAGCAGTGCCGCATCACCGACATCGACGACGACGACGGGTGGCGGAGGACCCCAGAGGAAGAAACAGAAACGGAATAAACCGACGCTGTCGTGTTTTGAGTGCGTTGAGAGGAAGACCAAGGTGAGTTGTTGTGAACTGATGTTGTTGTCTTCTTCATCCGAACTTGAGCTTGATTTGACGACCAACTAACACTTGCATCAGTGTGATCGAGGTCGCCCTCATTGTTTAGCATGTAAGTCGCTCCCTACCCACCCACTTGAGTCCTGATCATCTACTTACTCGGAATAGGCATCAAACGCCAAACCGAATGCAAATATGCCCACGTCGCCAACCTCCTTGAGTAAGTTCACCCTTCCCCCCTTTCTTAGGATCCTTATAACTAACCATCACCTCCAGAGAAACCTCCCGAAGCGCCGCCAATGGCCGGCGAATGACCAAACCACCCCGAAAAAAGACCGACCAGGCATCATCATCAGCCGCCAGCACTTTCCCCACCGTCCTCCCCAACGCCGCCGACCGCGGGTTCATCAACGGCCGAATACCCCTCGGCTCCATAGCGACCTCAACTGGTCTCCTCTCCAACGTGCCGTATTCGGCCCCGGGCTCCTCCAACGTCTTCGGCATCGGCTCCGAACACCCCTTCGCCAACTACTGGACCTGCAACGGCGGTTTGCCCGAAGTGATCGACGTCTTGCCAGCCAAAATGCAAGTCGATTTGGTGTTGGACCGATACTTTGAATGCGTCGACCCCGTCTATCCCATGATCCACCGACAGACCTTCTTCGCCGACTACGAGCACTTCTGGACCATGCCGCTCGAGGAGAAACACAAGTGCGACTCGGCGTTTATCGCGCTGGTATTTGTGATGCTCGCTTTGGGCACGCAGTTTGTAGAGAGCAAGCTGAACGTCGGGGAAAAAAAGCAGACTGCCGAGTTTTATGCGAGCGCGGCGAACCAGGCGTTGAGGGTGGGCAGTTATTTGAGTATGGCGAGCATCACGAGCATCCAGGCCATGGTGCTGATGACGTACTTTCTGATTAACGATAACCATGCGAGCGATGGGTGGGCGTTTGGGGGCATTTTGATGAGGCAGGCGTATGCGATGGGGTTGCATCGGGATCCCAATATTGGTATGTCTCTCTTCCTCTTCTCCTCCCTCTATAGTCAAGCACTAACAACCACCAGTCGTCCCCACAGCCCCCCTTTTCATAAAACAACAACGCCGCAAGGTCTGGCAAGCCGTCCTCCTCCAAGACACCTTCCTAACCGTCCTTTTGTCGTTACCACCCTCGGCCACCCACACCGACGTCAAAGTGGAAGACCTTGTCTCCAACCTAGACTCGGCCTCCTCTTCGTCCATGTCCATCGACGCCTCGGACGACCCAACGGACATCGCCTACCTCCGCGGCTCCTGGACGCTCGCCAACCTCGTCCAAGAGACCATCTGCTCCCCTCGGAGTCTAGACGTCCCCATTTGCACTACCGTCCGACACAAATCCAAACTCGTAGCCGACTTCCGTGCCGTCTACCGCTCTTTTCCCGATATCTTTAGGTCGTGGGACGTGGCCATGCTGACGCAAATGGCCGAACGGAATAAACGCATCGTGCGCCAAACGCTTTTTCTGTCGTCGAATTACTTCCACAACTTGATGCTCGTGCACGCCTCCGAGAGCGCCGACGTGCCCGTGAATGTAAGGGGCACGCTGGAGGCGGCGCACGATGCCATTACGGCGTTTTTTGTGCTGTTCAGTCTGTTTGAGACGGAGGCGAGGGTGTGGTGGGTTTTTAACCATCGGGCGTTTCTGGAGGCGCTGTGTATTGGGAATGTGCTCAGGGAGGCGGCCAAGGAGGAGAATGGAGGGGAGGAGGCGATGGCGAAGGATCCCTTGTTTGTTAGGGCTAGGGGGGATATTCGTGAGTTTTGCCTCCCCCTTTTTTTTTTTTTCCTATCTCTTTGATTTTGCTGTTGATGAAACTTGCGGTGAATGGGTCGATGCTGACAGTAGTGGTACACAGACCAAATGATTAACATCATGCGAGCCATGAGCGAGGGCGAGCAAGGGTCGGAAACCGCGAGGACGAGGGTGCAGGTTTTGAGCGAGTTTCTTTGAGGCGATGAGTGAGTGAGCGGGCGGGCTGGCTGGCTTTGCTTGGCTGGTATTTGGAGCGAGCGAGCGAGCAAGCAAGTGGTATGTGATGATACGACAAAGCCCATTATGACACGACTCAAGGACAAACCATGCTTCGGAAATATAAGTGGCTTGAGGGTGCTCAATGGCATTTGACGGTGATAATTCGAAGATCATGACATGAGCCAGCTATACCTTGAAATTTATAACACCAAAAACTCAGCCACTTCCATTGAGAATGGTGAGAACCATGTCGTCGTACCAGCCTTGCTTGCTTGCTAACCAACGCTTTTCTTATCGAGAACTGTTCCATCGATCTGTTCTGTAGCACGATCATCAATACCAAGCCACAAGAAAAGAAGGAACCAAAAAAAAAAAAAAAAAAAAAAAAAAAAAAAAAAAAAAAAAAAAAAAAAAAAAAAAAAAAAAAAAACACATACAACACCAGGCGATTGATTTCATCGGTCGTCAAAACCGATTCCGACTGCTGGTCTGGCAGCTAGCTCACTGGCTTATCAAGCAAGAGGAGATGGGACGGAAGGGATCCCGAGTTTTTTCCCCACCGCTCCTATGGTCGTATGTGGTAGCATATACTTGTACTTTTCGAGGTACGAGCGGAAAGGGGTTGCGAGGAGGCGTGCTTAAAATATTGATTGCGGGTTTAGACTAGTCTACCTGTTTAGGTGTGGTGAGAATGTCAGTCAGTCAGTCAATCAAGTCTGTCTAGGTAGATTGGAGAGAGAAACCTAACCTAACCTAACCAGTGGGGGGGGGGGGCTCCTTCTTTCGTGAACTTGAGATAACCCAAGCTATGCTATCTAATGCCAATTAATTCCCCTCTCGCTATTCATTCATTCATTCATTCACCTTTGAGGATGCAATCAATGATTTGTTTGGAAAAACTGAAAATATTAAAAAAAAAATATATAAAATATTGTCATTATTCGATATCTAGCCGAACATATTGTCATTATTCGATAGCCAGCTAACCAACCAACCATTTAAAATGGCAATGGGGATATCTGATATCTCTGCCTAGATACAACAAAGGAAAAGAAAAGCACAATGGAAAAAAAAAAAAAAAAATTGGCAGACATCTTCAATGTCGCCGGGGTATATGGTTGCAGGTACTCTCAGTGCTTAACTCAACTCAAGCTCAGTTCTGTGGGGTGTGTGTGTGTGTGTGGGTGGGTGGGTGTGGGTGTGGCATGTGTGAAAAAAAAAGCAAATGGTTCCTCCCATCCATCCATGGTATAGAATAGTCCTCCTCTTATGTGGTGTTGAAGTGCTTCGAGACGCATGCTTCATGGCATGTAATCCAACCATCCATCCGTATATTCCAAACCGTCCGTACCTTCCTGGTGTCCTGGTGTCCCTAAGTTCCCTTCATCGCGATCATGTGCTTCGTTTGCATTCGTTGGCTTTCATGAGTCAAGCAAGCATCACAGCCTCATGCAGCCATGATGGTTACCGCGTCGTACTCCTCTCCGGCGGCCCTTCCAACGGCTCCTTCAAATTCGTCAACAAACCGCCGGCGTCCACCAACTCCAGATCATGTCCCTGACCTTGGCCATGTCTTCGTTCCTCGGACGAATACGTCGGCAACTCCTCTCCATGCCCCCACTGCTCCTCTGGCATCTGCGGTATACTTTCCAAATCACTCGTACTCTTCGGCCTTCCCCTTTCCCGTTCTCTACTCCAACTCCTTCCGCGAACCGACTTCGGCACAGCCGCCAAGCTCAACGGACTTAGGAGCCCTCCTAAATCCTGCAGTAAGGCTGCCGACCCTCGGCGCAAGCCATTAGCACTGGCGGGCACGGCAGGGACGGGAACGGTATTGGGGCGCCGTGGCTCGACGGTGGTGGAAACGGAGGATTCTCGTCGACCGCGGGTGGGTTCGTCGGATAGAAGACCGCCGTAGTCGAAGAAGGAGACGCGGCGGGGGCAGGAGAGGACAGGGAGGTCGTTGTGGTTGTGAGAAGTGTTGCGAGGAGAGACGGGTTGGCTTAGTTGGCCTGACATGGGCATCAGGTAGTCGTCGCTGCGTGCGTTAGAGCGAGGCTGGGATGAAGAGGATGGTGGGGAATCCCAAGAGTGAATTGCGTCGCTGTCGTGGTGGTGAATCTGGGCCATAGGGGCAGGGGTGTAATAACCGCCTCCGCCGCTTCTGTCTGAATAAGGGATCAGCTGTTCGCGCAAATCAGGCTTGACGCCGTAACCGATGTCGCGGACCAAGTCCTCGTCGGAACCCCAGTGGCGCAGGGTCGAGCGGCGGGCGTTGGGGGCGACGCCCAAGCCGCCGGGACCGGAACCGGGGGAGCGTTCAAGACTGCCGGCGGCAATGGAGCCGTATTTGTACTTGCGCTTTTTGACGCCGCGATCGCGAACGAAGGAGCCAAGGACTAGGGCGTTGGAGGCGGCAGTGGCGAACAAGAGTTCGACAGAGGCGTACAGAGAGCGGGATTGTTGTGAGCCGTGGGCGCGGAGAATATGCGGGACGCGGTAGACGGTGACACCGACTACGCCAAGGGAGAGGGAGAAGAGCAGAACCAGCTGGATCTTGCGGGTCGGGCTCATTTGGGAGCGGATGATCATCGGGATAGGGAAGAGAACGAGGAGGAGGTCGGTGATGATATTGCAGACGGCCATGGTGATGAGCTGGGCGTAGCCTTGGCGGCATTGGCCTCCCGGGTCTGGCAGGACTTGCCAGTACATGTAGGTGGGCCGACATTCGACAACGTCGGAGGTGATGACAGCCACGAAAGTGAAGACGAGGGTGACGCGAATGAAGACGAGGGTTCTTTCATAGCAACGCTCCCAGCTGACGTTGAGCCGTTTGAGGAATTCCAGGATGGCGTATTTGAGCATCCACAGCCTACCAACGGTCAGTAAGTTTCGGACAAGGAAACAATGAGCGCCATGTCTTAGCCAGCACTCACGTCAAGGCATAAAACGCCCTACTGAGCAGCACCAAGCCACTCGCTGTTTGCTTCATTTTCAGCTGCTCCTCCGAAAGCCGGTGAGTCGATAGGTCGGCATTATTCGTCCCATGAACCAAGATAAAGTGGACGCAACCCATGCGCAGTAACAACGGCACCAAAGCCAGAGCGGCCGCCTTGTCCTCGCTGAACAGCGTCTCGGTCCGGACGAACCGGCCACACAGGCGCAGCAGGATCAGAACGACGCAGAAGATGGTGATCCACCAACACACCAGTAAGGTCGGCTTGTCGGAGCTGAAGGCACGCAATGGAGGAGGGTCCGAGTAAAGAGTCATAATGATGGCGGCACCCGGGACATGCCGCCCGTCATCCTCCGGAGAGGGACGAGCGGAAAAGATGGTATACCCCGATGCGAGGTTTTGTTCAAGTCGAAATGGTCCGTGAACAGGGCTGACAGTTATGCTGAAACGGCGTTCCTGGATCTGACTCGGGTGGCTGTTTTAGACTTTAAGACTGCTGCTGCTCAAGGGTCCTTGGTCCGATGACGTCTGAGTTCGGATGACGGGAGATCTTTGCGTAAAACTTGATCGGACGAGACGATGTCAGGGGCGGATGTACAGCTGTGTATATAATTCGGTCCCGATAGATGCGTAGATATAAAGCTTTCGATTTTGTTTAGTGGTGAGCATGCTATGGTTGTGTTCTCTGGTTTCGAAAGCAGGGGTCCTGGATCGCCGAAAATACTGTAGACACTATCGCGGATCTCGAGAGGAACGGTATGGTCCGAGGTAGACAATGCCTTTGTTTGGTTTGACGCAGCGGGACTGCCCGTTGACGAATTCGAGAAGTTCTCAAGTCGATTGTTGGTATGGAGAATGTGTGAAAAGAGGAGAAAAGCAAAAAGCTAAGGTTGGGAATGGAAAGGTTAGATCAAGGGCTGTCAGCGGCGAAGCGAGGCAGAGCCTGCAAATTTGTTGAAGCCCTGTCAGAATGATCCTAGCACGACATTTGGAAGCGAGAACCGAAAACCAACGTCGATCCGCCTATCTTTGGCGGGTCTGGTAATTCCAAAGGCAGCTGAGAGTTGAGAATGGGGCCAATGTAACTATGTAAGGTACCTTTGTATCTTTTGATAGTAAAAAGTCGGGTCAGAGGTGGCTGCGGGTCACTTTTTTGTGACCTGATGGAGTGATCAAGGAATAGCGGGCTGGTGGGTTCGTTGGCGACTGGGCAAATTTCCAATGCAATGGGACTCTGTGTCTTCCCCTCTCGCTCTTCTGTGCCTCTCTCCCCAACCCTGCGTCTCATCCTCCAATCCTAGTGAATGGTTGGGGGGTGTGTGTGGTTGTCGATTTGCTGATACCTTATGACGGGCAGCATGACCTGGGACTGGAGGACCCTGCTACTTGCCAGCTCTACCTGCTGCTTGGTAGCGAATCCCGTCATCCCGTTTGGTTACCGAGCTTCCTAGGTATTGCGAGGGCGTCTGCCCACTTGGGCAACGGCGTCAGGGCAATCAGCCTCTGAACTCGGGCTATGTAGGAAACTGCTGATGATGGCCAAGGTAGGTAATCCGAGTGCGAGTGTACTCTTACCAGGGGGTTCCTGGGTTTGCATTTGCCATGGCCGCCCAATGATGGCGACCTGGTTGTTGGTGATAAGTGAACGAACGAATCGGCAACATAGCGAATTGGTGAATCTCAAGAGCGGCAATGAGCGCCGATGCATTTGATGATGTTGGCGGCTAGGTTCCAGGTAAGCTATCACCATCAAGAGAAAGAAAGATAAGAAAAGCACGCAGCTGTCACTAGCATCACAATTTCCACGATTCAGGCCCCAGTCTAGCAAGTCTTGGCGCTTGGCGGGAGGCGGGAGGAGCATAACACCGTCTCCTCTTGGCTTGCACTGGCTTGCACTGGCTTGCACAAGTGCCGTTGATGCCATCATGTCTCGTGCAGCTTGCCGACCAGATTGACTCCATTTTGCCTCGGGTCCAGAAAGCAACACTGCAAATCATCATCTGAGAGGTTGATCTTTTTAAGTGGTAGTAGGTAGGCGGTATCAATTTCACAGCGGTAGATTGCCAATTGGACACTGTCTGAATGGTCAATGGATAGATCTCGCAACAGTCAAAAAAGACAAGAGATAATGGAAGACACCGGCCACTGTCCGACTGTCAGCAGCCAAGCCCGAGAAACAGGCCTCCGTACCGTTTAATAACGCACGGCATGTAGCACTTGAAGACCCCGAACCCACTCGCGTCGTCACCCCATCAAGCTTCGTTCAGGTGTCAAGAGAAGTGGAAAGGGTTCAATTTTAAACTCTGCTCGCTGGTCCAGATTTTGAAACACACAATGGCCGACCGATGACGGGAAAGAGGGGGTCGGATGGATGCCACAAAAACTCAAATTCCCACGTGTGAACGAGGAAGTCATGAAATCTTAACACCGGGCCAAGTATCGTGTGTGTCCATTGTGTCCCTCGTCTCATTCATCCACCTTAGAATAAAAACTAATAAAGAGCTCGTGAGCTTCTGTCCTCTTCACTCGGTATTATGCCTCGGGAGTCAAGACTGGTGATGGGTCTGGCCCTGCGAGGTAAAGTACCGAGAGCTAACGCCGGGACCACTTTACGGTCCGCGAACGGGTGTATACTCCGCCCATTTTCATCTTTTCCCAAATGCGCCTTCTGTTTTTTCCTTTCACCGCCTGTGACAAATGCAAAGGACATGCAAAACACTTTTGATGCAAAATGCGACAACCCGCGTTTCGGTCACACGATTCGAACACTTCAGTTTTCTCCAAACCGTTGCCCAGAAAGATTGGGCAAGGTTGGTGAAACCTCCTCCCCTTAATCAGCCCAACTCGTATCTCCCATCTCTCTCTCTCTCTCCGTCAAGTAATAACCCGTCTGCCTCCCACGCCTCTTTTTGCTCATCGCACAAGCTCGCTTGGCTTTCGCCTAGACTTATAGTACGCGCCTCTCTGCCTAGGTTTGGTGATACGCCCGGTTCCACAAACTCCTACCCACGCACCCACGCCTACCCACGCCGCACTTTATGGGCGCCCCATCAATGATTTTCAGGACCCTACCCTGGAGGTCCTGGGCCACGGTGCCACCCCCAGCCTCTTTTTTCCATTGGACAATCAGAGATACAAAATCTCGAGACGCCATCCCGAGACTTTGGCGACCCCACGCGGGGACCCCCACTGCCCACTGCTCGTCACTTTCACCGACTGGTCTCAAATCACGAAACCTCCCGACGGAGGTGAAGGACACCTTGTCACTCTTTTCTTTTGGCCTCTTCCGGGACGCCGCGGGATGTGATGCTGGGTTTTAAAGGTACAGTAGGTGTCATTTTCATGATGGCCCTGCTTATGATTCACGACCCAAAACTCGATAAACCATCCATTTCCAGCACTTGCCCTCTTACTGCCCCATTTATCAAGTCCGTTTTCTTTCAGTGTCACCAACTTTGAGACATTGAGGCGTTGTGAACAAACATGCACATCTGACCGGAGATTCTTCCGTTTATTTTTAGTTTATGATGTCTGATGGGTACCAAAGACACATCCCTATTAATTCTAGCACCCTCCGCTCCCCTCGTGATCGTGAAGAGGAGTTCCTCGTTTCTGACTTTCGTTATCCACTACTACAAACAAAATGATGCTTGCTCCCCTTCCCCTATTCCCCAGTCTCGTCCGAAAAGGACAGTCCCAGCAGTTTGGCACTCCAGGGAACCGGTTCAGGCCCCGTTGCTCCCAGCTCCGTGAATGATCGAACATGCCAGACTGTACGATGGAATTGCTTGTCAATCCGGAAGCTCGGGCGGTGCAAGACGAAATACCCTACTCAAAGCAGCAATAAGCTTCAAGATGAATGGGATTTTCAAATGTGCCATTGCGGCCCAGATCCGGCCAGCTTGTCCACTTGCATCCTTTGGATCGAAAGTCCCCTTTTCATTTACCCATGAATAAGGGAACACCAAAGCAAAATTGCATGCACTCTCATCCCCAAGTCACCGTCACTCTTCACCATTACCACCTCTTCGTCACACAAAGAACATGCCGAAATCTCGCTACCCACTACCTTCTCCCTTGGGTGAATTTTCCGTCCCGGATGTGCCGCCTCGGAACCAACCTACGAATGCAGCAGCAAATCCGTTACCGTCTTCCCGGGACGGAACCTCATCGCCCTAGACCCGTACCAGAATGCTCTTCCAAAACCAAATTGCAAGTCCTTTGCAGGGTAACATTTCCTGCCGCCCACAGCAGCATCTTGCAGTAGCACTTGGGAACGTTTACCAGCAACCTTTCATATCAAGTGTCACATTCATGCGCATCCACACGCACATCTCATACGTACGCGCACTCTGACGAGTCAAAACGCTCTCTCGGTGTATAGAGTTACTATGTACAGAACGGGCCTGAAGTGGTGGCGCGCCCGTGATGGCGGTAGGTATCACAATCACATGCGTTGTATCTACGGTTGTTGTTGTTGTTGGTGACGGGTGGAACAGCTGTGTAAGCGCTTCGGTGTTCCAAAGTCTCCTCCTCATTTGGCCATGACTATATGATCGGCCTATGATCATTTCTAATTTAGTATCATGAGCCGACTACGCATGTTACTCCTCACAAAGATTAGCTTCCGACGGATCAACATCTGGAATAATCAACAACACACGTGGTAGATAGAATCGTATACCCGCGAATGGTCATCATTGCATTGACCATATCCAACAACACCCATCCACTTGGCTCCTATTGCTCCACAGCTTCCAAAACTTGATTTCTCTCAAATGTTCCTTTGGAATATCGAAAGCCGGAAAGAAGACAGATCATGCCCGGTAAATGTCTTACTTCAGAGTTCACTCAGGTAGACGACCAGACGACTGATCTCCAGTGCTCCACCGCACTCGATATCCAAAACACATAACTATCGGAAAGATAAAAGGTGTCATAGTCGCCGTTCACGCAATTCTCTCTCTCTACACGGCAATATGATTAATGCCCAGGCGACCTTGAACAAAGGAAGGGGGAAAGGGGAATCGAAGGGGGAAAAAAAAAAAAAAAAAAAAAAAAAAAAAAAAAAAAAAAAAGTAAAAAAAAAAAAAAAAAAAAAAAAAAATAACAAAAAAAAAAAAAAAAAAAAATAGCCGAGTTAACACGGGTAAAAAATTTTTTTTGAAAATAAGGAAAATTTTGAAAAAACAATAGT
>MU839114.1:237752-307933 GCA_030685235.1 Copromyces sp. CBS 386.78 | reverse complement strand
ATTATACACCCCCCCCGCACCTTAAACAATATTTGGTTTTCTTCCTAAAATCTGACAAAAAAAAAAAAAAAAAAAAAAAAAAAAAAAAAAAAAAAAAAAGGAAGAAAAAAACAACGCTGGGAAACCGCTTGGAAAAACCCAGATACATATGTTCGCTAGACATTTTTTGCTGTAGATAGTAGATATATGGCAGTAGGTAGATATTTCGCTGTAGATATTTCGCTGTAAATGTTACGCTGTAGATATTCGCTGTAAATGTTTCGCTGAGTGTGATAAGTATACTCGCTGTGCTACGCTATGGTGAGTGAGCCCACCATGGGAGAGTGCCTAGGACTTGCCCAGACAGCTCTCCCATAGTTGTCGAAAATTTGCCCTCGAAACGTGAATCGAACGCAGGAGCTGATGGTTGAGAACGTGAGGCAGGAGCCACTCAGCCACCAAACCATTTCTGGCTGTTGTTATCCACTTAAGATGTAAGCTAGCCTATATGGGCATAGACAATTCCGAACTGCCGTCGCAAACCAAAAATCATCGGATGAACCGTTTGTTCACAGTCGCTGTAAATCACAACTGCAACTTGCAACCTGCAAGTTCCGAACGAACAAAGAATAACAAAACCATACTTCGTTATTGATTGCGGCTACCGCACATGCAATTTAGTATGCCGTATTACTCACTCCATTACCAGCGAATCCACGCTTTACAGTTACTCCCATCAACACCTTTCATTTTGGCGCAGCTACTACATTTTCTCCAAGAAAGGTGTACAAGATGTGTCTTTAATTTCCCATTTCGGTGAAGACAATCATCATTTCTTGTACAACTCGTTGTAATCGCTAGCACTTCCAACTCATGATTGGTCCAAACACTACTTGGTCAGCCATCCATTGCCTATCCTCTCCTGCTCCTAATAGCTTTCAAATGTCTCAAAAGCAACACCTCTTCCGGAATGCCATTGAACATAATGAGGCTCAGTTCATCCGATTTATCATTAAAGCGTAACTACTGATGGAAGGCGCAGGCGAGTGCGAGCGAGAACTAACACCGGGCCGTTCTTTGATAGGATTGTTGGCATAGTCTTTGTGAGCGGAATGCGGCGCTGCTGAACTTAATCTGAGTCTCTGCCAAAGTCTCAAACTCCTTTCCAATGGTCATCGTGTTGAAATATTTCGTCCGCTTCTACCTGTGATGATATCGGTTTGTTTGTTCCAAAGGATCGAGCACCTTGATGGTTGATGTATGGGGTAAACAGCGGGGTTAGGGCGATCGACTCCGTCATCGCAGCGTGGGGTAAGAGACATGCAACCGTTGGCGGGATAGGGGCCAATGTCATCATCGTAGCTGCCATTTTTGTTTGTCCTACATCAAACTGTTCTTTCCTTGAACGACTTCTTTGACATTTTACAAAACAACATCGCGACCGCCTTCTGTTCAGCCATTCGAAGTAGCCAGCATCACCTCATTGGAAGCGTAGCCGTCACAGATCACACCGCACTACAGACTTCCACTGAGCATTTTAACACCTGTTCTTGATCTCGGACGTCTTCGATGAATGGCTAGACTGCCTCGGAATAATTTGAAGCTCAACATCACCAGCTGTCAAAAACTATCTTCAAACACACAGAGACGTTCAGCTCTCATATTCCGATCTCTATCGAGCAAACCCAGGCTTCCCGCAACCACCACCAGTCTCGCAAGGAACATCACACCATTACCGAGCTACACCACACCATTCATCAACCGCCTCGTCACAACGACCTCAACCATCTCAATCACCTCAAACCCAACGACATCCACCAAAATGTCCACCTCCTCAACCACCGCAACCGGTCAAAACCCTCACAATCGCCAACCATCACCCACCACCCCACCCCCTTGGCTCACCCCCTTTCTCTCACACCTGCACTCCCTCCCGCCCCCCTCCCGCTCCTTCACCCTCTCCACCCTGCACCCTCTCCCCCCTTCCTTCTCCTCCACCAGCACACCCACGCCCTTCTCCTCCACCGTCCCCGTCCTCCCGCGCGCTCGAACATGCATCTACCGCGGTCTCTGGGCGCAGCTCCCTACCAACGACAAGAACCCTGCCGAGTTCAACCCTTCAGTGTTCGAAAGCGACTTGATCACCTTTACGACGGATGCGAGGATGGAGAAAGCTGCTGAGATTGTGGACACCGCTTCCGGGGAAAGGATTGAGGAAGGCGGAGGGATGACGGGGGGTGGGGGACCGGTCGAGGCTGTTTTTTGGATTGAGTCTGCTAGGGATTCGGAGAGTGGGGAGGAGAAGAAGGTTATGACTCAGTGGAGGGTGCGCGGAACAGCGTGGTTACTCGGTCCGGACGCCGACGGGGAAGGGGCAGCGAAAGTGAGGGAGGTTTTGAGGCAGCGGATGAGGAGGGTTCCCGACAAAACGCCACAAGATGAGAAGACGTGGAGCTGGAGTAAAGAGGTTACGGCACATTTCGGCAACTTGAGCCCGGTGATGAGGGGGACGTTCAAGGGGCCCCCGCCGGGACAGCCGGTGGCGTTCCCACCTGGGAAAGGCGAGGAGCTCGGGCAGGAGGTGGAGGATTTGCAGGATGAGGTGGCGAGGAGGAATTTTAGGGTGGTGGTTATTGTGCCCACCGAGGTGGACCAGGTTGACCTTTCGGATGCGAGGAGGCCGAGGCGGTGGTTGTATTTGTGGAGGGGGAAGAGTTATCAGGCGAGGGAGGCGGGCGGGGAGGTGGAGGGTGAGTGGGAGAAGGTAGAGGTTTGGCCTTAGGGGCGTTGGGTTGGTTCGTGACTGGAATGAATCTGACGGGTGTATATTAGTAGAGTGTGGTGGGAGGTTACTGAATGGACGAATGACCAGTCAACTTGTCAACTAGAAGTAAAGACCGGTTTACACACTATGGTATGATAGATCCGGTGTCTTATTTCCTTCAGCTATAATGTCGTTTTGGCACTCGGGTTGTTTCAAAGATGATGCATCTTTACCTTGGTTGAAGTCCGATGTACACCCATTCCGAGTCAAAAGCATTCCCAGTCAACAACACCTGGATGTTGAAGATAGAGCCACGGGAAACTTGTAGTAGCCGAGATAAGCATCCTGATATGATGTTCCATGCTAGGTGCATATGCCCATTAGCAAAACTAACCAACCAGGTTGCCTTGATGCCACTTTCTCTCGATTTCTCGAAACTCATGATAATAGCTCGGATATTCTCTTGTCGGTATCTCAAGCTACGAACGTACAAAAGCCACTCCCGTAACGCCTTTTTCTTTCTTTCTTGTCTTTCGAAAGAACAGAAACTGATTTCCCTGTATCCCCATAATGCTAGAATGGTTAAAAAAAAACGCCCTTGAAGTTTTTGTATTACACAACCAACCCTGAATCCTGCCTACCCCGTTGCTGGGTTTTGTGCGTTCGGCCGTTCCTGCTGCAATTTTGTGGCCCTTTTCCTGGTGTTCTTATCCAGTCCGCCGCGCCCTGATCCACAGCTCGCGAGACGCGCGTTGGCTGGGAACGGGATATCCAGACGCAAGAAGCCAGACATGGCAGTACGGCACAACATGCGGTCCAAAGCCGTAACGCAACCCAAGCTGCCACCTCCTCAAGCGCACCCACGTGTTCGCCCCTTATACGCAAAGCCTGTAAGAAGCATAGCGACCCGCCGTCTCGGACACGCGGATGATCTTGACGACCTGACCCCTCTTGAGTCCCAAATACCGGGCAATCGGATCCTTGCTCAAGATTCTGGGCAGCTGCGTCTCCTTGAGTCTGTACCTCTTGAGGAGCGCGGCCTTCTCCTCCTTGGACAGCAAAACGTGCTTGGGCACGAGCTCGTGGTGGGTGATATTGACCAGCAGGTCCTCCTCGAGGAAGCACTCGACCTGGGTGTACTGCGAGGTGACGGACATGACCTTGCGGGCCTGGGCGGACAGGGGGACGGCGGTGATGAAGATGCCGGCTTTGAACTTGTTGTCGGAGCAGTGGGTGACGAACTTCTTCATGACCGAGACGCCGATGGAGCCCTTCTCGGTGCAGAACTCGACCCAGATGGTGCCGCATTCGGGAGCGGGGTTGGGGTTGGAGGGCGTGGGAGGGGCGGTGAACTTTTTGATCATGGCTTCCGAGGGACGGGCGGAGAATTGGAGCTTGGCGCGGCTGTTTTTGATGTCGTCATGTTAGTGACTGTAGTTGATGGTGGTTGGGATCGGATGCGACGCGTAAAGTCGTGGTGGCGATGGTGATGGGTGACGCAGGAACTCACTTTGGTGTTCCGTCCTCGTTCGTGTATTCAGCCCTGAAACGCTCGAGCGAGATCTTGACTTCGTCTTCGGCCAACTCGTAACCCTATAGTCGCGACACATGTATGTCAGAATGGTGGGTGATGGCGCGTCGAGCGAGCGCGACAAGGATGGCGTACCCTGTCCTGAACCATCTCGTGAACAGTCCTCCAGGCTCTCCACAGGCGCGAGACTTCCTTGGAGGCGCTAGTGGGGCCGCTGTCGTCCTCCATTTTGGCTGTGTGTATTGGCAATCAAATAAACTCGTGGGTTTGTCGTCGCGGAGTGGTGATGATGTGGGTGGTTGCGCTGGTGAGATGGTTCGCGATGGTGGATGGCTTTGTGGTGGATTGATAGCTTGGAGGACGAGGCTGAAGGACAAAGGCTCTCAAAAAATTGCGGGAAGGGTGGGTGTCGGTAAAGGCCAGTGGCGTGGGCGCATTGATCAGAACGCCCACTGGGGCTCCACGCCGGCCGATAAGAAAAGGGTCCACAGTACGGTTGCCTTGACCCCCGCCTGTCGGACATCAACAAGCGCGCAGATGGTCTGTGCTGAAATTATGTGTCCGTTCCCTTGGTCGGCTTCTGATTGTTGAATCAAGATTCGAGTCTGGAAAGAGAGAAGCGACTGCAGTCCTCGCTGGTCGCGTGCTTAGGACGTGCATCACAGGAACCTGAATAACGGACATTCAACCTCTCCGTGATCCATAACCAGGGACATGGCTCGGCAAGTGAATTGAGCCAATTCTACCAATCATCATCCTCCAAGCAACCAACGCACCATAGCGCACAGGCCAAGACGGTGACACGGTCGGGAAAGGCCACGGTGCGATCTGCGGATCTGGAACACGCCTGGAGCGGGACAAATTTTGGGAAATTTTGGGAAAGTTGAAGTTTGGGGAACTGGCGACTGAATTGAGCTTTCAAAGGTTCAGTTCCTCTCAATTGCGGCCGGAACCCATTGACAGCAGCCGTGCTAGCCATTGTTCTCCCCAGTCTGGACTCCATTTTCCACTTTTTAGTCAACCAACTCCCTATAACTACACCCTACAGGACCCGAAAAGCCGTCTTCGGACGTGCAGAGGTTACCTAAGGTAGCTCCACGCCTGCTGGCTCAGCGGTCCCCGGGCCCTTCTTTATCTTACCATTCCCTTCCTTTCGCTCTTCTTTCCTTCCTTCCCTTCCCTTCCCTTCAGCAACCACCACATCACACACAATGGCCGAGTCGCAACCCCCCGCTGCCGCCCCTGCGGCCACCACCAAGCCCGTCAAGCCTGATCAGGATGCCTTCAACGAGAAGCTCGATCAGGCCGAGAAGGAGTATCAGGAGTCCCTGAAGAAATACGTGAGTCCCCTGCCCTGGCCGCTTCTACCCGACATCGTCGAGTCGGAAACACGCAGCACGCCGATGGATCACGATGCACTCTTCCGTCCACAGATTCCCACCACGACGCCTCCTACTCACTGTTCCAATTGCCATGTGACAAACCCGGACTAACCACCTGCTGTCGACAACACAGAACGAGATCAAGGCCAAGGTTGAGCTCGCCGCTCCTAGCAAGAACAAGGACCAGCCCAGCCCCACCCAGCAGAAGCGTCAGGAGCTCATCTCCCAGCTCAACGAGATCCGTCAGCAGCAGGCTGGTGGCAAGAATGCCCGCACCTCCAAGCTCGACCAGATCAAGCGTCTCGATGAGCAGCTCCGCAGCCGCATCGCCGAGCAGAAGACTGCCCGCAGCAAGGTTAACTTCAAGTCAACCGAGGACCTCGACCGCGAGATTGAGCGCCTGGAGAAGGAGGTTAACGGCGGCATGATGAAGCTCGTCGATGAGAAGAAGGCCCTCGCCGAGATCTCCAACCTTCGCAAGCAGCGCAAGAGCTTTGCTGGTTTCGACGATGCCCAGAAGCAGATCGACACTCTCAAGGCCAAGATCAAGGAGATCAAGGACAGCCTGGAGGATCCTGAGGCCAAGGCCCTCAGCGAGAAGTATAACAAGCTTCAGGCTGAGCTTGACGCCATCAAGGCCGAGCAGGATGAGGCCTACAAGAACCTCTCCAGCCTTCGTGACGAGCGCACCAAGCTCCAGCAGCTCCAGTCTGAAAAGTACCAGGCCATCAAGAAGCTCAAGGATGAGTACTACGGCGCCAAGAAGGAGTTCGCCAAGTGGGAGCGTGAGCAGCGCGAGAAGGCCCGCGAGAGACAGCAGGCCGAGCGTGAGCGCATCGCCAAGGAGCGCCGCATGGAGCGTGCCCAGAAGATGCTCGCCGAGGCTTCTGACCCCGCCTACCTCGAGGAGATCCGCCGTGCCAACTCTCTCCTCAAGTACTTCGACCCCAGCCACGAGGTCGAGGTTAAGGCTCCCCTCCTTGCCGACAAGGGCCTCGGTGCCCAGGCTCTCCGCAAGGTCGACGACTCTGGCCTCAAGGGCATGAAGCTCGTCCGCAAGGAGGAGCGTGAGGACGAGTACCTCCCTGCCGTCAAGAAGGGCAAGAAGAGCAAGAAGCCCACCGGTGCCGCCCCTGCCGCCACCAGCAAGACCTTCAGCCTCCCTCCCTCCGTCATGGAGGATTGCAGCTTCGTCGGTGTCGAGCCCCCCATGGCCGCTGCCGACATCCCTGCTGCCGTTGAGAAGATCAAGGCCAAGCTTGACCAGTGGAAGGCTGACCAGCCTGAGCAAACTCGCAGGGTATGTTATTTGTTGTTTCGTTCCCGTTTATCTAGTTTTTGCTGACAGTCTCACTTTGCAGAACATCGAGAAGGCCAAGAAGGAGATTGAGCGCCTCGAGGCCGAGGAGACCGGCGAGACTTCCGGTTCTGCCACCCCCAAGAAGGCCGACGGCGAGACCAAGGCCGTCGAGGAGGTCACTGAGGGCGTCAAGAACGCCTCCATTGAGGAGAAGACTGAGGCCGTCGAGGCTTCCGCATAGAAGCGACGCCATCGACGTCACAGATCATCTCACTCTCGAATCTCCGGGAAAGCATGATTTGAGAGAGACCAGGACATCGACGAGGTTTAGGTTGCCAGTTTAAGCGGGTATTTGGGTCCTGTCATCTCTCTTCTTCATCCTTACCACCACCGTCCGTTGCGTTGTGGCCGTGTCAGATGTTGTGCGCATCTATCTCGGCACATTATCATTCACATATATATCCGGGATATCTATCCTTTTTTTTTTTTGCCTTAGTGGTTATCTTTAGTTATCATCACTATCCTCTCTTCTCTCAAATGTTGTTAGCATGCTTATCTGGGTAAAGAAAAGGGGGAAATCTCGGGAATTCAAAATTTGGGATGGTTCCTTAATACATGCTCACTTCACCCGCAAAAAGAAAACTTTTAATGGCTGAACTCATGCGAATTCTTCTCCCCAACGTATTTGGTATGGACATGCAGTTGATGATGGTTGTTCGGTCGTCTTCAATGGAATAACGGGGGGAGTCGAGAAGAAAAGGAGAAGGACCACAACCAACTGTTTGAGGAATCGTAGGCCCCGAAACAAAGGAACGGCGAAGAGATTGGAATGGAAGACAGAAACTATAGGAAAATGTGAAAGGACGAGTCTTGAGATAGGTTCAGACACGACAGATAGTAAGAAAACACGAGGGACCTTGATACACCATCTTCCATATTCCCACATCCATCCTACCATTGAGTGTTTGCTTCACTGACTGCTTGCCTGCCAGGTTCCGTTAACCTGAAAGGATCAACAACCATCATCCTTCCTCACTTCTCACCGCAATGACAGCTGTCAACGAGAAAAGGATAGCTACCTAGCTACGATGAGTGTCTCGGTGTCTGGGATAGAGTGCACTTACCAATAATTTACCTGCCGACACAGAAAGCACCTGATACACAAACCGCAGCCGAACATCTATCTATCTGATTGTCTGCCGTTGCCAATGCCAATGAATGCCCATGGGTATGATATGATTGATTGATGTACATGGTCATCAAAGCACGTCCTCCTTGTATGTACCGCCGCAGCGGTGTGATTCCGTCCTACAGGTAGGTATCTTCAACCCATGCCATCTCCACGTGTAGTCTAGCATCCGATCAGATAAGAAATAACGCCAGTTCCCGGCGTCATGGCACTGGATCGTTAATCCCGTTTTCTCATTCGCTCAACGAACGGATGGAAGACATCCACCGGGGGGCGGGCGGCTAGATCCTTCCTTTATCTTGACGTCTCATCTTCGGACTCCCGTCCTACAAATACATACACTACTAGGTACTTTGGCTTTAACTTGTACCCCGGCAAATGGTCGATGGCAAATTGTAGGTTATTTATTCCCTGGTGGGAGTACCCGATAAGTACCTCAAGTAGTAAATAGCAGAGGACAGAAAAGAATAAAGAGAAGGAAGGGAAACAGAGCTACTAGAAAAACACGAGTCCGGGGAGTCCTTGGTATTAGCTAGATGTGTATCCGGCTGCACGGAGGGGGGGATGAGTGGGTTTTAGATGTATGTATGTCCCCGTCCTGGAATTCTTTTGATTTATTTTTCTGTGTGTTAATACCGGATGTACCTAGAGAGGTAGGTTGCCCATGGGGGGGAAGTTGGTACATTGTGGCTGTACAAACGTACAATGATACCTACCTACCTACCTACCTACCGTACCTAGCTTCCCAGTCTTCCGTCCTAGGTACTTATCTCTCTCCCACGTTTCGATTCGTTCGTCGGGACGCTGCACCTTCCTTTTCCTTTTCCTTTTCCTTTTCCTTTTCCTTTCCTCTCCAATAGTACCTAGGTAACCACTAACCAGTCAAAACCCGCAACCCTGCCAGAAATTAAAAAAAATTCCGGCAAATAGAACCCAGAACAAGGGTTTGGCAAACGGAAGTACACTATGTACACGTACCTAGACGGGACGAATACATACATACATACAGCCGTGAAGAAGACGACGACAGACAGACAGACAGACAGACAGACAGACAGACAGACAGACAGACAGGGATTGGACATGTCGTCATCGGGCATCTATCAACAAGCAAGCTGTTTCATAAAAGTTTGCGTCAGGCCTGCACGTACGCACAACATGCCGAAGTACCTAGGTAGGTACGTAGGTACGTAGGTAGCCGAGATCGGGGGGATGGACAGGTAAAGTGGTTGGTTTACTTATAAGGCCGGCAGCAGGACTGGACCGGCAGAAGGAAGGGCGGGACTGGACTGGACTGGACTGGACCGGCAGGAAAGCAAAGAC
Source organism: Copromyces sp. CBS 386.78 (assembly GCA_030685235.1). Lineage (NCBI taxonomy): Eukaryota > Fungi > Ascomycota > Sordariomycetes > Sordariales > Sordariaceae > Copromyces > Copromyces sp. CBS 386.78. The sequence continues at coordinate 298,465 of MU839114.1, read as the reverse complement.
GGACGGACGGACGGACGGACGGACAGGTGCACAAGAAAAGATGATGATTATCAGGTGGCTGGGTGGCTTGGTCCTTGGTCCTTGGTTTTTTCGTTTTCTTTTTTTCCATGGAAAAAAAAAAAAAAAAAAAAAAAAAAAAGTTCCTTGGGTGATGGCAATTCCGCTTCAGCTGTTCTGGGTTTTTCGAACATTGGAGAGGGAAGTTTGGTGCGAGTGGTAAATCTTGGGGATCTATTCATCTTCTTCTTCTTTTTCTTGTAAGGTGTTTGGAAAATTGTCGGAAATAGTTCTAAAAGCTTCGGGGGGATAAGTCTTCGTTCAGGGGTTTCCGATAGCCAAGATCTCCAAGTGATGTCGGTATGTATCACGACCTCATCACATGAGTGACCGACCGACCGACCTCAGCCGAGAATAGCATCGTCACTCAGTCATACTGCGTGAGGCTCCTGAGACAAGTTCGTGGGAGGAACGCAAAAGTCTAGGCAACGGCGCCATGTTCATCTGGATCTTAGAATCTTGACATACTTCCTCCAGTACGTAAATGATAGGTATTACAACATGAGAAGGATAGATAGCAGAATTGGTAACAAGATCTGATCTGAATCCTTGAGTGAGGAGTGAGAGGTCAATTGCCCTCTCGAATATCATCTGCCTGAGAACTATGCTTTTTCGGTTCCCATCATCGAGAGGCTTCAAGAGGTACAGTAGTGTTTCCTCCATGACATGTATGTATCCTATGAGGTGAGATTATCAAATCATACCCCTTCACAAACATGCCGCCCATTTTTGATGTTCATTTTGATTTGATTGTTGCTTTCTTTCGTGAGGTATCCATTCCATCATCATCATCCCAATCATAAATAAAACCCCAGGCCTGCCAACCCAGCCAGTCCTTCCCAAGAGGTAAAAAAAAAAAAAAAAAAAAAAAAAAAAAAAAAAAAAAAAAAGGAAGAAAAAATAATTCAAGTTAAGACACGATTACGATTTCCCTGAACACCGAGTCAACCGCCCATTGATCATCCCATCCCACCCATAAACCCGCTCTTTCATCCCGTTCCCTTCCCTTCCCTTCCGTTTCGTGCCCTTCCGTCCTGTCCCGAGTTCCAGAGAAGATGTGTGTGTAATCGTGTACTGGATATTTTTGGAGGACAAATGCCGCCGCCGCCGCTTTCCCAAATCCAAAAAAGTGATATGCAACAACGCGGCCGTGTGATATGCAAGAATGCCATGTAAAAGTCATCATGCTGTGGAGACGTGACCCCTTGTCGAGGCCATGGGTATGATTTAATTTCGTACAGCACGAGGTAGGTGATGACAAAGGGAAGAATCGGTTTTAAGCGAACGTAGTGTTGTTGTTAAATCGTCGAGGTTGATGGCTGATTTAGTATGGTTGCTGAGGATAATAGGTCGGCGGTCCAGGGTGTGGTGACCGGTAAGACTGTCTGCGCTCCCTTGGTCCTGGTGTCCGCCTATCACTTCCACGGACTGGCTCGATGGGAGGCGGCGTTCGTCGCATGGCAGGCAAGGGGGCGATCTCTCTGTCGTAGGTCAGGTTGCGGCCGCTGGCCACGGTTGCTGGAGCACCGGGTGCCGTCCTTGTGCTAAGTCTCCTGGGTCCGCTAAGAGCATTGAGAGGAGGGTCCTTGACAGATGCGTCACCGTCATCCGGAAGCGTCAACTCGACTAGGCTGTAGAAGTACTCGAGCACCTCGGGGTACCGTTGTACTGAAGCCTGCCAGTCCTCGTCGATGCCGCGCTTCAGCTTGGCTTGGGCGCTGGCGAGTTCATTGGGGTGAGGTGGTGCCTGGTAGTATTGCCAGGCGTGAGCTGTGATGTCGTCCAGGTGTGTGGCATGTGCCGTCTTTCGTCGCTCAGTCAACTGGCGGAAGTGATCGAGGATGTAGTCTTGAGCATGAGCTCGCACCCATGATCTAGAAGGTTATGTTAGCATGGCTCCTGGCGATAAGCAGATGAAGGACGGGTCAACTTACCGGATATCGTTGTAGATAGATTGCATCATACGGGCCTCAGCCTGCTTGACGGCCATCTCGAGGCCCTTAGCCTCACAGTCACAGGCAACGGTGGCCGGAGCATGGCAAATGGCGCAATCGGGATCCATCCTGACGGTTGACTTTTGTGACTGTTGGAAGGTTTCTACCGAGTACATTGTTTAGTGTTGTGTTATATGAGGCGATGAGTGGAGTGATGTTCCGAGTTGGGTATAAGGGAGACCTTGCTGCTTCTATCACAGAGTATGTGTTGCTATGTTTACAACGTTCACGCTCTTTCTCATGACGGGACCAGCCCAACAGCGAGGTAGAGAAGCTTGATGAAGAAAGCAGCTAAGAGTAGATGGAGCAAGAGGCAGAGTGAGGAGGAGGAGGAGGATGGGAAAGATGCGGATGTTATGAAGCTGGTGTGAGGGAGTACAAGACAGGACCTCTCGGTCTTGGGATAAGGCAGCAGATTCACTGACCTGAAGGTGTCGATCGAGTGGAATCGACGAGAAGCAGACGCAGGCAAGCAGCACAGGCGGGAAGAAGTGAGCAAGCAGGCAGGTCCGCAGGATGTAAGTGGGTATGTATGTAAGTCAACAAGGTACCGGAGGGGGAAACACCACAGCCAGCGCGACCACGCAGTGTGCAGGATGAGATGGCGAACGAGGATGAGGAAAGACACGACTGATGAATGGGAGAAGGAGGAGGAGAAGCAGGAGTTGCGAGGGGCGAGAGGTGAAAAGAGGAGCCAGGCCAGGCAAGACAGGCGTTGGAAGTGGTCAAGAGTGGAGTGAGTGGGAGTGAGTGTCGGTTTCAGGTAGCTTCCGTGCAGCAGCAGCAGCAGCAGCAGAACGGTCCGGCCGGATTGAGCAAGAGAATGAATGACCTGCCACTCACCATGCACTCCAGTCTCAGGTCTTTTTGGGAATCTCTGTCGTGGCTCGAATGCGGGCCCGCTTGGCCCCTTTGGCAGCAGTGGTCTGCAGCTTGCAGCGGCCCAATGTCTCGTCGACCAGTCCGAGACGGCGGTGCCGTTCCGGGACCCAGTTTTCCCGACTGGAGGCGAGGTCGTTTGCACTCCTTCTACACAGTAGACTGCGACCCTTTTCTGCTTAGGTGGTGGCGGATGATTCGCTCTGCAGCAGCAAGACAACGCACTCTTGCAGCAGACAATCCCCCAGATGCCCCCAGATTGGCGGCGATGGCAAAGGTTATCAGCGTCGTGAAACTCTGACAGTGGGGTGACGGACAGCACGACCGGTTGGCTAACGGCTTGATACAATATATGATAGGCAGTGTTGAACAGAGTCCTGAGACGAGTGCAATAGTTCTGGTTGCCCTGTCAAATAGCAACAAAATGTCAACATCAACAACAACAGAGACGGGCAACGGGCAACGGAAGAGAGGCCAAGACACAATGTCCTACCCGAGACTCGAAAGGCGTGAGAAAGCATGTAACGAGCGTCAGAGAAAATATGTGATTGGCATGCAAAGTCCCTCAGTGTCTCTGTTGAGTGTTGACATTGCCCCCTTTCGCGCCCTTCTTCATGAGATGAGGTTCGGTTCCCAGCCCGAGTTATGGATACCTGAGGTACCAATGTACATGGCTGCACGACATGGACCAACGAGAATCGACATGTCATCCGTCCATCTTCTCCGAATCATGGGGAGGCTGGGGAATTGGGGACGGGACTGGACTGTGGACATGACGGAAACGTCTCACTTGTGTGCGGTGCTGGCTGCATTGACTTGATGCTATGCCGTGAGTGTGAGTTGTCAGTGCCGCCGCCGCCGAATGTCAGATTATTTCGTATCAACACAGTGAGCCGAGCAACAGCTGCATGTCAGCCCGCCGGCATAGGCAGCATAGCCCTTTTTGAGAGCCTTCTCTTCAAAATTGAAGAATGGGAGTGATGGTGCGGCGCACTTGCGACAGAGTCAGAGCCGTGGAGTCGGTGGCCGAGACGGAAAAGGGAAACAATGGGAAAAGAGACAAAAGGTGATCGGAATGTGAAGAGAAATGATTGAAGTCGGTTGTTGGGTGGGAGACGAGGACGAGTGCTTGTGAAATGGTGGGGGAAACACCTTGGATCTCCCAGCTTTCCCCGCCATTGGGTCCAGTTTCAGGGAGCCTGCCCGAGCGTCGATCGATCAACTTCAGAATGGAGGGGGCCCCGGTTCGCCAAGACTTTTAGCCCAATCCACCCCCGCCGCCACGCACTCCCCGCAGTGGGTCTTTGGAAATGTTAACCTAATGCCCGGTTTCTTATCTTATCGCGGCGCGCGCTAACAGGCCTGTCGCGATCCAAAAAGTGGCGGCCCGGGGGGGGCAAACAACTGAAACCCAAGACTGGTCAATGTCCTGCTCGAGATGGCGTCTCGTTGTACTCATAGCTCCCGGCTGCTTATGCCCTTTTTATACCCATCATTGTTTCGTACCAGCGTGCCCTGTGCCAGCTTAGCCCTCGCCCGAAACCTCCGTTACAGCACCACCGACGCCACAGCGACTTTGCACCCCGAGAACGACGGCGAGACGAAATCCAGACTCAACCCTGCCCCCGATGACTACTCGAATCCATACTTTGCCGACAAGGCCAAGTTGAACGTCTACGCTGGGCCCGGTGGCAACGGCTGCATATCCTTCCTCAGAGAGTTGTTCATTCCCGAAGGCCCGGCAAACGGAGGTGATGGAGGCCACGGCGGCAATGTCTATATCCAAGCTGTCCACGGCGAGACTTCGCTACACAAGCTGGCACGAAGGAGGCATATTCGCGCTGGTCGAGGAAAGCATGGCCAGGGCAGCGCTCAGGGCGGACAGCGCGGAGAGGACGTCATCATAACCGTACCCGTCGGAACAGTCGTTACCGAGATCAGCCGCGACGACCCCGAGGGCGAGAGGCAACTCATCGACAGAGCCAAGTACAAGCGCAAGAGGAAAAAGGACTTTCGCAACGCCCCTGCTGTCGAGGCGCCAAAGGAGGAGGAGGAGGGGGAGGATGGGATAGAAGGCACCAAAGTAGAGGAGGAGCCGCCCATCAACCCAGACCTGGACCGATGGCTGCTATACCCCGGCATCTCCTCGTCAGATGCCAGAAGAGTCGGCGCCGAACTGCCACGACTGCCCCGTCGCGACCGGCTGTTTCAACAACCGACGGCACCCATATATTTGGACCTGAACCGTCCTACACCACGGCCCATCCTGCTCGCGGCAGGTGGCCTCGGTGGACTGGGCAATCCCCATTTCGCAAACAAGGACAGACCCAGGCCCATGTTTGCGACAAAGGGAGAGCCGGCCATGTCTCTAGAGATTGAGCTCGAACTCAAGCTCCTTGCCGACGTTGGTCTGGTTGGTCTGCCCAATGCCGGCAAGAGCACCCTCCTTCGCGCCTTGACCAACAGCCGAGCCCGCGTTGGCCACTGGGCCTTCACCACGCTACAGCCCAATATCGGCACCGTCGTGCTCGACAACAACAAAGGCCGTCCCTCGGTAAAGAGCTACAAGCGAATCAGCGATGCTCCTGTCGATGATCCCTATGCTCTCACTGGTGCGCCGGACGAGGTCGAGCAACGGACGAGGTTCACTGTCGCTGATATCCCGGGTCTGATCGAGGGTGCCCATCTCGACAAGGGTCTCGGCATTGCCTTTTTGCGCCACGTCGAGCGTGCTGGCGTGCTCGCCTTCGTCATCGACCTGGGTGCCGGCAATGCTGTGAAAGCGTTGAAGGCGCTGTGGAACGAGGTGGGCCTGTACGCGCAAATGCGCGAGGATGAGGAGGCCGACCGGGAGCGCGCTGCGAGAATTGACTGGAGTCCCGAGGCCGGGATTGACCATGGGGGCATGTCAGGTGGATGGCCTGCCGCAAACGGCATGGCCGACTATGCGCCATCTGCTGCTGAACCTGCAGGCTTGTCCATCGCAGGGAAGCCGTGGTTCGTGGTAGCCACCAAGGGAGACTTGAAGGATACTCAGGCCAACTTTATGGAGCTCAGAGATTACTGTGCGGCTGTCACACGTGGGGATGAGCCCCATCCTAGTGGCGTTCCGGGTGCTTGGGTTGAGAACGTGGAAGCCATTCCTGTCAGTGCCATCAATGGTCACGGCGTGGAGAGAATCGTTCACTGGACGGTTGGCTTGTTGGATGGGTGAACAGACTCTTGTCAGACACAGCTCCCAGAAGAACTTTAGCATGAGATACCCAATCCTTACTCTACTCGGTTCTCCAGAACATGAACCTCAAGTAGATACCAAGTCTGACCTGATGCAACCACTGGTAGTTGGTACGTTCACTGCTTGGTGGTTGGATGGACCCTTGACTCCTTATCAGCAGTCAACTGATAAGGAACGTTAACCTTGGAAGCAACCCCGCTAGCCCTACCCGGCTAGCCTGTAAACATGGTGGATCTCTTATAATAGCTTCATGCAGAATAATAACCAATCACAACACGCAATCCTCAAGATCCATCTGTTAGCGCAGTGCCTAGTCCCCCACCCCCACATTTTAAGTTTGCGGCTTTGGATTTTTGTTGGAGTCTCGACTTGCACGCGATAGAGACTGGCTGGCGTTCCGTTGCCGCATGTCACTTTTTTTTCTCCTTCCTCCAACACGACTCCGGTTGCCGAACTTGAGTATCGCAACTGGACAGAGCTTTCTATCCTCAATTGCGAATCTCTCAAACATGGGTCGCGGTGGTAATTTTAGAGTACGTACCAACCATCCCAATCCTTTTTTTTTTTCTTCTTCTTTTTTTCGCTTGATCCTTCTTCGACCTTGCCATGCTCCAGTCCCATTGCTGTAGTGATGCAATCCTCAACCTTGTCAAGTGTGACGTATACTGACCGATGTGTGTGTGTTAACAGAAGGGCCGTGGTGGTGGTCGTGGCGGCAAGCGTAGCCGTGATAACAATGACAACCGCGGTGGTCATCAGCCCTACACCAGATACCCCGAGGTCGTCAAGCAGAACGATAAGCTCGAACGCTACTACAACGACCTTCTCCAGCTTCCCGAGGAGGAGCGTGAGCAGTTCTGGGCTGCCCTGAAGAGGGAGCTCCCCAACAGCTTCAGATTCTGCGGTTCCAAGGGGTACAGTCACCTTGTCCTGGCACCTTTGGTCGTCCATCTAACCTATTGCTTACCATCTCTTCCACAGACACGCTCTCGCCGTCAAGAACCTCCTCCAGACCCGCTACATTCCCGAAATCACCAGAATCACGTACGATGGCGCCATCGTCGAGCCCCCCAAGGCTGTGCCCTGGTACCCCGACGGCCTCGCCTGGTGGATGACCACCCCCAAGAACGTGGTCCGCAAGTTCCCTCCCTTCTCCGCCTTCCAGAAGTTCTTGGTTTCCGAGACCAGCGTCGGCAACATCTCCCGCCAGGAGGTCGTGTCCATGATTCCTCCCCTTCTCATGGATCTCCGCCCCGGTATGACCGTCCTCGACATGTGCGCCGCCCCCGGCAGCAAGGCCGCTCAGCTCCTTGAGATGATCCACCGCGGCGAGGAGGCCAGAATCCGTCACGTCATCAAGCAGTTCGGCGGTTCCGTCGACGAGATCAAGAGCGCCGATGAGGACGCCGCCCGCCTCGAGGCCGACCCCAGCGACGACGGCAGAGCTACCGGCATGCTCATTGCCAACGATGCCGACTACAAGAGATCCCACATGCTGATCCATCAGCTGAAGCGTCTCTCTTCCCCCAACATGATCGTCACCAACCACGACGCCACCATGTACCCCTCCCTCAGGATACCCAACCCCGAGGACCCTACCAAGCCCAACTACCTCAAGTTCGACCGTATCTTGGCCGATGTTCCCTGCTCCGGCGACGGTACCCTCAGGAAGAACGTCAACCTCTGGAAGGACTGGGCTCCTGCTGCTGCCTTGGGTCTGCACCTTACTCAGGTCCGCATCCTCGTGCGTGCTCTCCAGATGCTCAAGCCCGGCGGCCGCATGGTCTACTCCACCTGCTCCATGAACCCCGTCGAGAACGAGTCCGTTGTCGCCGCCGCCATCGAGCGCTGCGGTGGTACCGACAAGATCGAGATTGTCGACTGCGCCGACCAGCTCCCTCTGCTCCAGCGCAAGCCTGGTATGCGCAAGTGGCAGATCATGGACAAGACCGGCCGTGTCTGGAACAGCTGGCAGGAGGTTGAGGAGCACACCAAGTCCACTGCGGACGGCATCGCCCCCAGCCGTCTCGTCGAGTCCATGTTCCCCCGTCCCGAGGACAGCATTTGCGCCGACCTCCCTCTCGAGAGATGCATGCGCGTCTACGCCCACCAGCAGGATACCGGTGGTTTCTTCATCACTGTGCTTCAGAAGAAGGCCGAGTTTAAGGCCAAGCCCGAGGAGATCAGGCCGAAGGAGAAGAAGCAGGCTCCCAAGCGCCCCTTGGAGGAGGCTGAGAACACTGAGGAGGCTAAGAAGCAGAAGACTGAGGCTGATGAGGCTGCCAAGACCGAGGATGTTGTGATCGAGGAGGCTCCCGCTGCTCCCGTCGAGGAGGTCAAGGCTGAGGAGGTTGCCCCCGTTGAGCCCGCTGTCAAGGAGGAGGCTTCCGAGACCCCTGCTGAGACTCCCAAAGAGGCTCCCAAGGAGGGTGAGGCCCAGCCAGAGCGCAAGCAGAAGCAGCAGGGCCCTTATGAGGAGCCCTTCAAGTACCTCCCCGCCGACCACGAGGTGATCAAGAACATTGCCGACTTCTACAAGATCTCTTCCCGCTTCCCCTCGGATCGCTACATGATCCGCAACGCCACGGGCGAGCCCGCCAAGGCCATCTACTACACCAGCGCTCTCGTGCGTGACATTCTCGTCATGAACGAGGGCCGTGGCGTCAAGTTCATTCACGGTGGTGTCAAGATGTACGTCAAGCAGGATGCTCCTTCGGCTGAGGTCTGCCGCTGGCGCATTCAGTCCGAGGGTATGCCCATCCTCCATGGCTACGTCGGGGCCGAGCGCGTCGTCGTGCTCAAGAAGAAGGAGACGCTCAAGAGGCTGCTCATTGAGATGTTTCCCAAGATCGCCAACGGCGAGTGGGAGAAGCTCGACGAGATTGGCGAGCGCGTCCGCGACTTGGCTCTCGGATGCTGCGTCCTCCGCGTGGAGCCTGATGGCACCGACCCGGAGTTCAACGAGCACATGGCTCTCCCTCTGTGGAAGAGTTTCCAGTCTTTGAACCTCATGTTGCCCAAGGAGGATCGCAGTGCGATGTTGCTCCGTATTTACAACGATACCACTCCCTTGATCAACATGGGTATCAAGAGGGATGTCCCCAAGGGGGAGGGGGAGGCCGAGGCCAAGAAGGAGGGCGAGACGGAGGAGATCAAGGCCGAGGAGACTGAGACCACCACCCCTGTGGATGTCAAGGTTGAGGAGGCCCCCGTGGAGATGCAGACTGATGTCTCTGTTCCTGTTGAGGGTTCCGCTGCCGAGGTTAAGGATGCCCAAGGCGATGTCGCTATGAAGGAGGAGGAGCCTACTGCTTAAGCTTGACTTTGTTGCAAATGGTTGCAAATTTCTTGTTCTGGGTTGACAAAAGGCGTAATTTTCTGGCATAACAAAAAGCATTCTGACGTCCACGTACTAGATAGAGAGGGATTTTCTTTTTTTAGCTGAACCGGTTGGTTTCTCATAGGTGGCTTTTTGTTCTTTTTCACTGGGGAAATGAATACATATATTGTTTGAACAAAATTGAGTTTTTGGTGATTGGAAACCTTGAATGTTGTTCTGATGTGCTTGCCAAACGGGGTGATGGGATGTCGTTGTGAGGTACATGGAGGGTACGTAATAACAGGTCAAGGTCCCGTGCGTAATGAAGTACCGAACATGTACCTTTCAGCTCCCGAACTTCACTTTATGTACATCCAGCGCACGTCGCGTCCCGCAACGCGTGTGCTCGAGCATCTCGTCAACTACAAACACCTTGATGGCCATGAATGTGGAAGTATTGTACGGCAACATAGACTACCTTTCACCACTTGGGTCGAACCTGAAGGGAATCTGATGCATTGCCCCGACCTTGATTGATTGAACCATGACAGCGATGCCCTCAAATAAGCCCCCATCCTCGAACGAGTGGGAGTTGCCCAAGCTGAGGGCTTCCATCAACTTTCAGGTATGACACTTTTACATACGTCCCCGAACCAAAGATGAAAGCCCCAAACTGACAAAAACGTTAACAGGACGACTGGAAAGATCCCGTTTCAGGAGAATCGATAGCACACGGTAAGTCGGCGTGGCATCACTTTTCTCACTTTCGTCCATTTATGGGCCTTGTGTGTGAGACCTCGACTAACAAAACTTGCACAGAATTCTTCGACGTCAAGTTCTACCCGTATAACCCGCCTGGCGCACCGCCAATATTCGCAATCACGAGTAAGAAGCATGTACGTTTGATTCATCTCTGTTTCTTGTACCTATTTTATAAATGACCCTCATGCTAATTAGTAACCCCAGGTAATCATATGCCGCATCACCCAAAACGCAGACAGCAGTACCAATCCTGTCGAGGTGTTGAAGCTTATCAGGGATGATGATGTGAGTATCTCTTTCAATACAGTGGGCAGCAAAGGGGTGGAAATGCTGATGCGGTGATCATAGGAAAACGCAGCAAACTGTTCCTGCTGCTGGTCCAAAGACTTGGAGACTGGCCAACCATGGCTTTGTATAGCTGGAGCAGATGCAAAAGTGAAAGTATACGATGTTAAGGAGGGCAAGTTAGTCAAGGTCAGTTTCCCTCTCCTCTCTTCTCAACCATTTCGATTACCGGTCACTGATACAAAGTAGACGTTGGTCGGCCACGGCGGCGGCATAAACGACCTCGTCACCTCCCCGCTGGTCCCCTCTCTCATCGCCTCCTGCTCTGACGACACCACCGTCCGCCTCTGGTCCCTCTTGCCCATCCACTCTGCGCAGCCCTGCATGTTCATCTTGGGAGGCGACGCACACATCTGGGATCTTTTGAGCATCTCCTTCCACGACACGGGCCGCTATCTCCTGTCAGCAGGCCACGACCAAACTATTAATCTCTGGACTATCCCCCCTTGTCCCAAGGACCATGTCACTCACCCGCAGGTCATCCACTACCCGCATTTCTCGACAAAAGAAATCCACAACAGTCTGGTGGATTGCGTCAGCTTTTTTGGAGACCTGATTTTGAGTAGGGCGTGTTGGGAGGAGACCATAGTCCTCTGGTCCATCTCGGGTTTTTCGTCGTCCTCCCCCTCTGCCCCCTCCCCCTCCTCCTCCTCTCATCCCTCCCCCCATCCCTCCCCCTCTCCCTCTCCCCCTCTCCTCCTTCCCGACGACGACGACGACGAAAACCCACCACCAACAACACTACCCCTAGAAACAGCCCCAACAACATTCGACCCCTCCAAGCTGACTCGGTCCGCATTCTGGCAAGCCGCGGATCTTTCTCCGGCAACCCGCCCCTCGTACTTCACCCGCCTCGTGCAGTTCAAAACCGTCGATTGCAAAGGGCAGTTCTACCTGCGCTTCAAAGTGCTCCACGCAAGAGGGAAACATCCCGTCCTGGCGTTCTGCAATGCCAAGAACAAATTCATGTTTTGGGATCTGAGCCGGTTGGGATCCTGGAACCGCTTCAAGCAAGAGGTAAAGGAGGCCGACAAAGAGGGGGATCCGGTGCAACGGCCGGGGTGGATGCCTGCTAGAAAGGCTCCCCGAAAAACGGCGGCGATGGATACTGCTGCTGCTGCTGCTGCTGCTACTGCTACTGCTACTGGGCGCGCATCAGGAAGACTGGGTACCGGGACGTCCACTAGTCCTGATCCTGAGACTTTGCTTTCTGCTGCTGCTGCTGCTGCTGCTGCTTCTGCTGGTGGTAGTGCTGCTGGGAGTGGTGCTGGGAGTGGTAGACCAGGTTCGAGCTCGCGCGAGAGACCGGGCTCGAGGGGATCTACTGCCACCACGGCTACGGCCACCGCCGCTACTGCTACTGCTGCTACTGCTACCGCTGCTGCTGCTGCTGCTGCTGCTGCCGGTACGGCAAACAGACCCCCAGCCATCGGATTAGGAGGATACACGCAGAAGCAAATCGACGAGTGGAACGACCAGTGCGATATAACAGACTCGCATAACGAGATCAAACCGCATAAGACGGTCATGGTTGATGGCAAGGGACAGCATTTCGTGGGGAGACAGGTGGCGTGGAGTCCCGAGGGGGATTGGTGTGTTGTGGTGGGAAACTCGAATCGGGCCATGATTTTTCAGAGGTGGGGGAAGTGAAGATGTAAAGTGGGAGGAGGGTGGAGGAAAGATGAGGGAAAGGATGAGATGAAAAAAGGGGGATTGGACATTTGTTAAAAAGGAAAGGGGTACGGTATAGATGATTTGAGAGAGAAGTGTTTGATGGTTTTGGGAGCATAGATAACAAGACTTGATCAGATGGCCATGGCATACATACATACTTATCTTGTATTGGCCGGTCACGCTGCTCAAGGTATTCAACATCAGCTTCATGGACTAATAATCCCAGCTCACCTCAAGGGTAGAGAAAACATACCTCTACCTCTGTCCTCCTCTACATCACCATCACCACCATCACCACTAATCAACTCCAAAATCCACTCATCCCCCTCCTCCAACTTCCCCCCTCTCATCTCCCTCATCTTCATAAACAACACCCTCGCCCTATCCCTCTCAGTCTTCTGTGCCCTCCTCCCCTCTTCCTCCATAATCCTCTCCTCCACCCCCTTCTCTTGTTGTAAAGCAGGCACAGCCACCGACAAATCCCCCACATAGAGCGCCACCATGGCTCGGAGTCTCAACATCTCCCCGTCTTTATTGTAGGGCGTATTTTCCATCACGGCATCCATCCGTCTCGCCACGTCTCGCATCTGTTCGAGACCTTTTAATCTCAAGTTTTCTTTTTCTTTTCGTCGTCTGATTTCGGGGCGGCGGCGTGAGTCTTGTTCTTCTTGTTCTAGTTGGGAGCGGTAGAGGGGGTGGACATTATCCAGCTCCCTGTTGACTCGGTGGTAGTAGGATGATGGGGAGGGTGGTGAGGACCTTGGGGGATCAAGTGCTGGCTGGCCGAATCCGTCGTCGAGTTGCATTTCGTCTCTGCCGAACCTGTCTTCGTCGTCGTCTTCCATAGGGTCGAGTGGTTGTCTGTCGAGTTCTTGGATCCCGTATTCATGTTCCGCAAAACAAGCCTCCATCTCGAACCCGAACAGCGCCGGGTAAAAATCCAACGCACCCATTTTGTTCGGATGCAACCGGCTCCAGGGGTGCAAGTTGATGAGCGTTTCGTAGTAAGCCCTCACCTGCTCGCGATTCTTGGCTGCTCTTAACAATCTCTTCCGCTCCCGACGTTCTTTTGAGTCTTCGCCGTCTTCCCTTTCATCATCATCACCCAATCCACCTTCCTGCTGCGTCCCATGCCCATGCCCATCCCCAAACAAGTCCCTTGAAAGCGCTGCCTCCCTATCCTCGCCCGCCCGCATGAGGATCTCAGCACCCATCTCCCAAAACCCCCCAAACCGCAAATCCACCTTCCGGCCATTGACGTCCGCCCTAACCAGCAGACCAAACGCTCTCCTCGCCAAGGTTATGTCCCCCTCGGCCAAGCAGCGCTGGATGATAGCCACGAGCGGGCCGACGCGCGATTGATGCGCTTTGTGGAGTTTGGCGGTGCTGCGGACGGGGTCCCGCTTGGAGCTGGCATAAGGCTTGCCGGTGCTGGTGACTGAGATTGAATCGGGGTCCGTGGTCCATCCGTCTGTGGCGGTGCCGGCGTCGGTGGTTTGATCATAGGTAGTGGAGGCGAAGCTGTCGCGGCGGGAGCGGGACCGGGACCGGGAGTAAGGGCGAGAGTGGGATGAAGTGGGTGAAGAGGGGAGTGGTCGGTGGGGGAAGTCGGGGTAGATGGAAGATGGGAGGGGCGCGTCGGAAGAGTTACCGGCTGGAAGAAATTGTTTGAGGGTGGAAGGGGGGTGGGAGAGGGGGTTGATGATGGTTGAGGAGGAGGGGGCTGTTGAGTAGATCGTAGAGGTTGTTGAGAGGGCGCGTTTGCGCTTGGATGGGGAGCGAGGGTCCATGGGGTGTATGACTGAATATTGTGGAATTTGAGGTTGGTGATAGTTGTGGTTGTTTTTGGGGGTAATTATCGATAAGTGATGTTGCGATGTTTTTTGGTGAAAGTTTCGTGAACTGGAAAGCGGGTGAAAGAAAACTCAATCACAGAATCTTTAGTTGGTCAGCCCCGCCACGTGAACCGTGCATTAATTAACCTTTGGATGACTTATCAAGTAAACGAAAACACAGAGGATTTCCTTTGGTTCCAACACAATAATCCCTTTCTTTGTCAAGGAGCTGTTAGAGGTTTGCTTTATGTGGTTGAATGTTTTGCAAGACGGGTCTTAGACCCACTCGGCGATATAGCATCCTCAGTTATGCCACTTACACCACACCTACCTTAACACCATGTCACCCAAACAGAGACGTTGTTACTTGTTTTCACATGCTGTTCAACCATGAAGCTGATGATGCAAACCTCGACACCCCGGGAGGACATTTCATTCCCGCCTGCCAAAGTCTATGATTATTGGTACAACTGACTGAGAGATACCCTCCCCTCCCTTTCTCATAACGCTCGTAAAGCAACTGGCAATCTTAGCCAGAGTGGTCCTGTGTTCCCATTCTCCATGTCTGTCGATATTTGTTTACTGCTTGCGCTCAAAGTAAGTCCATTGACCCTCTGGCGCCTGCTCCTCAAGAGCCTCCCAACTGTGACGGGTTAGTCCACCTGACCAACAGTATGATGCTCAAACGAGACAAGACTTACGGCTTAGCCTTTGCCATGATATCCACGAGCTTAAGCTCACCCTCGGCAACCTGAACAACCTCCTCAATCAGACCAGAACCAAGCCTGGCCTCCATCTCAGCGATCCTGTACGAAAACCACCACATGTCAGCATATTTCTTGCGAGGCATCCAGCACCAGGAAGAACACGCACTGTTCAGCGCTCAAAGGCGGCTCCGACTCCCACTCGACGGGACTCTTCTCCGCAACAACACCGCCCGCCTTGATAGCGAGTTCCCTGACAGCCGTGCGAAAGGCATCGGAGTCCTCCTCCTCCCAGTTCGCATAAAGCTCGCGCAGTTTCCCGACAGCCGTGCGAATGGCATCGGGGTCCGCCTCCCTGTTCGCATAAAGCTCGCGCAGTTCCCTGACAGCCGTGCGAATGGCATCGGGCAGCTTTTCCTCGTATTCCGGCCCGAAAGTGACGGTCACGTTCTCGTCGCCAGTCTGAACCCAGGAAAAGTGCGGATCGAGAACGGCACCATCCCACTCGACGTCGCGCCAGTCCCGCGGGGTGAGCATCTGGCGGATGAAATAAACGCGGCCGTCGGGGCCCTCGGCTAGGCGGGCATGCTGGCCGTCGAACTGGCGGGCGGTGAGGTCGCCCTTGTGCTTCTCGAGCAGCTTGCGGGCGCGCTCCTGCCAGGCGTCGTAGCCGTCGGGCACAAACTGCTCGACGATGGCGAGGCGGTGCTTGGTCAGGGCCTCGACGGACTGGCGGTACAGCGAGTGCTCGGGGATCTGCTTGAGCTTGTCGAGGGTGTAATTGTAGAGGTACAGCAGCGCCGACCGCGGCGACGGGTGGGTGCCGAGGCCCGTCAGGCCCGTCGGGGAGCCGGGCTTGAGGAACCGGGTCGACGGGCGGACCGTACCCGTCGCGGCCGACGCGAGCAATCGGAGTGCCGCGCGCATCGTGAATGGGTGAATGTCTCCCGAGTGTCGACTTGTTGACTGACTCGGGTCCGGTGGGGTGGAATGTGGGTTGTCGAGGGGACGAGGCTCCAGAGCGGGAGTAGGTCCAGAAAGGTGGACCGGGATGCCAGAGGTACACAGCGCCTGGCATTGATTGATGGACGTCAGAGCTTCGGTGCAGTGCAGTGATTTGGGCTACTCATGTGATGCAGCACGTGCAGCTATAGCTCAGTGTGACATCCTATTGGCCAATGCGACCAATGCCACCATCAAAATTGAGCGGACACTTAATTGCACGCGGACCAACAAGCAAGCTACAGCGGGGTAGCTTGGGCCTGTTTGACTTGACGAGGAGCTGTGTTTTCAAACGTCTTGTCAAACGTCTTGTCAGCTATCACTCCGCGGAGATGTCTTGCTCAAACCACTTCATAAACATCACTTCAACACTTCTCACAATACACACAAAACGTCATCTGAACGCTTTCCTTTCATCACTACGCTATTACTCAAAAAACTAACACATCCTCATCCTCCCACCCCATGGGTCCACAAAGTAACACCATCGTCTCGCCCCTCCCACCTCTCTTTCCAACATCTTCCCACCCAACCTGCCGCTCGACCCTTTCCACTCCTCACCCGGCCTACGAAAAAAAAGCTTGAAAGGTAATAGATAGAAGGATAGATATGGGTTTTTCTCAGAATGAATGGAACACAATGTCTTGGCAAATCAGATTTCGTTGTCTTGTGTTGTGTTGTGTGATAAGTGTTAATGGAAGGAGGATGAGATCTTACAAGTAGCTACCTAGATACTCCAGTTGGGATGAAACATAAACATGGACATTACTCCATGTTTTAACGGTTCGCTCTCTTCTGATTCAATTCACAAAAGTCATTAACACTGTCGAGTATAATGCTTCGTCACAATGTTATTCTCCTTCGTTGATGAGTGGTATCACAATAATAATGCCCCTTTCTTTCCTTCCTTTCTTCTTCTACCCTCTCAGACCCCTTTCATCCTACGCACACAACCCAATGCAAACATCATCACGAACCCCCACCATGCCCATGCCCCTCCTCCTCACTCCTCAACCCAGCATACTCGGTCCCCTGATTAGCCGTACTTAACCTTGCACAAAGACTCAACAACACCACCGTCTCCGTGGCCGCATAGTGATTCAGCGCATCCAACAGAATCTGCAGATGTCGACTAAAGTTGCTTTCCCACTTCCTGATGACCTCGAACAGCTCGTTCATCCTCATTTCTGGGGTTTTGTCACTATCCATATTTGTGTCGCCTCCTCCATCTTTTGATGATGTTGCTTGTTGTTGTTTTCGTTCTCCCCGGATGACGAGGAACTGTCGCCATTGGTCGTCCGTCATGTTACCGGGCTTGGTGTTGCCTGTTAGGTCCGGATCCGACTTTTCGAGCTCTCGTGAGAGCCAGTTGGTGTAGGTGGCGAAGATGGAGCAGGTTTGCATTAGTTTGGAGTGGATCTGGGGTTCCGTCGTTAGTCGTGATAGATGAATGAAAAAGAGGGAAAGGAAAGACGTACCCTTAACAACTTGCTGTTCGTCAACATGCACTCCTTCAAGCAAGTGTCCAGGAAATCCACATGTTCCTGCATCAACCCATCGACGGTATGAGGCTTCTTGGAATACGATGCCCTGGGCGTAGAGGTGCCGTCTGGTGTTGTTACCCCAGCACAGTTGTTTTCAATATCCCGAAGCGTGTTCATCAGCTTCTGCCAGTTCGGCTCGATTACCTCGGCAGTGCAAAAATAAAGCAGCTGTTGAACGAATACAAGCATGCGAGCTCGCAGTGTCCATACCCTCCGCTTCCATATCTCCAACATACGGTTAGATGAACGATGTGTCCAGGCCGTGCCACTTGCATGAGTATACCATGTTACCGAGAGTTGTGTCTCGAGATAACGTAGTTGTAGAAGGTAGCGGAACAACGCCTGATAACGCCATATTGTCTTCCTGCTAATAACAAGAGACACTGGGAAAGGAACGGTATAGTCGAGCTGTAGGGAGGTGAATCCAGTGGCGTTTTTGTCACCTTCCAACGGCTGATTGTATGTGAGCTGAAGCGCCTCGCCTTGCTCGATACCGGTAATGTTGACGACACGCTGAAGGGACTTGAGCAGCGTGATCTCGTTCATCTCCACCTTGACATCCTCCTTGAACTTGTCAAGACAGACTATGCTTCCCGGCTGTCGTAGGACCAAGTCGAGCAAAGACTGTAGCTTGCCAGTGTTCACCACCTTGACGGGCTTTCGTAGTTCCGACGTTCCTAGCTCCAGGAAGTAGTTGAAATAATCCGATGGGTCGAGGAAAAAGTAATGCTTCAGCGATCTTAGTCGCGCCGGCAGCTCGTGTGTAGTAAGAAGCAACTGCATTAGTGATCCGTTCGCATGAGCGTAGGCGTTGCTCACGTTCTCCAGAAATCTGCTGTCGTCGAAGGAAGTTGGTACGTCCTGCATCTTGCGACTAACATCGACGCCTCCGCACTCTCGAACAACGTTTAGGTATTTGCCAGCAAGCAAAACCTTGTCCTTGACGGGCTCCAGTTGAGGTGGCACGTCGTGATCTCGTATCGTATATCGCCTTTCCCAGTATTCGTCGGTATAATCCTGCTCTAACCGTTCTCTGCGAATGCTCTTTTGTTCTTTGATTAAAAACTCGGAATGTGGGTCGTTGATGCTTCCGTGGTGTAGCCACTCGTTCAACATTGCCATATATGGACGGCTTGCGTCCCGTAGTAGAGTCGTGAGTAATACCCTTGCGGACGGATCTCCAGACAACGACTCCAGTCTCTTGGTTATCAGTCCCAACACCACGCCTCCCTTGCATATCTTCTTGCCCGTCATGTTCCCCGGTACAAGGTCACCGCCATCTCTCAGCTGCTCGATGATGTGATCGAAGTCGTCGTCAGAACTATCGCTCGATTCGTCCGTATCGTCGTCCAGAAGCGCATTCCGCTTTAGTAGTTCCAAGGCCAACCCATACATCTGAGCCATCAAATGGCTGCTAGGAAGGATGTGAACGTTGAGCTGCTGTAACGTGAAGTTTTTGTCGTTGAGAAACTGTGTTTCCAGCTGGACGACCATAACGAGGTACTCGTGCAAATATCTCCGTATCGAGGCGCACAAGGCGTGGTTGACGGCGCCGAATTCCTCACGACTCTGAACATCGACAAAGGTCTCAAGCGCCGTGTAGTGGGAAGCCATGCGCAACATGGATTGTGTAAGGTCCAGCAAGCTGGGATCCAGCCCAGATAGGATGCGCCATTGTGGTCCCGACAGGCGGTCTCGTTCCTCGTACGGATTATAGCCTTTTGCGAATCGGATGTACTGTCCCTCAAAGCCCATAAACACGAAGAGAAGGTCCTCGATCATGGCAGCCTCCTGCGCATTGAGTGACAGCTCGGCAAGCGGTCGCGGCTGTAGTGCCTGAGGTGCGGACGAAGCAACTGGCGTTATAGAGACTCGCGAGGCTAAAGGCGCCGATGTGTGAGGCAGGAGAGAAGCAGCGGGTTCCCAAGGGGCCGGCGGTGGTTGTTCAGCAGCGCGGCTGTCTCCTCTTGTCGCCCTCGACTCGACATTGCGTGGTCTTGACTTGAGGTTGTCGCTACCAGCACTGAGGGGGTCGGCGTTTCTGCCGGATCTTGCCATGGTAGGTTCGCGTGTTATCACGTGGACTTTGGTTGGGCGGCGCTCATTGACGAGGGTTCTGCTGGTGGGACGTGTCTGTGATGTGGATTGGGTCGGAGCCAAGGTTGCTGATGATCCCATTGCGGACGTCAATCTGGCGGCGGTGCGGTCGGGGAAGTGGGAGAGCGTTATCGATAGAGGTATGTTTGGCGGTTCGTGGCCATGTACGACGATCTCGCGCGTCCTATCGTGCCTCGCTGGACTTGATCTGGGGTCGGGCGTATCTGGCCTGAGTTTGGTGAAGGTTGACGGTCTGAGACCCGGTGATGTTGACCCCTTCTAAGGGTACATTATCTTTGGACTTTTAGCTTGTCAGCCTTATGATTGATGGTTGAATGTATGGTCGGTGTAGCTGCTGTCGGGAATCTGCCGGGCAACAACAGGGTTGTCCTGCAAGGAGACGTTCGATATGGAAATGGGGGAGGAATTCAGAAGGTAGCAATCGCAGTCAAACACTGAGGATGTTGGAGTGCCGGCGGCGGAAGACGCTTGCAAGTGACGCGACAAGCAACAATTGGACGCGTTACCAAAAGGGAGGACCCGCAACTGCCCGCCAAGCAAGCCGTCTCAGTGGGCGTCACAGGGAGGGGCACCCGCCTGAGGGGTTCCCCCAGGCGCTGTCTTTTGCTGGGGAAGGTACCTACGTACCTGCAAGTACCTTTCGGGACAGGGTGCAGGAGCTTCGTCGGCCTGTCGTGCCTGGAGCTTCCCATCCACTGCTTGACGTCGGTCCCAGTTCAGGCCTCAGCTTCCACTTCCCCATCCAAACCACCACTCCCAAAACAAACAACCACTCACATCACCAGTCCTCAACCTCGAGACCCTCGACGGCAATACCATCTTTTCGACCGTCACCAACCAAGCCCGGCGCATAATCAGCAAACCCAGGCGTAACTCCCGACAGCAGCACATCTCGGTCCCCTCTCCCCACTCGAGCTCCCCCTCAACACCGTCAAGATGTTTATGGCAAGGTCTGAATACGGTATGTGACTACCGCCCTCACTTGCCATTACAAGCTTGAACATCAGTGGATGAGTTATACCAAACACTATGGACTGAAGGCTGACCTGCTTGCGCGCGTCCAGATCGGGGTATCAAGTAAGTGGCATACGAACGACTCTTACAGCTGACTACACCCCATCTCCATGTCCTCAGTTTACGGCCTTCCCCTCGACTATAACACTTCTCCTCCGACGACATGTTACCACCTCAATACCACATCCGACCACGCATCCACTCCCACAACAAGACAAGACTAACACCATGCCCACAGCACCTTCTCCCCCGAAGGCCGCCTCTTCCAAGTCGAGTACTCCCTCGAGGCCATCAAGCTCGGCTCCACCGCCATCGGCGTCGCCACCAGTGAGGGCGTGATCCTCGGCGTTGAGAAGCGCGTGACCTCGACCCTTTTGGAGACCTCGTCAGTCGAGAAGATCGTCGAGATCGACCGGCACATCGGGTGCGCCATGTCGGGCCTCCAAGCCGACGCGCGCTCCATGGTCGAGCACGCCCGCGTCGAGTGCCAGAGCCACGCCTTCAACTACAACGAGAAGCTGCGGGTCGAGAGCTGCACGCAGGCCATCTGCGACCTGGCCCTGCGCTTCGGCGAGAGTGCCGACGGCGAGGAGAGCATCATGTCCCGCCCTTTCGGTGTGGCGCTGCTGATTGCGGGCTATGATGAAGACGGTCCCAGTCTGTACCATGCCGAGCCGTCGGGAACGTTTTATCGCTATGATGCGAAGGCGATTGGAAGCGGTAGCGAGGGCGCGCAGGCCGAGTTGCAGAATGAGTATCACAAGGTGGGTGGTCACGATCCTGAGACACAGTTATATATATATGGCAGCCTACTGACTGATCCTTCTGACTTATACAGTCCCTCACCATCGAAGACGCCGAGACGCTCGTCCTCAAGACGCTCAAGCAGGTCATGGAGGAGAAGCTCGATGCCAAGAACGTGCAGCTGGCGAGCGTCACCAAGGAGAAGGGCTTCAGGATATACACAGACGAGGAGATGGCCGCTGTTGTTGCGCGGTTGCCCGCCAACTAAGGAAACAAGCCATGTTTGTTGCTGAAGGGGACCGAGACTAAAGCATAGCTGGTGATAGCAGGCGAACAGCAGTATCTCCCGGTTTTGATACGAGAACTGTCTTAATGAATCGAATCCAACTGATGTTTATCAAGTACACTCCGCTTGCCCCCTTTCATGACCATATGCAAATGATCAACTGTCAATCTGCAATGGACAAAAGCGTGCGAGAGTAACGACCTGAAAGTCGGTCGATAGCCAACACACGGTTCATTTAACACCATCTCTCGGACTGGCTTCTGTTACAGTACATTTCCCTCCAAGCCATTCATGATCCGCTATACGCTCGCTCGCTCCTTTAAAGTCCGCTTATTCATATTTCCCAACCCACCCTCAACTCCCGAATTACTAAGTTCCGTATCCCTATGCCCTCGTTCCCTCAACCCATTTCATCCATCCCTTTCCCCTACCCAAAAGTACCCCCGTCAAAGTCTCCAACCCTACCCAACTTTCCTTTCCCAATCGGTCCCATCCTTCCCTTTCCCTCACTTCCCCCTTGGCCTCTTACTCCCCCTCACTCAAATCCAACCGATCCAAATCTTGTTCCACCGTGAGTAATCCCAGCGCAAAATGCGCATGTTCCGTCCTCGCCAGCACCAATCTATTATCGCCCGCCTGCTGCTCCCGCATCTTCTTATCGATTCTGCGAGGCCTCATCCAAACGGGTAAACTCGAAGGGAAGATCTTGTCGAGCTCGGGCGGGCGACGATAAGGTGGACCCCGTCCCATCTCCGCGGCTTTCATCCACCCCGACTCGCACCCGTCGGCGATCTGGCGGGCGGATTGCCAACCGGTTAGACGGGCGATGTCGTGCAGGCGGGAGATTAGCCAGTGGCGTTGGGGGGGAGATTGGAACTATTTTTTTTTTGGTTGGTTAGAAGGAAGGGGGAAGTAGAAGGGGGTAAGCGTACCTGAATACCAGCAACAAACAAACAAAACCCACTCTCAATAAACGCCGCCCCGACCAACGTACTAACAGCACTAACATGGCTCGTATCCTCATGCAGTCCCGCCGCGATCCTCGCAATGGTATTAGCCCACGGCGCCGTCTGCTGCGCGCTCATACCCGCAGCAATCATCGCGACCGGCGGCATTGAAGGGTGCGCCCTTTGCAGCGCTATCAGTCCCATGTAGTAATTCATCCATATCCCGGCAATAGAATAAGTCCTGTACATCAGGGCCGGCCCAAAGGGCGTATTTTCGGGAGTGGCTAGGTCCGGGCCCATGGGCTCAAAGTCCGGACCCAAGTGGGAGCGGAAGAGTTCGAAGGCGGCGCGGATCTCTTCCCATTCGCCGAAGGCGGCGAGGGTCGCCGTGTCGTAGTCAATGTCTTCGGATGTTTCGGTGTCGGGGGTTTGGTCGCGGGGCGGGGAGAAACCTTGCGGGGGGACGAACTTGCCGCCTTTGGTGGGCATGAGGCCGGCGAAGAGAGGGGGGGATTGGCCGCGCCCGGCGGAGGATGGGGGGCCGCCTTGGGGTGGACCGGTGGGACCGGGAGGAGAACCACCTTGGCCCTGCGGCATTTGGCCTGCACCTGGTGGTGGTCCTCCTTGGCCGGGCGGGCCTTGTCCTGGTGGTCCTCGGCCTCGGCCGGCGCTGCCCGGGGGACCACCGGCTCGACGAGCTTTTCGCTTGCGGGCTAGGTCTCGGGAGGCGAAGTTGGCTACCCGACCGAGGAGGAGCATCATGTGGTCGAAGGTGCCGTAGCTGAGGGATGATTAGCATGGACACTGAAGTAAGGTATGGGGGCATAGGGCTCAGCTTACATGGCATCCATCCTCCCGCACTCTCCTCTCGGCGCACATTGAGCCCATTGCTCATACGGCATACTATTTGTTCATCATCGAATCAGCAAGTTGTCTTGTCAAGTCCCATCAGCAACAAAACTCACAATAACCTCGTCCCACCCAAAATACTCTGATAAACATCCATCTTACAATACCACCAATACAGATCCCTCAGCTGCTGATAAGTCTCGATATCCTTCTCCGTATACGGCCTCTTCTTGCTAGCCACCTCCGGATCATCATAAGTAACCTTCCTGCCCATCAGCTGGCTAATCAGCTCCGTATCGACCTCGTACAGCGTGAGGTCGGGATCAAGCGGATCACCAGCAGTAGCAGTGGGATCCGGATGGTCCATCCAGGGGTGTCCGACGAGCCCGGCTTGTCGTCGTTCTCGTTGATGGGCAAAGATCTCCTTGGTCATCTTCGAAAGGGGAATCTCCTTCAGGATGGCCCGCGCTCCCCACATGTGTCGACACCACTTGTCGTGGTCCGAGTTCCAGACTTCGTAGTAGCCGAGCAGAAGGGTGGCGGCGAGCGTGGCAGGTTGGGTGCGCCGGCTGGCACTTTGGTAGTTTCGGGCGATTCGGCGGAGAGAGAGGTGGTAGTGCTTCATGGCAGCTGTGGCGGGGACGCGGGCTAGGTTGGCTATTTGCAGACCGGCTAGGGCGAGGATTGCTTGCATGAGGGCCGGGTGGTTGAAGGCCATGATGGGGAACGTGTAGGTCCAGATGTGTTGCCTGGTTTTGGGCACTGGTTGGCCCTGGAACATGGGTGTGGGATCGAACGGATGTCTTTCGTAGAGGGACATGCTCTGCCCGGTGACGTTGACGAAATACCAAAATACCGCTGCAGTCTGGGAGTCGTTCAGGGGCGAGCTCATGGACGAGGGAATGTACGTTTGTAAGACGTTCAGCTCCGGGAACCCAGCCACGGTCCTCATCCGAACACCGTAGGCGTCCGCAGTGACTTCCAGCCGCCTGGCCACGTGGATACCGAGGTCATTAGACTCGAGATGCGCATCGTGGACATCCATGGGTATGTCGTCGTCTTCCGAGTCGGCCATGGACGCCTCATCGTCAGACTGCCAATACATTCCCTCCTTAACGAAGCCATGAACGCCAAGTTGTAGCCCATCCTCTTCGAAGATACGGCGGTGTTGTTTAGGTATCGGTGTCCACGTCTGGCTGTAGTTGGATGGTCCTGCCTCAATCACCTGGTCCGGGTCAAAGCCATGAGTCGGAGACATCAACTGGAAGGTACTCTCGTGTGCATGCTGAGGGAGGTGGCCTGGTGGTGGCGGAGGACCAACCGAAGAGATGCTTTGGCTGGGGCTCGGCAGTTGCCCATAGAAAGATGTTTGTAAAGCCGGACCTCCAGCTTGAGCGGCCAGAAAGGGGTCGTGTGCCTGGCGTTGTTGTGAGGTTGCAAAGGACATGGGCACCGTGTCAGTAAAATCGACTTGCGGTGGCTTTGGAGCAATAGCAGCAAGTGGTCCTTGTTGTGCTGCTGCTTTTGCCTGCGAAGCCGTCAGAGGAGCACCGATAGGTTGGTTTCGGTTCTGCTGATGGTAGACGGGGTGCCCAAAGTGAGCAGGGCCATGGCCGTAAGATCCCAGAGGCTCCTTGAAAGTGAGTCGTCGGTTGTAGCCATCACATTGTCTCTTGGATTTGGTGCAGTTGTTACAGATCGGCTTGGCTTCGTCACATTTGATGCGTCGCTTTCGACAAGCTGTGGGCGTGTCAGCAGTCAGAAGCAGCAGCGGCTTGGGGTGCGTATTGCAGCCTCGGAATATCACCTACTTAGACAACCAGTCTTTGTTCTCGTCCTAACTGAAGCCTTCTTTGCGGGATTCTCTTGGCGGCCCGATGCTGCCGCACCGGTACCGGCACTTGCAGAAGCGCCAGTGCCCGTGTTGGCTTCGGATGAGGATGCTGGCGGCTTCGTTTCCGGAGAGCAGATTCCCTCTAGAGCTCCAGGCCCGGTGGAGTCCATGGTAAAGCTTCGTATATGGGTGTCGTATGCGATATGTCGGATGATAGTGAGGTAAGGGCCTAAGAAGGTTCTGGCCCTTTCATGCTATACTAGGATAGCTTAAGAGTGAAAGAGCAACCTCGTCATGTAATACCATCAAAGTAGACCACTCAAGGTGGAGTGGCAGAGAAGTGGTGACTAGGCCGGGTGTAAAGGAATGTTGCTACGTCTCTCCGTCTCCGAAACACCGAGCCGAAAGTCCACTCAAGTCTAGATCGGCCAGCTGAGACAAGGTGACATGTGTAAGTGAGAGCGGCGAGTGGACAATAAATCTCGGCCTGTCGTGCAAAGCAGCCGGTGACAGCAAAAGAAGAGACGGGGGAGATAGCGCAACAAGGAAGCTCGCCAAATGTGTGAGGGTGAGACACCTGGTGGGACTTGTAACCGCAATCCGGGACTCGGCCGCGAATATTGCGGACCACAAAGACCCTTCCGTCTTGTATCCGGCAGTGGGAGGTCTAGTTGCCGGAGACTATGGACCTCGGGAAAAAGATGAAACGAATGAAGAGAGATGGGTAGGGTGCAAAAGCAGGCCACAACCTCAGCTTTGCTTTTGCCGAGGTGTCAAAGACAGAAGAGAGCTTGACAAAGCTAAGGTATTAGACGAACGGGGTAGGGCGGAGCTTGCCGTGGCGAGACTGGAGTGAGGTTTAGGCTTCTCCAGGGGTATGTTTGCGGTCCAGCACTCTTCTGAGATGTACATATAGCCCGATCCAGGGCCAGCAGAGCTCTATGCAATCATGTCCAATATGGTTTGTATTGGCTAGTAGATCAAGATTCCAAGCAGCTCTCCACAAGCTTGGGATAGGTGTCTGGGAGCTGTGGCTAGTTGAGGCAACTAATCAGCACTCTTATGTGGAAGACGTATAAAGGGGGCACGGAGAGAGAATGGGACATTTGTTGAGGATAGAGGTGCCTAGTGTCTTTGGAGTGATTACCTTGACTCTACCTACCTCTCTTCAGATCAAGTGAGGCATAGTTCTTGACTAGCCTCCTCAGTCGTAGCGTAGCTGGCTGAGCACGTAAACAGCGTCGTGTGTTTGGGTATCCTGGGTATCCTGGGTATCTACCGTGTGGTGTAGAGGTCGAAAGACAAGCAGACAAGGGGTTCTAGCTACATGCTTAGGGATAGCCAAACTGTGTTAGTGTAGCATCGGGCCACCTTCGGGAAGACGCCGTGGTGTGGTGGTTGGCGTATGGCATGGACGGGAGTTTTCACCGCGTTCGTTAGCCTCTCTCTGACTGACGAGACCGCGGGACCTCTTGACAGGTCATGATCGGGGACCCAGGACAAGACGATCGCGGTGGTGACCATGACGGTCATCTTGTTGGCCTATTTGTGTAAAGTCCATGGCCTTGAAATAGCACACAGCTCTTGTTGCCATGTTGTCTAGCCCAAAACAAAGCATGGCTGAGACCCAGAAAAGGACGGAGTGCTCTGAAAACACGAGGCACCCCGGCGATCAAGTGGACGATCAGCAGCAGGTGGAGATGCGAGAGCGAGGAGAGGTCGGCGCGGGAGGTCCCCGACTGGTGGGTACCTCTAACTGAGCTTGGCAAATGTGGGGTGCTGTAAGTGTGCCTCCGGGCAAGGAACTACCTACTGAAGACAAGCGAGGTGACAAGACGAGAAGAGAAAGACGGGACGAGAAAGCACCTTCCGTCAGTCAGTCTCAAACTTGCATTGATCGCTTCGGGTGCCACGTTCTGCAGCTCAAGTCACAAGTGACATGGAGACGGACTGACTGACTGCTTACAAAAGGACAAAGAGGTTGAGAATGCATAATGAGCCAAGTACACCAAGGGTATTCAAGCCTTATGCCTGGCCTCGGGCGTTGGCTCATGTAGTCAGTGGTGGTCTTACTCTTCAGAATTTCCCAATGCCCAAGCGGGAGTCAAGACAAGGAGGTCTCATATACGTCCGAAAGAACTTCACCCATCCTCTCTGTGGCCAGTCATGCTGTGGTTTGGTTGCATCTCCTGCCGTCATCGGGCTGTGTGTGTACCCAGGCTCCAGGGCACACCGCAAACCTGGCCCGGGCATCAGTGTTCCATTGCTGTACTTGATCGACTGGACTTGAAAGAAAAATCTCCGGATAAATGTAACGGAAGCAACTGATGAAACTTCCATTGCGGCTCACCACCCGTCTCACCAATCCAATGTGCACAAGGTCACAAAGTACGGCCGCTGGGAACCTGAATGTCCATGGACCTGGGCTTCTTATAGTTGCCTGCCGAGCGACACGCAGGGACAATCTTATCTCGAGGCACATGCGGGGACAGTTGCTTGGGGAATTTGCAGGGGTTCTGCAATTGACGTTGCTTCCAAAGCCAATGGCCCCACCTAAATTTTCTTCCTAGTTGGTAGGTAGTCTACCACAACCAAACCTTCCATCGAGTTGAACAACACAACCTCTTTATCATAATTGCCATTTCATTTTCGCATTTTTGTCTCATAAGCTACTTCCCACACAATCAGCCACAATGTTCGCCGTCAAAGGCCTCAACGTCTCAACAGACAAGCTCAAAGTCGAGACCGAGCATGGCTCCGTCCTGGCGACCCCGATGCCCCGTACCGTCGCCGCCGGCGAGGAGGCCGCTGCGAAGCCCAAGCCCAAGAAGCGCAAGAGAGCCGGCCGGTCCAACCACACAGACGTAAACCTCGACAACGTCGCCGACCTCTGGGAGAAGGTGATCGAGGGCGGCGACAACAAGGCCAGGAAGGCCAGAGAAGATGCGAAGAAGGAAGCCCACAAGGCCAAGAAGCAGAAGACGGAGCGCACTGAGAACCAGCCCGAGGGTACTACTGCCGCCGAGGCCACCGAGGCCGCCGCTCTCAAGCCAGCCACCACCTTGAAAGACAAGAAGAAGAAGATCAAGGCCGACAAGAAGGCAGCAGCGGCAGCAGCCGATGCCACCACCACCACCGAATCCAAACCCTCTGCTCCCACTCCCGCGCCCGCGCCCGCCGCACCCAAACTCACCCCCCTCCAAGCCGCCATGCGCGAAAAGCTCATCAGCGCTCGCTTCCGCCACCTCAACGAAACCCTGTACACCCGCCCCTCCAAGGAAGCCTTCTCCCTCTTCTCCGACTCCCCCGAGATGTTCACCGAGTACCACGAAGGCTTCCGCCGCCAAGTCGACGTGTGGCCGGAAAACCCCGTAAACGGGTACATCGCCGACATCAAGACGCGCGGCAAGCTGCGCAACGCTCCCCGCACCCGACCTGGGGACGGCACCTCCGAGGGCACCAAGTACCCTTTGCCGAGGGACAGGAACGGACTTTGCACGATTGCCGATCTGGGCTGTGGAGATGCGAAGCTTGCTGAGGCGCTTGTGCCTCTGAAAAGAAAATTGGGTATCGAGGTCAAGAGCTACGATTTGCAGGACGGGGGCAAGCCGGAGCTTATCACAAGGGCGGATATTGCGAATTTGCCCTTGAAGGAGGGCAGTGTCGACGTGGTCATTTTCTGTTTGGCGCTGATGGGCACCAACTGGATTGATTTTGTCGAGGAGGCGTATCGGGTTTTGAGATGGAAAGGCGAGCTGTGGGTTGCCGAGATCAAGTCGCGGTTCGTGGACCCGACCAAACAAGGAGGGAAAAAGGGCGGCGGACCGGGCAATGTGGTCAGCCACAGTGTTGGAAACCGCCGGAAGCCCGGTGCCGCCTCGGGTGGTCCCGTGGGCAAGAAGGACAAGGCCAAGATGAAGGAGGAGGAAGAGGCCGAGGAGGAGCAGCAGTTGGCTGTTCACGTGGACGGCGTCGAGCTCCGCAAGCAGGAGACGGACGTCACTGCTTTCGTGGAGGCGCTGAGGAAGAGAGGGTTCCTCCTGCAGAGGGAGTACGGCCACGGCGCGGTGGACATGGATAACAAGATGTTTGTCAAGATGCACTTTGTCAAGGCGGTGCCGGCCATCAAGGGCAAGTGCGCAGACCTGAAGAAGGAGGCGCTCAAGACGACGCAGACGGATGCCAAGGGACGGCCTATCAAGACGCCCAAGTTCATTGATGCTGCCGATGGGGAGGCGTCGTTCAACGAGAACGCTCTTCTCAAGCCTTGTGTCTACAAGATTAGGTAGACAACGAATGAGCGGGTGTGTGGTTGAGTACGATCAGTTATTAATGAAAGGTTCAAGAACTACTTATTATCTCTTTACATACGTAACATCCTGGCATTTATCTGTCTAAGTTGGTATGGTATATTCTATATAGTCGTGCACTACCGACCTGTTAATATCTGGTCCTATTGTATCTACATCCCATCCTCAACAGGAGGTCCAGAACAAAAAAAACAGTAAAGCAGTGAAACACCGTCTAAGAACGCTTCAAAACTTGACATATTTTGCTTGGTTTGTTCACCTTGAGTGTATGTATGTATCATGATCTCAATACCGTCTCTTTACGTTCCATTCATTTCATGACACCATACGTCATGAATCTGCGCCGCTCCGATTTTATCCCGTTAAAAGAAGACGCATGCTCTCCGGTCCGTGCAACCACTCCCATCTTCATTATCTCGCTAGAACCCCTCAAAGATCAGACTGGCCGCATACTCCACATTCCCGTCCGTCGCCTCCAAAGCCCGAATCGCCTTTTGCTCATCCGCCCCGAGTGCTACAAGCTGCTCGATATGCTCACGGGGAAAAGACCGGGCAGGAGGCGCTTGCGGACGGGCCGCTTGAGCTGGCGGGGCCTGGGGTGGCGCACGAGGTGCGGGCGCGGGCGAAGGAGCGGAAGGACCCGGCTGTGCAGTAGACGGACCGGCCTGACCCTGACGTTGTTGTGCAGTGCCAGGTCCCGAGACCGCGCCGGTACGCTGGCCGATGGTCGTACCGCCGGGGCCTTCGATCGTAGGCTCATCCTGAAGCGCCTCCTCTGTTGCCTTTGGGATATCCGCCTCGCCCAAGAAGGGAATCTCCTCGCCCTGAATGACGAGCGCGTTCTTGGCCAGGTCGATGCAAGCCTGATAACGCTTCAACATGTCCAAGCCGAGAAGCATGTCGACGTTCTTTCCCTCCATGACGGTGAAACTGCAAGGCAGGAAGAGTGTGCCGATCTTGATAGGAGCCGTGTGCACCCGGCCGATGATCTTGGCAGTTCCGACGCCCTTGGCGATGCCACCGTACCGCTTGTCGACCAGGCGCATGATACCACACGCCTCGGCGATGTCGGGACTCATGATGGTCGCTTGTGCTCCGGAATCGATGAGAGCCTTGACTTTGGCCCCGTTCACCTCAACATCCAGATACAGCATGTGTACGGTACCGAAAACTGCAAACGACAAACGAAGTTAGCCGAAACTTGCCGACCACACACAGAAAACAGAAACCCTCCGACTCTACTACCCCTGCTTTACTTACCCTCAGGATTGTGCTCCATAGCCGTCTGCAAGTTCTCCGTCACCCGCTCCTGGCGAATGATCTCCTCAATCCTCGCCTGCGCCTCTGGGTTGAACGGGTCCTCGTTCAACTGCTGAATTATCCGATGACGCTCCGCCCGTTCCCTCTGTTCCCTGTCGTACCTCTCCCGGAAGAGCTGCGCCCACCGTTGGGGGTCGTTGATAGCGGCCGCCAAGTCGGGGGCTGTCCTCTCCACCTCGGCCCTCAGGGCCGGATTCGCCAGGAACTGCAGACGCAAAAACTCGGGATCTTGTTGGGGAGGCGCCGCCGCTGGCCTTCCTTGCTGGCCGCCCTGTGGCTCGGGAACCGCCGTGGCCCGTTGCGTCTCGCGCACGTGCAGGGCCAGCATGTCGCCGTCGGTGACGTTGAGCTGCGTCAGGGTCTTGGTGTTGTCGGTAATCAGGTTGCCGTTGTGGTAGAGGTGTTGTGTGCTGGGGTGGTGGCTGGTTTCGGCCTGGATCGAGTTGCGCAGGGTCTCGAGGGTCATGTCGGGAAAGACTTGAAGGGAGAGGAAGTCTTGGTCCTCTCCCGTCGTGTCCTGGATGGCGATGGTTATTTGCCTGTCGGAAACACATGTTAATGGCTGTGGGAGTTAACTTCAGTTTGGTTGTCTCTTGTCAACTTACATGGTGACGTCGTTCGATCTCAGCGGTGATAGTGAGCGCGCGGTAAGTAGTAGATGTTAAAGGGAGATGGCGTCACCGGCCAAGCTTAGAAGAGTAGAACTACCAAATAGTCTCCAGATGATGAGGAAGAGGAAGCGGAATCCTAAAAAGATGTTCACAAACGGAAGAAGGCAAGGCTGAGTAATTGTAGTTTTCGATTCCAGAAAGTGAAGGGCGGGTGGCAGTTATTGAGGGGCTCTGGGGCAGGCACCCGGGCGATCCAGTGGATCCGAGGCGAGCCGCTTTCTGGACCGGGCCCGCATGCAAGGGTCCTGGACTCTTGGTTGCAATTGACACGCTCGGGTCCGTCTTGCAACTTCCACTGTTGACCTGGGAATAGCAGTTGACCGCGCCCTATGCTGTCCTCTTTTCTCTTTTTGTTTGGAACAACTTGAGATGACCTGTCTCCTTCCCTTCAATTCGGAAGGTCCCGCATGAATGGGGGTAAACGGACAGTGGACATGGTTCGTCTTGTAAGTGCTACTGTACATACGACACCTCAGCGGTTTCTGCCTGTGACCAAATCCGGAACTGTCACGCGTGCCTCAATCGAAGTTGGAGGAAGTCTGTAGAGGCTTCACTTTTGAGGCGAAAAGGGTGGAATTAACAAACATGTATACGACACCCAAGTTCTTGGAGCCTTGTAAGTACATTTTGACCTTGTGGGACCTTGAAGTTGCCAGGTGCGCATGCTGTGCGTCTACTTGTACGATAGTTCATCGTTTTGATGCCATGCTACCAAACTGTATCCACGAAGCATCATCCATGTTAATTTCTTGTGCAAGCTAACCTTCCCCCAAGAAGCACAAAAACCAACCCATCAACAACCCACCGTCTCTCCTCCGAGCTCCGAAACTCCGATATAACTGTCCCAAAGATCT
The DNA here is from genome assembly GCA_030685235.1 of Copromyces sp. CBS 386.78. Taxonomy (NCBI): domain Eukaryota; kingdom Fungi; phylum Ascomycota; class Sordariomycetes; order Sordariales; family Sordariaceae; genus Copromyces; species Copromyces sp. CBS 386.78. The sequence continues at coordinate 266,168 of MU839114.1, read as the reverse complement.
ACCCCGACAACGCGCATACGAGCGTCCAGCCAGACCTGCCCTTCAGACCATTTCGGTATCTAACGGCGTTCCGGGTGCCGAAATGCCAGGCTCATCCTGCAGGTTGAAGCCTTTTGAGAAGTTGACATGGGCTGGACATTCCGTTTGAGAACAGGCCCGGGCAGGCTAAGTAAGTGGTGGGGTGGGGGAGGGACGTAAAACTTCTCCCATCCTTAGTAGTGATTGCGTGGGGTGTTGGCATTGTGATGTTAGTGATTTGCAGCTGTGTTCAGCAGGTATGATCGCAGCAAACATCATGAATATCATGTCTCCCTTGTAATGTTGGAGATGCCTCTTATTGAGGACAGCAGTACCCTGTCTCTAGAGCCTCAACATCTGCACATATCTCTAGGTAGTTCTGATGCTTTAGCTAGAGAAGTGGTTAATCTTCCTTGTGTGCAAGGTCGGCTGAGCCTTCCCTCAGCATTCTTCTAGCTTCTAGAGTGAAAGACACTGGAGGTTGGAAGAAGCTTGAAGCTGAACATTGAAGCATCCGTAAAGGTCCTCAATCCCCATATCGCCAGCAACCTGCCCTGCCTGCTCTGCCTGCTCTGCCCCGCATTCGAGCCTCCTTATCGGGAAGTTCTGTGCACTAAAAAGTTGGAGTGCAGTTTTAGCTTTCCCCCCACCTGACCCTGTGTGCTTCCATGTCCGTCCGGCGATGCCACCCAGCCAGCCCTTGTGCTGCGATTGATTTCACTTATGATGAGGCAGAAGGACTGGCATTGATTCGTATTGTTCGTCTATCTTTTGCTGTTGGATATATAAGTATTGGAGGTTTGATCCACACAGTTCGTCCTTTGCAAATGGCTTGCCGGTAACGGTGACGTCAATCCACTGTAAGGCACTGTAAGGTAGTGTACTGTAAGTGGTCTCTCCACATCATGATCCCTTCATTCGGAGAAGTGGGTCATCGGAATAGTGACAAGAAGGGAAGTCCTGGAAACCAATTGTCGATCAGCCGAGAAATATAAGAAGAAAAAATCTTCATCTTTAACACACAGTCTTTGGGAGCTTGGGAGCTTGAAGAGCTCGGGACTGAGGTGGGGGGCAGCTCTTCGGATTCCGGGCGTCAAAGCTCCGAGCTCTGAGCTCTTCGTTGCTTCTTCGAGTCAAGGGGGGAATGAACAAGTACCTAGAAGACATCATTGGTACAAGACTCGGGGGTGCCATTGGTTTGGGAATCGGCAAGATTGAGCTTCGATTTCTTTTCTGTTCATGTGTTATGGAAAAAGGGAAGTAAGGGGCAGCATAGCCATGTGAACAAATGTTTAAAAGGGGCCCCAATTCCAATTCCCAAAATCTGGAGAACAAGATGCATCCAGGGTTTATCATCTTATCGTCGTGCCTGGCTTGTCGACTTTTAATAGACCTACGTCGAGGAGTCTCGAGTAACACCATTCAGGTTGTCACCAGCGATCTGACATTCGCCAATCCCATCCACCCAACAAAAGCGAACCCCTCATGTGCTCCCAGTTCGGGGCGTGTACTGTCAAAGAAAAGGTCACGCGCAAAGGGATTGAAAGTCATTGGCGGCCGGTTCGCCCAGGATTGGGGGGAACTGGGGGAGCTTGGATCGTCGTATGTATAAACACTCGACGATTAATCTTTCCTTGGGACTTCTGGACGTTTATGTACCTCCACATTTCGGGGGAACTTGAGAGCAAAGTTTGGGGGCGTCCGTCGGTCACCTGGTCATAGGAACTGAAGTTCAAAAGCAGCCGAATGCAAAAGGGCAAACATCACTCAATCAATCCATCCCACCGTCCGCACATTCCTTTTTTTTTTTTTTTTCCAGAATCTTTGCTTTCCGAGATCTGTGACTGGTGAACAGCTTGGAGCTTTTCACTTTCAATTCTTGCGCAAACGATACCTTTCTTGTCTATTCATACCTGAACGTTGCTTGGTTGAAACCCCTCCTCAGGTTATTTCGTATCACCGACGCTGGTAACCAACCTGAACCACCTCAAACACCGAATCTCTCGCACACCCAACATCTGAAAGAGGCTTGAGTCACGAGAATCATGGCGGCCACAGAGCGAAAACCGACATCGTCCATCGAGGGGTCCAGCGCCGACCGCCCGCAAATGTTTCATCGGATTTCAGACAACGCCATTGACGAGTCTTCGGACGCTGATAGCGATTTCGTCAAGTTGCAGAAAACCATCAGCAAGGAGAGGCGGGAAGCTAGGGAAACTCCCCAAGCTCGTTTGCAGCGAGCAATCCCCTTTACCTTTCACCCCAACATCAGACCCCTCAACAAGTCTGACTACGAATCGTGTATTGCCCTGGAGAATGCGGCCTTTCCGGACCCAGAACACAGAGCTACACCTGAGAAGGCGAGTTCACCTTATCCCATATATGGGCGGTATGCGCCGGGCCGAAATCTTGATTAACAGCAGCCGCAGTTCGAATACCGACTCTCAACCTGTCCTGAGTTGAGCTTGGGTGTCTTTTGCACAGTTGTGCCAGACAAAGCCAAGAATTGGACAATCGAAACCTTGGAGGCTGCCAAGCCTGTCGAAACGGATCGTCCCGATGGCGCAAAGAGCGTACTGTTGGCACATATCGTGTCTACGCGCTGCGCCGGAGACACCATCACAGACAAGGATATGGACTATCCAAAAGACTGGCGCACTCGTCGTGGTCGGTCGGCAGACGTGGGACATCAAGAGAGTGGACGTACCGTTGCGCTGCACTCCTTAGCCGTGGCCCCCAAGGTTCATGGTTGTGGAATTGGCCAGATGATTGTCAAGGCCTACCTGCAGCAGTTGAAGAACGCGGGACTGGCTGATCGCGTGGCGCTGATATGTCAAGATGTGAGAGCCAGTTGCTGTTCCTTTGGCTTACCTGAGGACGACAGTTGACCAGAGATACAGTACCTTGTTTCCTACTATGAGCGGCTTGGGTTCAAGTGTATCGGCAAGAGCCCCGCCAAGTTCGGAGGAGGTGGATGGCATGACATGGTGAGTCACACTTCCTGAGCATCCTCGGATATTTGTCGACGTTCTCGAAATTCACCAGTTCTGCAGGTCATCGACTTAGCGAGTTATGAAAAGTGAAAGCCGTCAAAAACCCCGTCCTAGTGGGTATCATATGGTATTCCAGAACGGCAAGATTGCTGAAACCAACAAATTTCGGCGTGACCTCAAACTTGTTGAATCAGATCAGATCTTTTATAGGATCCAAAATTCGGCGGATAGCTTCATTGGATGCGCAAATAGAACCTCACAACCCCATTTTCTTCTTCTTCTGGAGTGTGTCAGCCACAGGTTTGCTGTTGTGGCTATGGTCAGAGGGTTTGGGGAAACGTACCTGTGATATACATGTTACTTTTATTAGAATTCAATTCCAGCTTTTAGTCGGTAGCCTTGTACTTGGCGCGGTACTCCTCCGTCTTCTTGACGTCCTCTGGGGAAGCAAGACCCCGCATGCCCTCGATGATGTCGTCCAGAGTAAGGATGGCAAAGATGGGAATGCCGTACTCCTTGCGGAGCTCACCCATGGCACTGGGGCCGGGCTTGCTATCGTCACCATCGGCAGCGGGGAGCTTCTCCATGCGATCAAGAGCAACGACGATACCAGCAACAATGCCGCCCTCCTTCTCGATCTTGGCAATAGCCTCACGCTTAGCAGTGCCGGCAGTGATGACATCGTCAACGATGAGAATCCTCTTGCCCTTCAGAGGGGCGCCAACAATGTTGCCTCCCTCGCCATGGTCCTTGGCCTCCTTGCGGTCGAAAGAGTAGCAGATCTTGCCGTAGGTCTCGGGGTCAAGCTGAGCGAGCTTGTCGGTGGCAGCGGTAGCGAGGGGGATACCCTTGTAGGCGGGGCCGAAGACGATGTCAAAGTCCAGCTGGCCGCTCTTGTGAGCCTCGATAATGCACTTGGCGTAGGCAGTAGAGATAGCCTGCAGAAGGTCGGCACGGTAAAAGTCGCCGGCGTTGAAGAAGTAGGGGGAAATGCGCTTGGACTTGAGCTCGAAGCTGCCGAACTTGAGGACGCCGCCGTCGATGGAGGCCTTGAGGAAATCAGCCTTGTAAGGCGAGAGAGCGGCCATTGTGCTGGTAGGAGAAAGAAGAAGGAGGATAGATCCCAGAAGAAGAAGCTGACGTCTGAACAATAGCTGGCGGAGAATTGGGAAGAAGGGTTCGGTTCCTGGCGTCACACGCGACAAGTCTTTCAATTGAGTCAACGAGATGGTGGGTTACGAGTGGGCCTGTTCAAGGAGCCAGGCCGTCGGCCGGCGGGCGCGGTGGGGTTTCCCTGGGAAAATGTGGGGTTAGAAAATCCCAACTCCTAGCCGAATGCTACCCCTTGGCAGTGTGTCTTGGCAGCGCACACTTCAATCCACTCTGCTTATCTTATCGATTGGAGCAGCCGCTGGAAAAATATTTCGAAGTAGACTTGGGCAGCACAGCGCCTCCCGTCGCCCTCCAACACCGCCCCCGCAGCCGGTCCCTATTATCCTTCAAGACCGTCCTCCTCATTCATTGTCTTGCACTTCCAGTCCGAGATTTCTCACTATCAAGTGCTTGACATCTATACCCAAAAATGACGTGGAAGGACATTGCCCCTGTGCCTACGTAAGCACAACTTGGTTCTTGGATTGTATTGTTGTTGTTGACATGGCTAACTGTCTGCTACAGGGCACAGGAATTCATCGACATCATCCTCTCGTAAGTCGACATCGACAGTCCCCGACCACGACGATGCGAAATCTTCGAGTTTGAGTCCGATGGGTTGGATAGTGTGGTGCTGGATATTAACTGTTCAACAGGAGGACACAGCGTCGTTTGCCGACTCAGAGTATGTACAATCTGGAGGAACACTTGAATCATGGACATTGTCGCTAACCTCTGCTTCGAACAGTTCGTGCCGGTTTCAAGAGTATGTCGTCTCGATCCCGATACCTTATATGATGACTCGAACAGACCATTAACTCGCGACACCGAACAGTCAGCAGAATTAGAGCCTTCTACACCCGTAAGGTCAAGTTCACACAGGAAACATGCAGCGAAAAGTTCGGCGCCATCGTCTCGAGCTTCCCCATGCTCACTGACCAGCATCCTTTCCACCGCGATTTGATGAACATTCTCTACGGTAGGAATCCCGTGCTCTTCTTCGACAGGCGGTATCAACAATGGGCTGCGAGCCGCCCAGTCTCGTCGGGAATGATGGCTGACAAGAGGGATGGATAGATGCCGACCATTTCAAGGTGGCTCTCGGTCAGGTCTCGACCGCCAAGCACTTGATCGAGACCATCTCTCGTGATTATGTCCGTCTCCTCAAGTACTCGCAATCTTTGTACCAGTGCAAGCAGTTGAAGAGAGCCGCCCTCGGTCGTATGGCCACCCTCATCAAGCGTCTGAAAGACCCTCTCGCCTACCTCGACCAGGTCCGCCAGCATTTGGCCCGTTTGCCCGATATCAACCCTACCACCCGTACCCTCCTCGTGGCCGGCTTCCCCAACGTCGGCAAGTCCTCGTTCGTGCGCTCGGTCACCCGCGCTGATACCCCGGTCGAGCCTTATGCTTTCACCACCAAGAGCTTGTTCGTCGGCCATCTCGACTACAAGTACCTCCGGTACCAGGTCATCGATACCCCTGGTATTCTCGACCACCCTCTCGAGGAGATGAACACCATTGAAATGCAGTCCGTTACTGCCCTCGCCCATCTTAGAGCCGCCGTCATGTTCTTCATCGATATCTCTGAGCAGTGCGGTTACTCGCTCAAGGCCCAGTGCAACTTGTTCAGGTCAATCAAGCCCCTTTTCGAGAACAAGATGGTCTACATTGTCCTGAACAAGATGGACATCAAGACTGTTGAGGAGCTCGACCAAGAATCCCAGGACGATCTTATGGACCTTACCAAGTCCGGCAACATTCAGCTTTTGCGCGCCTCTTGCGCTACCCAGGACGGTGTCCAAGAAGTCAAGAACGTCGTTTGCGAGGCCCTCCTCGTAGAGCGTGTCAACCAGAAGTACAAGGCCGGTACCAGCAGCAACGGTACCATGGGCTCTCGTCTTACCGAGGTCATGTCCCGTATCCACGTCGCCCAGCCCGCCGATGGTGTTCTCCGCGAGACCTTCATTCCCGAGGGTGTCAAGGGTCTCAAGAAGTACGACAAGGCCGACCCCGAGAGGAGGCTTTTGGCCAGGGATATCGAGGAGCAGAACGGTGGTGCTGGTGTCTTCAACGTCGATCTCAGGGAGAAGTGGCTTTTGGCCAACCCCGAGTGGAAGTACGACAAGATTCCCGAGGTCAGTAATTTTCCCATTCCCATTTCCTTGAAAACCTGGGTACTAACATGTCTTTCCCTCCACAGATTGTCGACGGCAAGAATGTCTACGATTTCATCGATCCCGATATCGAGGCCAAGCTGGCCGCTCTCGATGAGGAGGAGGAGCGTCTCGAGAAGGAGGGCTTCTACAAGTCGGACTCGGACCTCGGCGACGAGTCGGAGGAGGAGATCCTGCAGAAGGCCGAGTACATCCGCGAGAAGCACAAGCTCATCCGCAACGAGGCCAAGATGAAGAAGTCGCTCAAGAACCGCGCCATAATCCCCAGGAAAATGCAGAAGAAGTCGTTCGCCCAGCTCGAGGACCACATCGACCAGCTCGGCGTCGACACCGAGGAGATCAACCTTCGCGGACGTGCCCAGGTTCGCGAGCCCACTCGTGGTCGCTCGATGGCCCGCAGCCGCAACGCCACCGAGGACCCCGACGCCATGGAGGTGGATACCCCGAAGAGCGCCGCCCAGCGTCTTCGCTCTCAGTCTCGCCCGGCCCAGCGTGGCCAGGGTGCGACGGACAGGCGCAACGACGGTGTTACTGGTGGTGTGGGTATGGACGGCGAGACGGCCCGTTCCAAGGTCGAGAGGGTGGCCAAGCTCGGCCAGCGCAAGATGAACAGGATGGCCAGAGCCGGCGAGGCCGACAGGCATATTGGTGCTACCATGCCCAAGCATTTGGTATGTTTTCTTGACTACATCCCCATTCCCTTCCCCCCATCTTCTTCCAAAGCAAGCATACTAACAAATGTGACTACAGTTCTCTGGCAAGCGTACAGTCGGCAAGACACAGCGTCGTTAATTGGATCCATGTTTGGTCGTGTCGTGTCTTGGGGTGTCTAGTCTCATCTTCTCATCTTTTGGCGGTTGTGTTCTCTACTGTTTCCGGGGAAATGATTCCATATATCTGCGTCATTTGGTTTTTTTCATGTTTATAACGTAGACTAACTACTACCATCTCGCGGCGTTCTTGGGCAAAATGGGAAATAAAAAAAGGATGTCAACAATAACCATACATACTACCTACATATGTGTGTGTTCTGATGGCAGATGTGGACTGCAGCTTGTCTGTTGGTTATTGCGTGTTGCCTGCCATGTTCATGTACGATACACCTTGCTGTGTTTGTCTTGTTACGGGGCTCTGAAAAAGGAATAATGTTGGCCAGAACATACCATCTTATTTGGACACGATGTTCACAAGACCTGAACTGAACTCAGGGGCTACCTGGAGGTTATCCACATCCAAATTCCATATCCAATATCTCCACGGTGTCATTATTCACTGTGCACACCAGGGACGACATTTCCCTTTGATTACCAGTGAGATTATCTTATTTATCGCTCTACATCTCTCTCTCTCTCTCTCTCTGACCCACGGAAGTTTTCCCATGACAACCATTTTAAATATCACAATATGAGGATGTAATCTCCCCACTGTCAAACCACATATCCGTGAAAGTTGGTTGGTGAAATTGGAGCAGAGTAACCATCATGAGTGTGAAAGAACCATTTGAAATTATGTATTGTTGTAGTATACCCTATCCATCTTGTGGCCTGTAGTAGTAGTCATTCCTCCCATCCATCCATCCTGAATTTCCAGTTGTTCCCAGTTAAGTGAAGTTCCAAATTTACTCCTTCGACATCTGGATACCCTCCCTAAGACCTTCAACAACAAGCTCCTCACCCGCGCACCGGCGGTAGATGTCCTTGACGTCCTCTGTCGAGGTCTCAAAGTGGCTGGTGGCGTCATAGCTCTTGGAGATGAAGATGTTGTCATTGCGGCCGTCCTCGAGGGGCTCGTAGAGGGGAATGGGGGGACCCTGTTTTGGGAAATTGTTAGCATTTGAATGCCCACTGGCTTTGAGAAGAGAAAACGTACCATGAACTGCTCCTCGATCTTGCCGAGGCACTCGATACCAGGGGCGAGCTCGAGGTGGTGGTTCGCAGAGGTCTCGGCGATGGTCGAGACGATGGCGATCCAGTAGCCCTTGGGGCAGACGTTGTGCGCAGAGGAAACGCAAGCGACGTAGATATCTGGATAATTCGTTTAGTACGCTGCTTTCGATCTTCAAGTTCAGGCAAAGGCGCAAACTTACCGTTCTTGCGGCCAACCTGGGACTGGGGAATGATCAACTGGCACGAATCGGCATCGTTGGTGCTAGCAAGCGGGTGCTTGAGAATGCAGATGGCGCGGAGGACGTGGCCAACAACCTTGACCTTGTCGGGGAAGTAGCTGGGGTCGCCGAGGATCATCTTGGCGCGGGTCTCAAAATTCATCTGCTCGACACCGGTCATGGTGGCCTTGATGCCGACGGCCTTGCCGTTCTCGTAGACGAACTCGTCGACGTTGGTGTTGAGCATGTAGGTACCGCCGTAGATGGCGGAGAGACGGGCAAAGCCCTGGGGAAGCTCGCCGAGGCCGTAGAGAGGGTAGATGTATGGCGACTTGCCGTAGCGGGCGACGGACTGGCCATAGAGGCGGATGCGCTCGATGGTCTCAGGGGCGGCGCCAGGGGTATCGAGGTAGTTGTCGTTGAGGTACAGAGCCATGGCGTGGCCGACGAAGTCCTTGGTGCCGGTCTCGAGGCTGAACTTGTCAAAGACCTCCTTCATGGTGCAGGTGTTCATGTCGAGGCCTGGAAGCGCCCATGGTTAGCGCCCGTGAACGGAAATGAAAGCAAAGCGTATCTGGCCGAAACCTACCCTTGTGCGTGGCCGTGTCCTTGGGGTCGAACTCGCCAACCCACTCGATGAAGCTCTTCATGCGGCGCTTTTCGAAGATGCCCATGAGGGGCGAGCGCAAAGCTTCGGCGGCATCTGAGGGGACCTTGGCGATGGTGGCCTTGGAACCAGCACCCTGCTGTACGTAGCTGCCGGCAACTTGCCTGAACTCGAGGTAACGGGTGACGTCGGTGGAAACGAGAATGTTGGTGAGCTCGCCAGAGGACATGAGGAACTTGGGGACAAGGTCGATGTTCCAGTCGTTGGGGCGACCGTATTGCTTCCAAGGCTCGGTGCCCGCGGCATAGTTGCCATACTTCTTGAAGAGCGTCTCGAGGTTAACGGACGCCGCCTCACTGCGCAAGAAGCCGTGTTAGCTTGGGTTTCCATCGCAGTTCGATAGGGGGTTGAATGGGGGAAGTACGAACCCGCCGTAGTGGTCGTTGCGGTCGATATGGAGGACCTTCTTTCCCTTGACACTGAGAACACCCGAGAGGATACATTCGGTCAAGCCAGTGCCCAGCACAATGACATCGTACTCCTTGGCGATCTCGTCGGCCATGGTTGTGGTGTTGATAGTATTAGCTGTTTGAAAGGAGTCGGTCTTGCGGTCTGCAAGCTACAAGCAACAACAAGCTACAGGTAGGAAGCTTGTTTGGATTAGAGGGGGGTGGCGGGGTTGGTGAGAGTAAAGGTAGGTAGGTTGGTATATAGCAAACACACGGAGAATGGAAGAAGCAGAACAAGAAGAATGGATGGGACGGGAAGAACGAAGTCGAAGGCGGATCACTTGTACTAAAATGGGAGTCGCCTGCTGTGGATTGTAGCCAGAGACACGACCTGGGAGACGATAGATGACGGGCGGGACGGGGACTGGACAACTGACAGGAGGCGGCGTCGGTCACGTTCGCCCCGGACACTGTTGGGGACGCTGACGGACTGGGGCCGCACTGGGCTGCCACTGCACGCTGCATCGCTGGCACCGCCTGCACAGCCTGCCGAACAGCAGCTCCCACCTGTTGCAGGTACGGTGTGCAGGTGCAGGTAGCTGTCAGGCATGGGTCCAGGTCCCGTCTTGTTCATCTCTTGTCCATCCATTTGATCATAGTCAAACCTCAACCATTCAAAGCCATTGAGAGGCAACAGACAACTTTCTGATGAAAGTAGGGGGCATGGTAGGCGGTCACCTAAGTCTAGGCGGTCTCTCCTAGTCCAGGCTTGCTGCCAGCCAGTGGTAGCGGATCGTCACCGTCGTGGTAAGTGGGGGGAGTCTTAGAATGAGGGGCGGGAACGGGACCCCGCTTTGAGCTTCTTTGAGCTAGACCGGAGCCAAGGAGACGGTCGGTAATGTCCCCCCCTAATGTCCCCTGGTGGGACTTCTGTCTCGCTATGATTTGATGTCCAGGCCCAGGACAACAACCAGAGACAGCACATTAAAGACCATTCATTTGCTGGAGTAACCCTGCAGTGGCTTTGCTTCATCTTGGTCCCGCAATGATAATTGAATCGCCAAAATACCTTACCTATATATATCTGATATACCACTCTCGACCATTGTTGTATCGAAAATTGGACCTTGAGACAAGCTTGTCTCGTCTATCCTACCACTGCCTGTCATTGCCCTTCCTCCTGACCTCGCCTGTTGCAGGTTGGCGCCGATGATGATCTCCCCAGCTACCATGGAAATCTAGACAGATCCTAAGCGAGATGTTGGTATACAGAGATTCACGCACCCCGGATCTCGGCTGTTCAGCCCATCACTATTCACCAGGGACCGCCTAATCCATTCATTGGACACCCCATATCCCATGAACCCCATGGGGCTTTTTTCCTTGGCTTCCTTTTTGAAAAATCTCCCAGGCCATGTCCTTTTCCTCTTTGGAACGTGGCCTGTCCGGTTGAATTTGGGCTGTTGTACAGTGAACACATATGATGCTCGTTACACTATCGATACAGATTGGTTGCAATATGTGGTGGTTTGTTTTTGGAAACGGGTATTCGTGGCTGTTTCCCCTCGTCCCTCTTACCGCGAGGGCAGCTTCACGACCGGCCCGCCTAGTTCATAGGCTCCTTCTCCGAACCGCTTCCCGGCTTATAGCCTAAGAGCTTCGGGTTGGGACTTGGATGATGGTATTGTGGAAGGGTCGATTTCTGTGGTAGGTTGTGCCTCGCTGGCCTCGACGCCCTCGGTCTTCTCTTCCGCCTCCAGGAATGAGCTAGGCTTGTAGGGGTTCTCGGGGTCGGACAGGTCGATCTCCGGGTCCTGTTCGGCCAGCTTCACCGCATCCTCCCAAGCATAGAAGCGCTCGGTGAGCACATGCTTGATTCCGCGCATCGTTTGCTTGACCTAGAGACCCATTGTCAGTTTCTCTGCTGTAATGTAACACCGTTAAACGGGCCTTTTTCCTTCCTGCTTTCATCCACTTACACAACGATCACGGTCGGTGGCCTCAGCCGTACCGAAACCCAACTTGCTCTTGGTGCGCTCCCAGTTCGCCGTCGCAATGCGGTTGCGCTCCTTGACGCAGACCCACCACAGCTTGTGCAGGTCGTCCCACGACTTCTTGCGCAGCTCGGAAACGGTCCAGGCGCGGCCGTGCTTAGCGTGCTCCATGGGCGCCAAGGCGACGGTCTCGCGGTCGTAGAAGAAGTCCCAAAGGCCGTGGTTCTCGTCGACTTGGATCGGAGGCAGCTCGTCGCGCGGGACGGGCTCGGGGAGGGGTTCGTCGGAGACGGAGAGCTTCCAGCGCGTGCCGGACTTGCGCAGCGCAGACTCGCCACGCTTCTTGGAGTTGTCGCGGGTCACACGGGCGGTCGGGTATTTGTGGCGCTTGAGGAGGGCGGCGGAGGTCGAAAGCGCTCTGACCGGCACGGCGACGGTGACCTTGTGTGCTGTGGCGGCCGAGCGGCAGGTCTGCATAATGGCGCCCATGGAGGGCCGGAGGGCGGCTGGTGAGGCCATGGCGGAACGGTTGTGGTGTGTGGTGGTGGTGATGGTGGTGGTGGTGGTGGTGGTTGTTGGTGAAAGTGTGTCCCAACCCGATGCCCGCTACTCCGTATGCATCGTCGTCCGAGTCGCAGTGGGTGGTTAATCGTAGGCGCGCGTTGCGGACTGCGGACTGCGGTGCGGCTCCGGGACGGGACTCGCTCCACGGCCTCTGAACCGCAAAATTTAGGTGGGTCCGAGCTTGGTCCCCGTTCATGCCGCCAACGGATTCCTCATTGGTCCCATTAGATCGGTCAGGACAGCGAATTGCCGGATGAATTGGCGGCAAGCTCGGTGGCAACCGCTAACTGTCTACGCTAGTATAAACATGGTTAAACTTGACTATAACTTCATGTCCAATGGCTTTTCTGGCCAACCATAATGCAAAGTTGCGTTTACTTTAAGTTACCTTGACGCTATTCCTACCAATGACAACTTTCATCGAACGACACAAGGTCAACGCTCTCTCTTCACCCCGAGGCCGTTGACTGTCAAATCTCACAATTCCGCCCGTCAGGTCTTTCTCATTCCAGTCATTGCCTAGCATCATGGTTCTCCAGTGAGTGCCCTCTCGGATTCCCATCCCTGTCACAGAAACTCGTTGCCCGTCGGCTCCCTGTCCATCACTCACACCACTCACATGTTCTGTCCAAAGCACCATTCAACCTACCTGATGCCATCCAAGCAACTTCGACGACTCTCTTGCCAAAATTTCAAACATATTGAACTCTAACAAAGCACAGAACCTACCGCAAGCTCTCCCCACGCGCCCGCCTCGGCGTCGGCATCGCCTTCACTTTGTGGGGTCTCATTGGGCTCAAGCTGTCTGACAAGGCCGAAGAAAAGCTCGGCTATACTCCCACTGAAGAGGATCGCAAGGCGCTGGAGAGGTTCAAGCCTCGGATTATCGAAGTCGAGAAGGAGGTTGAGAAGGTCATCGGGAGCGAGAAGTGAGCTCTTTTTTCTGAGAGCGAGATCGGAGTGACGGTGATGGTGATGCGAAGAGAGGACCAGTTGGTTGATGTCTCTATCACAACAGAACGATGGGTATTTTCTTTTCTGGGTGTCGGACTTGGAAGAGAAAAGAAAGGCCAAGGGGCAGAGAGAGGGCGGGGAATCAACCGGACCAGTTGTGTCGCGGGTTGGGAAGAGATTGGAGATGTTGAAGATGGGTAACAGGACATAATATCATCCTCCACCAGCATGGGATGATCAACAGTCGGAACAAGAACCGGAAGTCAGTTCAGCTCAGGCCTCACATGGCAACAACGGCGCCAGGAATAGCAGCAGAAGCAGGAACAGCAGCAACAGGAACAGAACAGCAACACCTGTCACAGTCAGGAAGATACAGAAGCAAGCCAATTTTATGAGAACCTGAATGCCAGCCATCTACCTATCCACGCCGTCCATGCACCCACCATGCACTCGTATATACTCAACCCCCCTCCACCTCTTGCTTCGTTTCCGTCCCCTTCAGCCCATTTACCTCACTTATTTTTCAACAATCGAATCCTGCCACAACCTGTATCTAGTCATTTTACCGTCCAACTGACAACTATACACAGCTTATCCAGCTAATTCGGTACCACACCGCTACAGAGCTACACAGCTGATACTAGAACCACATGCATGCACACACACACACCCATGAACAGGCGCGGAAAGTACAAGTATTTTATCAAATGAATAAGAGACGTGGAAAGGAATTGAACCCCAATCAACCCTATCCACGCGAGATCCGCGGCCCCGGGGCGGTAAAGGTAGGTAGGTAGGTAGGTAGGTAGGTAGGTAGGTAGGTAGACATGGTTACCTAGTAATCAGTCGAACGGGTCACTTTCACGCGGTTAGGACACTTACTCACTTAAGGTACTTAAGGTACCTACTGGGTGTACCTCAAGTAGCCACTGACCGTTTCTTCCTTCCTTCCTTGTTGAGTGTCTCTTCACCAAATTTTCACAATTGGATCCTTCTGTAGATCGGAAGGTTACCTCTAGGTTGTTCCTATTCCATCTTGTTGATTTGAGCTTAATGACCCGCCTTTCCACATGTAGCCTGGCATGTCTGTCTCGCTCCTTCCCCGCCCGACGTCGGTATATGTACAGTGGTTGAGTTACTAGAGGTACGTACCTTGGGTTAGTTTCCCCCTTTGCTGTGTCATCTGTTACGAGGCTCTGTAATGTCTACCTACTAGACTTAAGCTGACTCGGAAGTGAGAAAACAAAGAGCAGAACGGAAGGGAAGAGTCTCTTCTTTCCGTCTGATCTGGACCCGGTCCGTTTAGATGGCTGATTTCCGCTTGTGGGGTTCAGTCGGTTCAGTTATGCTTAATTCAACGACACGCTCCGCTAGAACGGGAAAGTGGAACTTAACAATGCTTCTTGGATGGGATGGAAGAACGGGGAGTATGATGAGGAAGTGGGCTGACGGTGAATGTTACTAACTGGGTTACTAGTAGGCTGTTTTTGTCTCATCTCGTTACCGTTCATGTGGCCGTTCAGCTGTGTGATCATTACTTGGGGAAATGGCCAACGGTGTGGATGATCAACTTCCTGGCATGGCCTACCTACAATGATACTAACGAGCTCTCTGGTGAATATCTGGGGGCCGCTGAACTTCGACGGCAGACACGTTTCCTCATCAGATGTCGGTCAAGTTCAGCAATGGATCCTGTAGTGAAGGATAACATCGTAGCCAAACCATGTGGCCTCGAAAAGGTTCAGAGAATGTCTCCTCATCACAGTCACTGTTCAACGTTTCTTCCAGGCATACCTGCATCAACACTTGGCTTCCATTCTCAAATTTCACCACTCAACCTAGCATATAACTCTCAACTATAGACTCAACCAAACAACCTGTCTGTGATGGTACATTCAACACCCCTATCCTTTCCTTTACAAAAGTTGTTCACCACATTCACCTGTTCATTCATCACCTTTTCCACCCCCCCTTCCCCCTTTTCCCTCCCATTTCTTTTTTTTGTATAACTCTTCCCTTAAACCAGCCCAAAAGACACCGGGTGACCGTCACCATGTAAAGACCGAAAGACCGAAGACCGTCATCATTGCAACAGAGCCAATCTGTTTATCGTGTACTCAACAGAGGTGTATTGCATGATGAATGTTGAAAAATGGAACGACGACGCCCAAAAACCATGCGTTTGATGGAGAGGACGTACGTGTATGTGAACCGTACCCTTTCAAATGCCGTTGTTGCCTCCCCTTGCTTTGCCCAGCCCTCCTGTTGTTCCGTTTTTCTTTTTCCCCATTCTTCTTTTGTCCTGTGCCTGTCTATAACTTGCCATTTTGTGTGCCTGCCATTGTGGGTGGTGGGAGAGCCTTGTCTTCTCTCTTCTCTTCTAAAATGCAAACTGTCAAAGAAAATTTAAACAGAAAAACAGAAATCTATCAGTTCCTTTTGCAAATACAACACAACACAATAACCCCTCCGAGCCCCCCGTGCTCATGATTGATGCAGTAAAGAAGCCAAAAATCCAATAAGCCAAAACGATGTGAAAACGAATGTAAAAGTGAGAAAACACAACCCAAAAAAAACAAAGAGATGGCGCCATTGATGCATAAAACTGCTCGCTCTCTCGTGTCGGAAACGTATTTTGGTGCATGAACGAACGTCAGCTGCCGTCCCCGTCTCTCTCTCTCTCTCTCTCTCTCTTTCTCTCTCTTTTTTCTGTCCCTTTAAATCCAACCGCATGATCGAAGCGAAAGCGTTGGGTGATATCTGACGGCTCAACTCGCCCCCTACCTCGTAACTTGCCGTTTGTCCGAAGAGTTGCATAGTACCCAGTGAATGAACCCCTAATTCCGTGAAGTCCCTCCGGTAATGATTCCGACCAATCACTGAATGCTTTCTCTCGAAGAGACACAATTATCGGACCCAGATCCTCCATTGGTGGTAAACCGCCACTAAAATCCCGAACATGATATATCGACCAACTGGCATTTTGCATCTGTCGATGAGGCCTTGTTTGAGAACCAGGAGGATTGCTTGGTGTTGAATCAAGATGATGCCGTCGTCTGATTGGTTTCCACATGGCCCAAGTGAGCCCAAACGAATCCGGACAGCGACCTGAAAGGCTGCATTCACCAGTCATCCAACCAAGAATTTGTGTCGTGCTCGACGTCCTTCGCGTATGAGAAGGATTGCTGACTCCCTCTCGCTGATCATCCAGTATAGTCTCCGGCGGGCGAAAACCCAGACGTTCAGTGGTGACTTTGGGTGAACGATCCGGACCCCATCCATTCGTCACTGCGGCGTCAACCCTATTGTCAAAGTGAGGAAGCCCCGCGGTATTTTCAGTTGCGTATCTGAGATCAACGGCAACTGGGATCCGGAAACATCGAACTGAGGGTCAATGCCGGAACAGCGCCAGGAGCCAAGGGACCGGGAATGTCAAACATGATGCGAAGTCGTTGAGTTGATCGATCCAGTTCATCCAGAAAAAGCAGGTAATGATATTTTGGCCACACAATCGAGTCCATGGATTTGATGTACACAAGAGGCGGTCCTGGGATGTTTTGGTATTCACTTCATTTTTTTTTTCTTCTCTTCATGCCAGAGGCTTGTACATATACCGAACAGGTATATATCATTTCGCCGTGCCTCTCAAACTCCAGTCTGGTCCTCCCACTCACAACACGCTTAGGTCCGCAAGGCCAGGCTCGTCAACTTTCCGCGACTCAAAGAGACGTTTGGAAAGAGTCCAAGCAACGCCTCAGGGACCTTACCCATCAGGGCTCCAAACCACCATCGATCTCGAGACCTGAAGAGTATTAGCTTGTAGGGCGACGGTGAAAAGCACATGACTAATCAGCACACGCCGCAACAACGCTAACGTATGACATCCAATACGCAAAACGTGAGGATTCATGGGGACTGGTTTGTAATGCGAGCAACGCTCGCGGATATTATCGGACCCGAAAACGCAGCTTTATAATGCTAGTCGATCGGATTTCATGGCGGTGCCGGAGGGATCTGGCCAGGTAACTAAAGGATTTTGTTGATTTTTGGTATTTTTTGTTGATGAGGTTTTTGGCTAGCCAGTTCACTCCGACAGCGGGGATGAGGGGGTGCGGCGGATCGGCTCGGTTGTCGTCTGATACTCCCACTGCGCTTCTTCATTCTTGACCGGCGTTTCCTAAGCGCGGGTTTGATTGCGTTCGGGACCTGAACCACACCATTAGATCAGGACACATATTATGTAGGACGAAATTTGAAATGGGTATGAGGTTGCGCACCATTCTGGAACATCTGGGACCAATCGGTACCGCCTGATCCACCAAACATTTGCATGCCGTTCTGCTGCTGGGGCATGCTGTAGTTGGCAAGCTGGGGGTTGATGTTGGCGGTCATGTTGCTGTTAACTTCCTGACCGTTGTAAGTCTGGTCGAAGCTGCCTCCGCGAGTGGTTCCACCCATAGCGGAAGCAGTCATGCTTCTCCTGTCGCGGTTCTGGTCATCAATCCTATTGATGCTGCTGGATCTTGACAGTTGATCCTGGTTGTTGCCCATGTTGTTCATGCTATCAGAGGTGGGGATGAGACCAAAGGGGTGGACCATGCCGTCAGCGGTCATGTTGCCCATACCGTTCATGTGGTTCAGATCACCACCCTCACCCATGGCCTTTTGTTGGGCTTGCGCATTCTTCTTCACGTGGGCCTGAGGATGCGACAAATGGCTGGCGCCAGTAGGGTTACCGCGACGAACGGAGCACTTGATGAAATGGCGCTTCAAAATATCACTTCTCGAGAAGGTATCACGGCACAAGACACACATATAAGGGCGGTCGCCGGTGTCTGCTCAACTCTGTCAGAATGCTGAACCCCCTAGTGACTAGAAGAAAGGCTTGGGGGATGAACTTACGGCGGAGTAGATGCCTCTTGAGATGCTTGGCATGGAGGTAGGTTTTTGTGCAGTGCGGGCAAGGGAACTTGCCATCGGCATCCTTCTGGGGAATTTGGTTCTTCGCAGACGCGCTGCCGGCAGCCGGCGCAGCGGGCTTTCCCGGGGCGCTAGGGAGAATGCCACGGCGTCCCTGAGAGCCAACCACGTGGGTGGGTTGATCGCCCTCGGGAAGCATGGACGCCTGAGCGGCGATGAGTGGACTTTGGCCGTAGGGAGAGTTCATGCCGGGCTGCATGACTCCACCAGCCGGCATCGGGCGGAGCACCGGGGGTACACGGCCGTTAGCCGGGGACGGGGCCGGGGCAATGGGCTGGGGATGCGAGGCGGCGGTGGTGGACTGGGGCATCATTGCCGAAGATGTCGCGTAGGACTGCTGGGGATACGGGTTGCTGCCCATCATGGGATAGCCAGCACCGCGGCCAGCGCCGTTGGGAGGAGGGGGAGGGTAGCTGGCCATGTTGCTAGAAGAAGCAGGCGTGTTGGGGGTTGCAGTTCTCGGGGTGTGAGGGTAGCTGCCGTAGGAAGGAGGTTGCTGCATGACCGTGTTGCTGGGCTGGAGAGGGGGCAGTGTCTGCGGGGGGGCCGTCGCGGTGGATTGTTGTTGCTGTTGCTGTTGCTGTTGCTGCTGGAGCTGGTGCGGAGAAATGGCGGAAGGCGAAGGATTGTATGAAGCTGCCGACGTGTTTATGACATTCGTCGAGTAGTGCGGCAAACCTTCCATAATCCGTCTCGAAAATTACCCTGAAGCAGCGAGCACAGAAAAAACCATCCGGCAACGGGGGCGCGAATAGGGTTCTTCTGGCGACTCAGTGTCTCGGACGACTTGGATCTTCAACCGAAGGCGCGTTGGCTGGAGAGACTCCTGAAGACCAATGGCTCGGAATTGGGTAGCAAGGCAAGGAAAAAAGACCTGCGTTGCGCTTGTTTGCCCGACGATGCACTCGAGCCCGTTGCCGGTAAAAGTCTTGACAGTACAGGTGGACGGAACCCTTTCTTGACAGTAATGCGACGACGCTACAACGTTGTTTTGGGTGGTGCGACAGGCCGCTGGTGGAGAATTCGTGTGTGGCGCTGGGAGATGAAGCTGCGATCCAGTATCGTGGTTGATGCCGGCGACGAGCTTGTTGGACGAGTATACACACGTAGAGGTGGGTGGAGAATGCCCTAAGCCTGAACTTTGGGTTGAGGCTCAAAAGGAAAAAAGAATGGTAGGTGGAGAGAAAAAATGGGCGGAGGACAGAAGTGGAGCCATCGCTTTTTGTAGGTGCCGCTGCCGGTCAAGGAGGCCAGCGTCACTCTGAGAGGTACAAGACTACAAGGTACTAAAAAGTGTGCTAGGTCCTTGCCTGTGCGCTGGTGAAAGCTGCGAAGGGGGGAATCGGATGAGTGGATAGCATGGGTCTTACGTAGCCTACTAGCTCCAATCACGTAGCGCAATTGAAGGTACGTACCGCTCACCGGGGGTCCAGAAATTCCAGCGGGGATATTTTCACAGGCCCTCCTCTAGATTGGACTGATTGAGACGGGAAATAAAACGTCTTGGGCATCCAGACGGTGACTTGTGAATATCCACACGTCTCCGATGTATAACATTTTGTGCACCTGTTGGCCTGCTGCTGCTGTTGCTGCTTCATCATTGCTATTTGTCCATCTTTTGCTTTTGGTTCGGAAGGTTTCTCGAACGGCCCAGTTGCTGCTGGTGCTCGTTCAGATTCGAAGGACGATTCAATGTCACAGAGAGAAACGTGAAGGGGGAAAACCAGGTGGTTGAAACGAACACAAAGCGGACATTGAAGGAAACCGTCGGAGAGCGAGCACGGAGAGCAGGGGTTCCTTCAATCCGGGCACGCGCGGACCAGAGAGACGACAGAGTCGGACAGAGAGAGAGAGTTGAGGTTGCTAGTCACTTCACATTACCTATCCTTCGACAACAATGGCGATATGAAATGGAAGTTGGTGTTTTGATGGTGTATTGCGACTTTGCACCGGCTTGTTTGAAGGTTCTGTTCCCGAGAGCATAGCGGGAATTGCCGGGTTTGGTGCAAGGCCGTACAACAGCATGCAATGTCATTCAACACCGGACTGTTTTCATCTGGTCTGTCACGGAACGACTTGGGCGTGCAAACCCGGAAGGGTGAAGAGGTTATCGAGGTGAATTAAAGCCATCAGTACCTTGGTTCTTGGGACTCCGGGCACCATGTACTGATTCCTCGTGCCTTCGTCTGTTACTGTTTCCACGACAACGGGAAGTCAAGGCTTCGTGAAGATGGTCAGCCTCTGGACAACTTGGTGACGCGGTTCTGAGTCGCGGTGTTTTCAACTTTCATCGATTCCCGTTGCGCCAGTCTGATAGCTCAGTTGGCCACTAATCAAGCAACCACCGAGGAAAGAAGCGATCTGGTTGCTGGCAAATTTGTCTTTGGCTTCCCAATTTTCCCTGTTCCTTTTTGTTGTTCCCATCATCATTTGAGATTTCACCGAGTTGACAGCTGTTGGTATACACAGAATTTCTCGTATACATGACCGTGACGGTGAACCTCGACAGAAAGAATCTGACAAAGTGACCTCATGGATGCACGGTGTAAGAATGCGGTTAGATTGCGGGAGTTTCTCTTCTGAAATGTATTTTTCTGTACCCAAGCTATTTTAGCGCTGCTTCTGCATCACATTGTACCCTGCGTTACTTCCGAAACGACCCCTTGGGCCATTGTAAAGTTAAGGAGGTTACATTCTGGGTGAAGTTTACGACTTGTATTGATTACGACCCTGACTTTCTTCGACATCATGGCTCAAAGGTGAAGTCTTCATTGTTGTTTTTACGAAGGCCTCGCTAGACGAAGATGGATTGTCAGTTGTGGCGGCAAGTTCCAAATTCTCTCCTTCGATTGCGGTCAAGGCTTACGCAAGCCATCCAAACCTTAGTAATGGCTTCACAATGTTATATCTTGGTCTGGAAGCGGGAAGTATACATTTGTTATGCGCAGAGATTGAAATCTTGTGGCGCCCATTGTTTCGATTCGCAATCATACCCTCTCGTCTACAAACGCGAGTTATTACCGTCCGACATAGGCAAGTGGTGGCAGACATGGTGCACTTCGGACTGTCACAGCCGGTAGCGCTTCTGTGTTCAAGCGATGCGCTCGTCACTGCCACTCCCAAAAGTAACCGCTGTCATTGTTCTCAAGCAAAGATGGACCAGAGAGAAAGATCATCGACAACGTTTCAATCAGTTAAGAAGGATTCGCTGAAAAGGCGGTTAGGGGAGGTCGGGCATGCCGAGCCCGCCAGAGTGTCCGAGATCTACACATATCGTGGCGCTCTGCTCTAGCAAGTTTGGTTTCCAGTTGCGAGAAGATATCCATATGCTTCCATGACGAGCTCGGCCTGTAGCTGACTAACGACATACGATTTTGAAAGAGTGTGAATGATGCCTCGTGCTTCCATTTGTTGCCGTTTGTACTCGGCCGATGTTCCTCTAAGCACGTCCTTTAGTTTGCCCTCGGGCTCAAAGAGTCTCGATTCGTCAAGTGTGTTACCTATTCAGCTCTCAGCAAGTAAACGAGATATACCTAGTTTTACAAGCACACTTTGGAGTCTACCAAGCGTTCCGCTCGTAGGGAGCAGATACTACTATGTAAAAGTAGTGGGCTAGTGTCATGTTTGCGCCAATCCGTGGACTTTCAAACAGGAGCGCATAGAGGAATATCAGATTGTCCTGGAGGAAGGTTGGCAAGGGCAATGCGGACACTATGATAGTTACCGTAAATAACACCGAAGGACTTCAGCATTGCGGTACTAGAGAGGAGGGGTGTAAAATTGTGATAGAACTGGCAACCAACTCGTCAGAACAGAAGAGAACGAAGGAAAACCGCGCATCACCATCCGCAGTAGCGCTTGTGCCTCTCCCGAAAGCAAATCCATGTTTGGTTGGGATTTGGCAGCATGATCCCCGATGCAATGGACATCCATTCCTCCAAGAGATATCGACGACGGCGAAGACGGCGACAAGCAGAAATAACTTGATTTGCTGGCCAACGAGGCTACTTGGCTGTACTCGCCGTACGTCGACGTTAGTCGACATCACGTCTTGGGCCAGCAGGGACCAGGTCTCCTGCGAAGAAGCCAGGCCGGCACTTGGTAGACACTTGCTGAATCTCGGGCATGTTGCTGGTTTTAGCCTACTGCACTGGGACAGAGCCCAGAAGTTCCTGAAGGCAATGATGCCCGGCTTATCGTCAGCATTGGGTTGCAGTGGTGAAAAGACTTTGGTAACTCGCTCATAGAAGTGGCAATTGAAGTTGTCTTTGTTTACTGACTGTTTGATACCTCTCATCACTCATCACTGTTGTTCGTCAAGTCTGAGCAAGGGGAACGAATAAAGAGTGCAGAAGTTGCGGTGAGGGTCCGGTTCTCCCACTCGTCAGTTCCTCTTCCTCGAGGCACTGCTTGTACGAGGAAAGAAGTCACTGAAGTGCACCGAGATCTCTATAGTGTAGTTCGCGACTCGGGTCTTGGTAACCTTTGAATACACTGCCTCGACTGCACAGTGCACACCGACAATATGCTCGGCGGAGTGAGAAAAGAGCTTGTGCTAGTTACTAGCGACTAAAACGCCGCTGCTGCATTTTGGCATCTTCGGAAGTTTTCAGTGACCCCCTAGACTCTAGTCCCTGGTTCAACCAATTACTGGAGAAATTAGCAACTGCCCCAACTCTTGTCCAGATATCTCTTGCTGTGTCCTCCACGAAGCTGTGGCTTTGGACAACCATGACGAGAGGTCAACTGAAATAAAAGAGCAACGTTGTCTGCGGCGACGGGAACGCTGTAGCACAAATCGATGCTGTTGCAACTTGCAAGTAGAGAGATGGGACCGCATCTGTCGGATGGGTCGAAGTTTTTTTGGCAGATTGGAGGGATGATGTGCAGCATCAGCGAGTCAAGAGTCGAACGAGCCTGAAGAGAGAGCCCTGTCCTTGTCTTTTCATTGACCGCTGTCTTCTGATGGCCGAACGGAGAGGGGGGTTTGCTTGGACAGCTAGCACTGTGGTGGACGTACCGCCCGTACCGTTCCATCGTCGACGATGAATGACGACGACGCAGACAAGGGATTGATGACCGAAGGACACCATGGGTGATTTCGAGTAATTTCAACCAAAATTACCATGAGATTCTGTGAAGTCTTCGCTTGCCTGCCATCGCAATGAATTTCGACATTTCGTAACCGACACAGGACGCAAGAAAAGGGGCTTGTTACCTTGGGCGCCGAGGAGGGAACATTGTTTACCCTATCGCTCACCACCTCACCGTCGACGAATACTACTGCTGCGTAGGGGTTTGCCTCGTTGGGTTTCAGGCTTTCTTGCGTTGCTGCAAGATCTCATCAGTCAGATCTCTGGTTGCTGCGACACTGTCAGATGCGGCGGCGCGTTAGCCGCAACCGCAACCCGCACGCGTCTCCGCGTTGGAGGCACCGTTGGGAGGACCACAGGGCCCAATCCCCCCAGGGACCCCTCGAGGACCCTCAGCACTGTCGCGTGCTGGCCAGCATCATTTGTCGTTGGGGGATCTGGAGGAATGCGATGCGAGCCGCTGATGGTGTCGGACTGGTGTCTCGAGTCTCACCAGTGGCGTCGCTGGAATGGCGGCGGCAGCCCCCTCCCAGTGTGTGTGCCTGTGGAGAGCTGGGCAGCAGGGCAGATCCGAGAACTGAGGTGAGGCTCTGGGAGGGTCCTGATCGTGAACCCACTCCTGCGGGTTCTGTGCAACATGAAGAAAATTGGAGATATGAGGGGCATTTTGGGGCATCTTCCACTTCTAGAAGCCGGCTGAACCCCCCACAGAGGTTAAAACCGATTGCTGGAGCCGGATGTTGGAGTATCGATATCAAAAGCAACGAGCAACATCCATCGTCAAAAGTGCAGCGTTGTCGACAACACTCGATTGCCTTTCGAGAATAGCTTCTCTCGCTTCAGGATTTCGTGGGCCAATGTCGCAGCCAAGTCCTGCCTGCCGCGGCATTCGCGACAGCCGTTACAAAGAGCATGCCACGTCGCTAGCAGACGAGTCAGGCTCATGACTGCACTGCTACAGTGCTTGGGCCACAGGTCGTGAACTGTCTCTGCGGTAGCGTCAGTCCGTCACCACATGCAACTCGAGTATGCGATGGTATCGTACCGAAATGCGCGCCCTGCATCGCGATATGCAGAGCTTGTCGGCGACGACGACCTCGACGAACGGGAGCTACCCGAAGCCGGAGGTATCGAGAGGTGTCGTTGAACAGACTCCCCACCTGCCCACCTGCCCCGCGAAGGACCCAACCTCCATCTTGTTGGTCGCTTGGCGAGTGATTTGATATCTGAATGCACGGCTACCTTATCAATCACCTGCTACAATTGGGGGGGTGTCCAAAATTGGATGTTTACCACTGACCGTGAGCCTTCCACGGCTTCCGAACGAATACATAGGTAACTCGCCTATCAGCCGGTCGGAACAGGAGAATAGAACATACTAAGCCGGATTCTTGTGTCGTCACATTACTGCGTGAGATGTGTCGTCTTTGGCGTTGCTAATCGAGTGAGAGACTATCCAAAGACGTACCTCTACAGAGGCGGCAGACGGGTTGTGTTCGACGTTCGCTTCGTCAAATCAGCTTCAACGACCTCCCACACCTTTTCCATCATGAAGTACCGGGATGTACTGCCAGTCCCCTGTCTCAAAGGTAGGCAGGGCAGGTGGCGTTCTTGGATGCAACACTGTGTCATAATGAACCCTCGATCCTCCTCACTCCAACCACCTGGAAACGGGAGATGGAAATGTTACCAGGACGATTCGACCCCCAAGAACCGAAAGCTGGCAATGACGACGACAACGGATGCCCTTTCCTCTCCAGGAAATTCGAGTCCCCCACATGGGGCCGGTATGGCTACACTACCTAAGGTATCTTCCTTACAATTCCCATTTGCCAGGTACCGCGGAAAGCGACACCATGGCTGGATGACTGTTGCTTGCCGACTCCGGCAGAAAACTCATCATGGCAGTTTCCTCCAAAGGGCAGCGCGGTCCAGGAGAAGACACGGAAGAAGCCTTTGGTCGAACATGGTCCAATTGGAAGGCATGGAGGTCGCTTCCATCAATTGGCATTGTTCCTGCCAGTTCGACAAGAACATGGCCATGCACAACCAAACAATTTCACCCATCATCGCAGGGCATCACAAACAGGCAAGAACGGCTAGGCTGCCGGCACAATATCCCCGTGGTACCTACTGCAGTGCCTCTTTCCCAGCGTAAAACAACTTCCTACAGAAGCGGAAGGGACGAGGTCGGAGTGTGACGAGCAAGTTGCGTGATCTTTGCATAAGGTACGCCATTCTGTCCGAGCTATGCCCGAGCTTACGAAGTCCAGAGTTGGCGACACACTCTTTTCTTGCTTGTGAACCGAAGTCGATGATGGTTTACAAGCCAACCGCAATTCCGCAACCGCCGTTGGCTTCTGTTTCTGTCTCTGATATTCTGGATATTCAACCACCACATCAACTGCCCCCCACACCCGGGTTTTCGTTATGGAACGACCAAGCGGGCCAAGAAGCCCCCAATCTGCCCCCGGTCCAAACCAATCCAGCGGCGGCTCGAGTGCTCCAGTGTTGCCCGTCTTCGTCTCCGGAATGACGGGCCATGCCATGCTAGATGGGAATCCGCTCTTGACAACATCCCAACATTGGGAACAGTAGCGAAATGGGTATGCCATCGTACAAGGCGTCGTTTTATAGCTCTGCTGACCCGTAGAAGACGACGCCATCTCATATGAACAAGCCAGCCATTCTCTTGAAACACGCATCTGAGTCTGGGATCAAGGACCCCTAATAATTAACCACCGAGCCATCCGCCATTCTCGCCGACACACCGATGGCCAGCCAATTTCACTGGCCAGGCTAACTCATCCATGATCTTCGTTTTGCAGCAAGGTCAGCCAACCCTTTTGCTTAACCGCTTCCCAGGCTTAACAATACGAAGGCGGTTTCGTCCTGAAGCAGTCGGTGTCTTCCACCGGCATCTAAGGACCGCTCTCCGGAATGCCATGGTGAGGCGGTCCCTGGCTTTTCTCCCACCCTTCTCATCAAATAACTTGGTCCGACACGCGGGCTGCCTTCGCTCATCATTACCCCGATGATCTTGGGGAGCGTCTGCACCATGGTCCAACCTCTGTGTGCATGTTGCACAGGCTCGCAGAAATCACAAAGCCCGGAGTGTTCATCCCCGTTGCCGCGACACCCAAGCCTTGCGAGTACGTACGGTACCGTAACGAGTAACAACACCTTCTCGAAGCAAGCCCCCGGCCCTTCTTCGTACCCCCCTGCACTGTCGTCTCATCACTGCAAAGTCAAGAACACTCATCCCCGGCGCCTTGGCGGTCGGCTTCGTTTTTTTCACCAAATGACGGGCGACTACGACCAAAACCCGATTCTGCATCTCGCGCTAGACATGAATGGGCGAGCGAACCATCTGCGAGCTGCGACCTCGGCGGTGATTCCTGAAATGGAAATCCGTCTTGGCGTTTTAGGGTGCGTTCGTTTCGCCAGTAAACTGCCAGTAAATACCCTCCAGTAAATTCATGGCTGATGATCGCCGCCGGGATCTTGCAACGCTAACACAGATGCATTGTCCAACCTCGGTCTGAAGGAACTCAACGCGAGGATTTCACGGCCGCAACTTTGCAACTGCAGTTGAAATTTCGAAATTTCGACTTCGTTACGCACTGGCAAGCCTGGTCAGAGACACAGGGACCTTTCCAAACACCCAGAGCTGGCGTCGAATGCAATTTGTGCAGGTCCGTCAAAGGGAAGAGGAAGCAACGCCTTGGTGGTCGTGACCGTGCTCCGCGGGCTGCAACAAATGGCCTGAAAATATGATCAAAAGGGGATCAAAAGGAACCCGACCGAATGTGTATAGCAGTTGGCCGGTTGCTGAGTGTTTGTGATGTTGACCCAGGCCAATGAGAGTTTCTGCCCGATTATCGAGATCATCAATCATCAATGACCTGCTGGACCTGCTTCAACAATGCACACCAAAGCACACCCCCTTTCCAGCGAGCGCTACAGAGTGTCAGCCACCTCTCAGAGTGCCGATTACACCGATGCAGCAGTGATAAGCCTGCTGTAGGCGACCTATTACACTACGGCCTTTATTACTTGGCGTTGTTGCCGGCAACGAAGAACGGTGAAGTGCAAGGACAACCGCCTCGTTGGCTGTCCGGGACACAACTCGTGAGTTCACAGCCTACGAGGCCTGAGACAATCTGAAGCTCTCCTGATTCGTATCATCTTGAGTCTATCAGAAGTTCAAGCTTTTGTGCTCCATCAGAGCGTTTTCCACACGGGTGCAACGTCAACTGTTCTAAGAAGCCATTGCCGACGGCAGCTGTCCACTGGCAAGGGGCAACGGCAGCGGCAGCGCCCGCAACAGCTTCTAGAAACCTGTTCCAAAAACAGGGTAAACAGCGGATGAGCTCGACGACATCTTCAAATCACTAGACACCCCTCGGTATCCTCACCACAATCATCATCGCCGGCATCTGCACCATCGGGATCGGAAGGTTGGCTCTTTGTGGCAAAATGCACCTCTTGTAAAGCCTGGCCGGAACAAACCGCTACGAGCAGCATCGAGTTGGTTGCTCGCTTGTTGATTTCTCCCGAGTCATGGCTCCACGCCGCGGCATCGGCCTTTCGCGGCCTGGTCCTTGCCAGAAATGCTCCACTTGGCCGTGAACAGAGGTCGGCTCACGGAGGCCCCGACTGGTCCGGCCTGCCGATGTCTTCTTGACTGCCGCTTGGCGGTCTGCTGCAGGCCGGCCTCCTCGCTCCGTTGTGCTCAACAACGTGGCTAGCGCTGTTGTTCGTTGCTGTGAGTGTCTGAGATTTTTATTCTCCCTTTGCCTTGTTCGCTTGGCTTGCGTGCTGCATGTCGAATTTTCGACCAATGGCCATTCTCCCTCTGACACTTGTCAGTCGCTCTTGGTGTAACCATGCAACTGCCTGGCCCCCCAAGCAACGCTCTTTGCTCTCACATCGCGGCTGTGATGACCAGGGGCCAGCGGTATTGCAACCGTATCGTGGTAATCTTGGTAGAGATCTGGTCCTTGACAAAAGCCAAGCCGCCGATATCAAATCAGGGAAGTTTTTGTTGAGGACCCCTAGGTGCCGAAGTCGTCCTAACCGAAAACGGTTTGGTCAGGCAAGAGGAGAGCAGAGAACAACACAAAGTCACGGCTTTCTCTCGGGCGTGGGATTCTGATTTTGACTTTGGTTGGATGTTGGCTGTTTATCAAAGTCTTTTGGTCGCCGAAGAGAAAGCACGCCAACGCTTCATTCACAAATCTGCTTTTCCTCATCGAGCGAGTTGACGTTGCAAGTGGAATTGGAGAGGGGGGGGGGGGGCGGGGGCGGCGGGGGGGGGGGGGGGGGGGC
>MU839114.1:24360-237742 GCA_030685235.1 Copromyces sp. CBS 386.78 | reverse complement strand
GGGCCCCCAACTAAAACCACCCCAACCGTTAATTCAAAAATTTGGTTTTCCCAATGGCGGGTTTTTCCGTTGCAATTGGTTTTGGTTACCCCCCCCCCCCCCCCCCCCCCTTTCATCTTCCCCCTCCATCGCCCACTTCCCTTCCCCTTGTTGTTCCACCACCCCTCTTTTGCTCTCCAAGACAGCGGGACCAAAAAGTTCCCAGTCCCTTGGTGACGGGGTGTGGTGGTGGCTGCCCACGCCCTATATACGTACCAAGGTGGTAAATAGAGGGGCAGCTTCAAGTGAGGTCAGGCACCGCACCATGCATCCATATACGGCTGCGTGGGACAGTACTTAATCTAGCAGCTCGGCCGTTGGAGCAGAAAGAATAAAAAAAGGGGCATAAAAGTGGTTCGCGCGGGAGCGAGTGAGGATGGAGCCCCAGGGAAACATTTTTTTTTTTTTTGGAGCGTTCGGCGCGGGAGGGGCGGTGGGCGCACCGGGGAAAACTGGGACTCTTTCGCCCACCCCCACCGCCGAGCATCCCACACCCGGGCCAGAAGGTGCCGCAAGAGCCCAAGCAGACGGGAGGGTCCACGAAAAAAAATGGAGATAGTTTTCCATCGATCCCGTCCAGTCCACCCACACAACCCGCTTTCGCTCCCACTTTGTCCACTCGTCCACCGCCCACCGTTCACGCGTTTCCGTCCTCCACCAGGCCCAAACCCACTCGAAAAGTGCCCGCATTCCCACATTTTTTTGCGAATTGACTTTTGCGGGCACGCGCAAGACACCCACATCACGTCCAAACGGGAGGGGGATGATGGGATGGCAGATGCCCGATGCCAGATGGATGGATAGAGATGGCCCGAAGTTGAGATGGAAGGCTGCCCGCCCCGATGGATAGTGCAACAGAGATCTCGGGAACTCCACTGGACCCATGAGTTAAATGACACCCACAAGCCCACGGGCGAACCGCTGAATGGGCTGAACAACGGTTGACTGTGCCGAGCGCTGGTGGGTTGTGGATTGCCAACCACTCCAACAACAACCTAGAGATCAGATCACTGACTGCACACTACCGCATACACTCACTCAATTTGATTTTACTTGTTTTCATACTAGGCCTTAGATAGTAAAGCGGGCGCTCAGCTGCAAGCGGCTGTAACCTCTGGGCGCTGAAAAGTAGGCATGTAAACGTGGCCGAACAAGTGGCAGGGGCTGTCAACCTCGCTTAGCTGCACGGCGCCTCGCTTATATACCCTGATCGGGCAATGTGGACCTGTTTGAGCAAAATCAAATTGAGTGAGTGTATGCGGTATTCTAGAGGTTAGGTATCGTATAAAACTCCACTATCTGCAACGACGACAACCTTGGTTATCTACAGAAAATTGTTCAAAGACACTGGGAGAATGAAGAAAGACAAAAGCCAAAGGAGCCAAGCATTTTGCGTTTCTTTCGGCACAATCGAAAAATGCGTCTATCATTCACCGCATCAAATCCCAAGACCCCAGAACCATGGAACTCGGCGGCCAGATAGGGGCCAAAGCGGGAAGGGGAAACGGCACCACATGACCATAGTGTCTTTTTTATTCCCTCGCTCTTTGCTCGCTACAAACTCAAAAAGACGACAGAGCAACGAAAGGAAGGCAAGCAAGCTGGGCTAAAAGGCGAACCTTGACGGCCAACCAGCCCAGCCAGTGATTGTGGTAGCCTGGCATTCACTAGACTAGACTGCCAGATTGGCTATTAGGTTACTAGGTATCAGGCCTCGAGAAGGGCCCTGTGCTTGGGCCTGTTGGCGTTGCTCCGTGTGTTGCTTGGCGTGCTCTTGAAGGACCCTTGATCCTGGGTTGCACAAAGAGCAAGAATCATGGCATTGCATTGATACCTTTCTCATGTCGACTCCCAAGACAGGCCATGGCGAGGGCAAGGCCAGTTTGAACATGGACATGGAGCATTGGGCCAGCCATGTGAAGTGAATCGTTCGGATTATTTGACGAAATTTGTCTTGGCGCCGAGGGGGGTCTTTGAATTCCGCGCAATCACCCAAATCACCATCTCGCTCACGACATCGCCTATGGTCGGCGACAATCATTATCTTTTTGAGGTTGCACTCAGGAGAAGATGAGTGACAGGCTGACAGCCTAGCATGTGACTGACTGATACGACTTGACGGGCCGGCATTCGGGTCTCAGAAACCGGCCCGGATAGTCAACTGGTCAAGTGGTTGATTGGGCAAAGATGCTTGTTGGCGCCGTTATTGCTGGTCAAAACCATACCAGATGATATTTTATCATCAGATTACCCGAGTGAGATAAGGTTTCTAGTACGTTGCCACGTTACCTACATGGTAACAGCGTTTGGAGAGGCTGGGAAGGAAAAAAAGTCTCTTCACAATGCCAATGCCAATCCAATGGGAATAGCATTGAAAAGACGAACGAACAAACGAACGGAAATCTGTTCACTCATGTCCTCTGATTTGGCTGGCGCGTTTCAAAAAGACATGACTTGAAAATGTTGAGAGCCTACCATACCGTAGACAATCGACTCTGTATGCAT
Organism: Copromyces sp. CBS 386.78; assembly: GCA_030685235.1. Taxonomy (NCBI): domain Eukaryota; kingdom Fungi; phylum Ascomycota; class Sordariomycetes; order Sordariales; family Sordariaceae; genus Copromyces; species Copromyces sp. CBS 386.78. Next base: position 235,198 of record MU839114.1, on the reverse strand, counting down.
GCCAGGTCAGTTAGGTGTAGCTATGTATGCGTAGTATGCTCACCTAATTGGTTCAACCCCTTGATCGACATTCGACGTTTTCGACAGATCGGACACCGAGGTAAAAACCCGCCAGACAGGCAGGTCTGGTAATGTATTTCCGGTCAAATCAACGATTGAGATTGGTTTTTGTCTATCTGACTTTACTAGCGAATCCCATTTTGCACGGCAACACGGTAACGGCGACGGTAAAACGGGAATGGCGATGTGTACAGCGCATATTCTGTCAGAAGCGAATCTCGTTTCTTGGTGGTTGCTTGGCTACCGGCAAGGCAACGGCAACGTCATGGCAAACCTCCCAACTTTAGCCCAACTCACAAAAAAAATGAGGCGAACGAAGCCAGACAGGCGGGACTGGCGACACTGGCGCCATCAAAAAGATTACCTTCTTCGGTATGGCTTAGACTAGGTAGAAGGAGACCACCTACGTACGTATGATGCTATGCCATTCTCCATGACCGTTACTGTTCGTCGAACCATGAGGTTGTAAGCCTCGTTGGCGTGGTGGACTTCTCTGATTCAGGTGTGGTCTTGCTTTTGGTCGGATTTCTGGTCAATCACAGACAGAGGAGAAAATCTCCGTTGATTTGCATATCATAACATCCATATGTAGTAGTAGCATACCATGTAGAATACCTGGGTGCCTGACCTAACGATTTTGAAAAGACTTTGTAAACTGACTGACCTTCCAACTGCCTGGCATGCTATCTATGTATGTCATCTACCTCTCTCACTTGATACAAGAGCCCTACCTACCAACGTAGGTATAACAGAGCCGAACTCGCATAGAGCCTGAATGCATCCAAACCGACAGCGACTCGGAATCTGGACGGGATTCTGGCGGCGAAGAAAAGACGAGGATAATGGTTCTGGAAGCAGCGCATGGGACATTTGAGACATCGAAGGAAGGAGTAGACCCTACATAAGTGTAGACACACATCCCACACTCTTCCCGACCCTACTTACCTCGCTACCGGACTTCGTCGAATCGATCTACTTACCTAACTGGCTGGCTCGTGATGCGTGATGTCATTACGGTTAAAAGGGAAAAAAAAGAGCGAACGAAGAGATCACCATACCCAGAGATTTCGGGTTTCGCCAGCCAGATTAGCGATGGTGAACTAGTTTGAACATGATGGTGGCTAGTGGTAGCTACTAGGCAGGTAAAGTGATCAACAGGGACTTACGGAAGTAGGGGGGGGGGTTCTCAGTTCGGTTCTTCTCATAAGGGGTGGTTGTGCACCAGTTGACCGCAATAGTAGCAGGATTAGGTTTTGTAAGCGAGACTCGTTCTCTTCAGTTCAAGTTGTCGTAGATCTGGGTTTGGAAATGGTGATTCACCACGCAAAATACGTAGATACCTACCGGAAGACGACCGAACCGGAAGTGACGATGATGGGTGCTGACGCTGGAGATGGAGGAGGGTACCTACCTAGGGAGCTGAGTGAATGAACAGGGTCCGCGCCGACTCCGCGCGTTCGGAGTTTGCTCCGCACAGATTAGGTATAGTGACATGGACACATTGACATGTGCCAAGTGACACAAGTATTCACAACAGGAAAAAGCAATGTTGTCACTTCCGGGGCGGTTTTGGAAGAAGGGAAGAGGGTGATCGTTAAGCAAATTGGGTATCAGTCCTGCTGCTATCCTACGAGTGTAAACATAACCATGCCATGCCATGCCGCTCCACCCTCCCATAACTCTCCATAACTCAAACACCATCAACCAACACCATATTACCATATCCTGTACTCATTCTATACCATCACCTTACCCTTACCCAACCCTAGGTACGCTACCCCTGATACCTCCTCCCCGAGCCCCCTCCCCCCTCATAATACCCCATCATATCCAAAGCCAGCGGGATCATCTCCGCCAAACTCTCCCCCACCCGCCCCAACCCTCCATTTCCATTGTGCCCATGCCCATAGGCCTTATTCTTACTAGCAGCCGCCTTCTCTCCCAACCCTTTACAAACCGTCAGAAAAACCTCTACGTTCTTCCTGAACATTCCATAAAGACTCTCCGGCGTATCATTGGCGTATTCCGAATCTTTGTCTTTGGTGGCTTGTTCTTTTGACTTGCCTTTCCCACTGACGGTTGGCTTCATGTTTTGGGTGTTGTTATGGGAGCGCAGAAGCCGAGCGAAGCGCAAGATGATGGTGAAGATTTCCTCGAGGAGCTTGAGGACTGGCGCCTGTCGTTTGCGTAGAAAGAGTGCGGACATGATTTCGTCTAGACAATGGGATTGTTTGTCGCGGACTAGGTCGGGGGAGCAAGAGGATGATGATTTTTGGTTGTTTTCTTTCGACAAGGGGTGGGAAGTTCCATCACCTGCTACTCCAGATCCGAGGAACTCAGCTTCTATCGAGTCTAACCACTCCTCGAACTGGCTCCAGATGGTAGTAATCCCCGAGTCAAAGAAGTAGGCCGCCATCTTGCTAACGAAGTGGTTCGCCTCTGTGCAAAAGCGGATGGTGGCGTTGCTGAGGCGAGTGCGGCGGGCAAGCAGTTGGACGTCGCGAGAGAGGTGGTTGACTACGTATAACATGCGTAGAATGCGAAGTAGATGCTTGTTGATGCGGTCGTACTTTAGCAAGATAACGGGGGTCATGATATACTGCAGCCCTGACGGGGCTTTGTACGACAACCGCAAGAAATCCAGCGCTTCTAAGCCGTCGGGGTCCATGCACTTGTTGATCTCATCCGAGGTAAGATCGCGCACGGCGAAGCTTAGGTCACCGGGTAGGTCAGAGCTGTAAGTGCGGGAAAGCATGGATTTTCTCATGCTGTGGTCTTCCTCTTGCTCGTCGCTGTCCTCCTCGCCGGCGGGCGGTTCATAACAATCGGAGAGAACGCCCATGAGCGCCAGACGGAGTTCGGAGCTGGCGGGTGGCCAAGTGTCTCGGCCGCCTAGTCGAAGGCCCATGACACCACCGCTGAAGGCGACACCGGCTTTGCGCTCGGCGGATTCGAGGTCGGGATCGAAGAGGGCGTGGGAGAGACGACTGCAGAGCATACCGTTGCCTAGGAGAAAGTATTGTCGCATGAGACTGGTGTGGACTCGCAGCTTATGTGGGCCGAGGAGAAGTTTCATGCATTCATCGTTGACGAGCTTGGACTGAGTATCGACGAGGGAGCTGAAGGAGAGTAAGGGAACAAGGGACCAGTGTGGGTTGAAGCTCTCCTCTTTGTTCGAGGGTTGATTTGCTGTTGAGTACAAGCGGTTGTGAAGCATGGTGATGAGTTCATCGTCGGACTCGTGATTTTCGAGAGGTTGAGCTAGCTGGTTGATGGAGGCGAGTACAGCGGCGGCAACTTCTTCCTCGCTCTTTCCGAAGTAGGTGAGTTTGTACTCGTTTGGTTCATATGTAGTGGATGGACGTGTCGGCGAGAAGTGATCTCCTGATGCTGTCCCTTGAACCAAGCGAGTTACCGCAGCTTTGTACTCGTTGACTCTCGTTTCCAGCAGTGTTATGGCATCCCAAGAGAATTGCCACTCGAGCTTGGGTGGTTGGGTAAGTGCAACAACGTTCCGCTTTGAGAGGAAATGGTCCGGATGGTGCTCTTTAAGGAAGCGCAGATTTCGACCAGTATCGAAGATGGAGCGAGCAATGTCTTGGGGCACAAACGAAGGCATCCTTTCCTCGTCTAGAAAGAAGTCAGGTTCTTCGAGCTCAAAACCGTGGTCGTCTATCCACATCTTGTCGGCCACTTTGACAAAGGACTTGCCGGAACCCGTCTTGGATATTGGGGCGCCTGTCTCATTCTTCAGACCAATCCATTCTTCAACGAATTCGATCCATGGCTTTGAGGCAAGCCGTAGCACTTCGCAAATGATCTCTGGTAGTAGGCCACCTTGGTACTCGACGGCCTGAGCTTCGCGGAAGAGGCATGAGAGCATTCCCTCTTCCGTTTTCTCTAGAGTCAGCTTTTTGCTGAGCGTGTGGAAGTAGGTTAGGATGGCGTGTGCGGGCATGACAACAGATTGTAGCTGAAGTATGGACCTGACAGCCTTGCTGCGGGCAGCAACCTCGGTTTGGACAGCCAAGACCAGTTGATCGACTACCTTTGCTAGGGCAACGCTTGTTGGCGTGGGAGATTTGAAATAGGCCGACTCGGAGAAGGACCCAAGGGCCTTGACGGCATTTCCACAGTCAAGGCAAAGCTGATCCATGCTCTGTATCAACTGAACAGAGACACCCGAGATCCTAAGGTGAGGTGTCGTCTTGACAAACGTGACCTTTTCCGAATCCCATGAGAAGAGGACGGAGCTTCTCCCCTGCGCCAACCCTAACAGACAGGCGTAGTACAAGGCATTGTCGAGGATATCCGGGACAGGCTCTGTGCCATCGTCTGGGATTTCGGTTATAAGGGCGTCAAAAGCAACAGGCCCGGCCTCGCTGATAAAGACGACACCGGATGGACCTTGGTGAGCTGTCGGATTGAATGCCTCCCAGGACCTGTACTCGGGTGTTTTGGGTTCGACGTCTTCCAGCGTGAGCCAGTAGTCCTCTTCGTCGTCCAGTCCATCTGGAGATTCGCCCTTCTTCCCGTTTTCAATGCCGCCAATACCGTCAGAGAAGAGGTCGTCGGATAACTGTGGATCATGGCTGAGAGTGGCCTCTCGTAAAACAGGAGGTAGTCTGAAGAAGCTGGTCTGGGCCTCTTCTTGTAGCGGGCGTTTGAGAGAATTTAGAGGCTTGTCTTGGTTTCCGAATGGAAGGAATTGGAAAGAGGAGGCTGGGTTTGAGTTAGCATCTTTGTCTGCACCAGCGTACATGCAGTCGCATTAACATACCTGATATTTCCAAGTTTGGTGAAAAGAGAGGGTTTGCTGCTTTGTCTTGATCCAAGAACCTCGATGAAGGCCAGAAATTGGGAATTGCGAAGAGGTCCGCAGAAGTGTCCCTTTCTTCAGCCATTTTGCCTGATGCTTGTTGTGAGCAATACTGGCAGCATTCCGGTTGGGGTTTGAAGAGGTTGTTTAATGTACCTCTAGCAATTCACCACCAACAAAAACAGTGAATGAGTGAGAACCTTGATGCGCAGCCATTCGAGCCACTAAAGACGAGTGACAAAGTGGCGGCGGATATATAAACCTGCAAGAACCACCACACTAGCTAGTTCCAGTTCTTCAGCAGCTCAGTCACAGGATCGACAGGTTCTCTTCACCTGTGCTTCAGGGTCTCCCGTTTCTTTTTGAAAGGCGATGTACCGACCGTCCCTTGTCGTCTGTCTGTCGTGTCGCGCTGCCGGTCGCGTACTGTGTATACTAGCACAAGCGGCGGCATCGAGTTGACGGGACGGGAGTGGACAAATCCAGGCCTAACCCCGCTGAAGTAAACACTGAGACGGCATGTCTTGGACCCCTGCAATAGCAACCAGCTGCGAGCGACTTCTAGAAAACGTCTCGGCACCGCAGGTAAAAGGCGTTCGGGTACTTCTGGAACAAGTACCATCCTACCAAACTGCCTGCCGTCAATTCGATAACCTCGGAGCTTCCATTTCTCAACTTCCATTTCTACCGAACAGCAACAACAACAACATCCACGACCTGGCAAATTTTGGGCACAGCATAGCATATTGGCATATCGCTACTCCCATTCGGCCGCATACCCAGATATCTATTGCTCAAACTTCGGACATCTGCCTTCTACGACGATGCCCCCAAAGAAAAAGGCCCGTAGCAGCACGGCCGCCGCAACGCCGTCAGCGGCCACACCACGAGATGACGATGCCATGGACATTGACACCCCAGCCGCTGGAACAACGCCGGTACCTGCACCGCCCGCTGCCCAACCTCCGAAACCCAAGTTCGACCCCAACGATCCTTGGACAGATGATCAGGTCGCCTCGCTGTTCAAGGGTGTGATTCAGTGGAAACCCGCGGGTAGGTCACGTACCAGAGGGCTAGCGTACATTTACAGAACCCAGCTAACACCCAAGTTCCACCCAGGTATGCACAAGCATTTTCGTATCATCGCCATTAGCGAGCATCTCCGAAACCACGGCTTCGACCCGTTCAAGAACCCTCACACGCGCATACCCGGAATCTGGGCGAAACTCCGGACGTTTTACGACCTGGATGCGATCGACGAGCGAGAGAACAGCCTTGACCCTCCCGAAGAATGGGGCAAGCCCCGGCGCTACAAAGACTTCTCCCTACCTCGCGACGACTACCTCGATTTGATGCTACAAGCGGCAATCGCTCCCCCGGGTGACCCGCCCAGCAGCCCACCGGAATGGGACCCGAACGAGCCAAGCGAAGAACGAAGGAAGCGCAGACGCACCGAAGCTGGTACCAAGACTCGCAGTAGTACTGTGGAGGACACGGATAATGAGACTTCTGCCCCTAGTCCGGTGCGGAAGTCGGCCAGGGGGGCCCGGAGTGCGAAGCGGGCGGCTAGCAAGGCCCGCAAGACGAAGGAAGAGTCCCCGGATGAAGATGAAAGCGAGGAGGAAGGATCAGATGAAGAAGATGAATCCGGCGATGAGGAGGAAGGATCAGACGAAGAGGAGGCTGAGGCGTCTACAGCAAAGACAGGAAGGGGAACAAGAGCTCGCCCTGCTCCCAAGGCCAAACCAGTTGCCCGTGGCCGATCAAGACCTAGTCGCCGCTAGATGGGGCGGGCTCTCACACGGGGTGCTTCCAGCCGAAGTACGGGGCCTCGCACACGAGGTATGTCCAGTCGAACAGGGCCTCGCACACCAGATGCTATCAGTCGAAGTTCGGGGCCAAGCACACCAGATACTATCAGTCGAAGTTCGGGGCCAAGCACACCAGATACTATCAGTGGAAGTCCGGGGCCAAGCACACGAGGCATGTCCAGTCGAACAGGGCCTCGCACACCAGATGCTATCAGTCGAACGGGGCCTCGCACACGAGGTATGTCCAGTCGAAGTAGGGGGCCTCGCACACGTGGTATGTCCAGTCGAGGTGATGCCGGCCAGGATTAGTTGGTTAGCTGGCTTTCTAGAACGGAGTGGATGTCTACTATTTCTCTCTGCATTTTGGGGCGTACTGGTGTTTTCTGGAGGGAACCACAAAACCGACACGCTACAGGGATGGATGACTATGGCTTATTGACACATGACCACCATGAATAGATACCCAGGAAGGATACGGAATTTGTCAATGGTTAAAATTAGAAATAAGAACCATGGTACCTTATAATACAAACTATACCAAGTCCAGTAAATCGTCAGTGAATGTCTTTAGCCGTGAAATTGTTTCATTTTTTGCCAAGGCCGTTTTTGACCAATCGGTTGGCGTTATTTTATCCACTGGTACTTCTTGGCCACGCAGAGACCTGGGCTTGGTTGGTTTTTGCGCGCGTTTGGCGAATCTTTGGAAGGCCACCAAGTACTGCAGGTAGAGGGTAGCCCTGCCAAGAAATGAAACAATTTCACCGCTAAGGGGATAGTGTTGCCTATGGTGTTCAACTTACACCCCCGGACCCCTGTAATAGCGGCCCCACCACGGCCGGCAATCAATGCCCCGCGACGCGACTTCTACGGCCCATGACGCGCCGGAACTTACACACCAAGCCCGCTGCCCTTTACGGACTTCTACCAGCTCTTCACAACCAAAAACAAAACAACGACAAAACCCGACCAGCCAATTTGTACTCGGAGAACATGTCAGTCCCTGGGACGTCTAATACGAGACCGCTAACTCTTACGGAGGAGCTGGAAAAGCTCGAGCAGTCCATCACTTTGACGCTACAAGGTCCGTACAACAAGTCCGGAGAAGCAAGCCTTTGCTGACCTTCTGCTACAGAGATCGATTCCAACTTTAGCAGAGCCCATCGCATTGTCACCACGAATATCCTACCATTAGTCGAGCAATACGGCGAGCATTCAAAATCAGTCTGGGAATCAACCAAGGTTGGACCTCTCTTCAGCGCCTCCCCAAAACCTCCAACTAACAACCATTGTGTTCCCAGTTCTGGAAACAATTCTTCGAGGCATCGGCCAATGTTTCGCTTTCGGGATACGAAGAGCTTGCCAATGGCAACGAAACCACAGTCCTGAACAGCAACGAAGAATCAACATCCGCGCACGATCAGACCACCCCAGCCCGAACACCTCACCCCCAGAGCGCCGGTCGCAGTCACGACATAACCATCCAAGATGAATCGTCTGTATTGCATGCCCGAGGCCAGGACCAGGCCCGACAGCGCACAACAAACGATTCCGTCTTGACCGACACTGGCGATGATCTCAGCGGAAGCACTCCCCGCCCACCAGCGACCAAATCGATACCTTCGCGACCTCAGTTCGCCAACCTCGACTCACCATACGAGCAACTCAGGCGCCGCGAGCTCAAAGCCGCAGCCGAAGCGAACAAAACACCCGGCTTTGGATCCGGTTCCGGTGGCGACGCCATGGAAGACGACGACAGCGAGCTCATCTTCCAACAACACACAGCCCGTCTACCCGACATGTCCATGGACCCCCACCGAGCCCCAAACACGCCCTTTGGCGATCAACAACAAACACAACAACGCGGCGGAACAGCCAACAAGGACCCCATCCTCCACCGCATGCCAGACAGGAACTACCGCGTCGGGGCAACACCGCACAAAGGCCACCAGGCAAGCGGCGTGTCCCCGATCAAATGGAAAGTCACCGAGAAGAAACACGCCCTCCTAGACCCCAAGGGCAAGGGAAAAGCAAAGGAAGATCGACCCTTGTGGCAAGACTCCTTCATGTCCTCTCCCGAGATGGAAGTCCCCCAGCTACGCTCCGCGGCGTTCATGTCCCCCATCAAGTCTGCCTACCGGGGAAACACCCGCGCTGCCGCTGCCGCCGGCGCCTATGCTGCCCGCACGGCACCCCGAACACCGGGACTGAGCGTCCAGACACCCATGGCTGGAAGAAAGACAAAAGACGTCTTCAGCACCACCAGTGCGAATGCGACAAACGCCGGCAAGACGCCCATCCCCAAGGGGACGGTAGAGGCGAAGAAGAGGTACCTGGAGGAGATCGACTGGGAGAGCGATAGCGAGCAGGATCCTTTTGGGGGCATGAGTCCGCCAAAGACGATCCAGTTTGCGTTGCCGCCCTCCAAGTTGTTGCAGACACCGGCGAGGGAGGCGAGTAAGAAGATTGTGGAGAATTTGCTGCTCACGGCGGGGGAGATGCCGGAGGAGTCAACCGAGTTTAGTCCGAGTGTGGTGAAGATGAATCCGGATTTGATGGATGTGACGTTCTAGTGGGTAATGGGGGGGAAGATTCACGAATATGTAATGGGATAATGAATTATGATGGGAATGTACTGGGATCAGGTTGATATACCCCTTTTTGTTAGCTTTGGTATGTAGCCACTGGGTTGGAGTGCATGAATACTCTCCAGTGAGGGAGCATTAAACAATTATCTTATCTTCATCACTAGGACAATGATGCCGAGACTTGCGCGGAGGAGTTCTGAATCTTTGGTACTGTCCCGTAATCTTACACGGCGACCATTGCTTTTCCTTTGATGCTGGCTTACTATCACACCCCACCCGCTACAACTGCTTCGACATCAGAGCCCAAATTTCCCAACCTAGTTAGTTGCTTCTCTTTCCAGGAACCATAATCATCCTAGTCATTGTGGAAGCATTCACTATTCCAGGGGATCCTCACACCTCCTCCCCCAAACCTAATGTTCCACCTTGCCCCCCCTGGCCGCCCAATCCAACCAACTCCCAGGATACTCCCCAACATTCTCCCACCCAGCCTCTCTCGCCAGACCAGCGGCTCCTCGGCTGCGCACGCCCGCCTTGCAGTAAAAGACGACCTCGCTGTCCTTGGAAGGACGGGGGAAACCGAAGCGGTCCTCGAATTCGTCTTCGGAAATGAAAAAGGAATCGGGCGAGGTCGTGATGGGGATGTTAATCGCGCCGGGGATGTGGCCCGTTTGGATGAGTTCGCCTGGTTCGCGGGCGTCTGTTGGGTGGGGAGGGTGGGTTAATAATGATAGTTGGGAGGGAAGGAGGAAGGTGAAGCTAGAGAGAGGGAGAAGGGAAGGGAGAGGTGAAGGGGAAAAAAACTGAACATACCAACAATCACAACCTCCCTCTTGGGATCTTCAATCAACTTTTGCATCTGTATCGGTTGGATTGTAAATCCCCAGTCAGCCAGCCGTCTCGTCTCGTTCATCAGTCGTTTTGTCCTGTATTCTTCCATTTCCCATTTTTCCACCTCTTACTCTTTTCCCATCTCTTCGTCGTATCGTTTGTTTCATTCAACCTAACTAATCCTTTCGCCATCGTCCACTTCAACTCCCAGACCCTTTACTTGACTTTGGAAGTAAAAAAGTCCAAAGCCCCGAGTCCAGAGTCCAGACAGAGTACTTGAGTAAACGGGAAAGGGAGGGAAAACCTACATCCTCAAACTCCCAAATCTTATTCTCCCCCTTCCCGCCTTCCACTCCCTGAGAATACGCCCTGGCCCTGCTCCGTTCCACAGCCTCCGTGGCTCTGGCTGTCCATGTTGTAACTGCGGTGACCTTGGGGCGTACGGGAGCGGCAGTCGAGAAGGATCTGGATTGCTGTTGTTGTTGTTGTTGTTGTTGCTGCTGCTGGGATTGGGCTTGTTGGGCGGCAGCAGCCCTGCGCAGGCTCGCGCTGGTGATGGTAATGGGAGTCGTGCTACCAAAAGAGGCAGACTGCGTGGCGGCGCCGGAGAGGCGCGCGATGGACCGTCTTGCTGGGGCGGACATGTTGGTAGTAGCTCGGGGGATCATTATCGATGTCACGCTAAGTTAGTGTATCTGTGTGGTGGTGGTAACGGTAAGAGAATGAAAGCTGTGGTGAGAAATATCCGAGTTTGGAATGCCAGTCCGAAGGTATAAAGTCGGTATCAGATCCTCGTGCAAATAAATGTCAGTCAGTTTGCCGGCAGCAAGTGCGGCGGCTATGCGATGCTCCAGCGGGCGCCGAACTGCGGAGGCGGGCCCGCCCGGGTAAGCCGGGGTACATGAAATCGGCCCCACCATCTCAACGTCAGGGGCACCCCGCTCGGCCCCAATGGTGGAGTCGAAATTCGAAACCCTACTTGTACGTCCAACGGCGACTGACGATGCGACGTCTCGGACCTTGCCCTTGACTCGTTCTGTTAGAAGCCAGTGGCCATTTGGCACAATAGTTCTTAGCTTTTGAGCTACGGTACAAGTATAACATGTTCCTTATCACTTCATCCAGTCTTCCAACTGGTGATCAGGAAAAGACAAACTGTCAGATGCCAATGCTGAATGCAGCTACCCCCGGCTTAGCTTTGGGTGCTTTGTCCAACCAGCCGGCGTACGATGACGAGTGGGCGTACATGATGAAATCTCATGACTCGTCTGAAGCGGGACTGTGCCTCCCGTCGGCATCCGTCCAGGAATCCCTTGGGATCGCTTGGGCTCCATGAGGCTCAAGTCTGCGGGTATATCACCAACGTCGATCCCTTTCACTCTTCACTGGTGCCTGGTTTATCTCATATGGTATTATATTAACTATATCTTTCTTGTCGTTGGTATCAAGCCACGCCCGGCCCATTTCTATTTTCCAGGAGCCCCTTCCATTGACATATGTCAGTCAGGGCCAGCGGACGCCCCAGAAAACCATCATTATCCATCATTAGGTTCCATGTCATCCTTCCCATTTCGCGCCGGCCTCCCATTCCAACCAACATCCCTTCCGCGCCTCATCAAGTCTTCGTCATCCAGAATGCAACGCTCTTTCCAGCGGGGGTATAATGTATAGTCGGGGGACAATACGAAGGATGACTGGACTTTGGTTCGTCATGTGTCTGTTTCGTCAAGTTTCTTCCGTGGTCCCTTAAAACTCGACCAAAACCCGCGATATTATGCGTTTTGTTCCGCCGACCTTTCCGAATCAAGCAAGATCTCTTTTTTTTATATCTTTATCCACACCAAACACCCTCTCCCTTTACCACTTGCGCTCCTCGAAAGTGAGGGGGCAGTCATCCTAAATGACGTTAGCAGATGGCCTCATACCAAAACAGCGAATTAATGTGGAACTTACCTTGGGGAAGATGGTGGCAAACACCTTGATCTCCTCAGAAAGAGGAGTGGGGTGGTGCTTCCAATCGAGGAGAAGAGAAGCCTTGCCGACGAAAAGGGCGAGGTTGAGCTGAGCATACTGCTGACCGAGGCAGTAGTGAGGACCGACACCGAAAACGAGATAGTTCTTGGCACCCTTGACCTCGGCATCACCGGAGTAGTAACGCTCTGGGTCAAAGTAGTCGGGGTTGGGGTAGACCTCGGGGTCGCGGAGAGCCATGTAGGTGGTGGGAATAACCATGGAGCCCTTGGGGACGGTGTAGTCCTCGCTGATGGGGAAAGGCTTCTTGACAAGGTAGGGGACCATGAGCACAGGAGGGCGGTAACGGAGGAGCTCGCGAACAACGGCACGGGTGTAGGTCATCGACTCGAGCTGCTCCATGTTGAGAGAGGCGTGGATATCACCGTTGCGGACCTTGAGGTTCTCCTCACGGACACGGTCGAGGACATCAGGGCGCTGAGCCATGGTCTGGAAGAGCCAAGTAGCGGCGGAGCTGGTGGCATCCTGGGAAGCAAAGAGGAAGGTGAAGATGGTCTGGGAGATCTCGTAGTCGGTGAAGTCGCGGAGCAGCTGAGTAGGCTTCTCGATACCCTCGGTGTTACCGCTGGCCACGGCCTCGCGCCACTTCTGCGAGTCAATCATTTGCTTGACCCAGGCATCCATGATGCAGGTAGCCTCGCCTCCAGCAGCCATGCGGACCTTGCTCTTCGCAGCGCACTTGGCAAACTCGGCGAGGACCATATCAGCCGCCTTCTTGCCATACCACGTCTTGGTGTAGGGAAGAATGATGGGGAAGTTGACAAGCTCGAGAGCGGCGGTGATCAGGTAGTAGTCGTCGGCAATCTTCTTGACAGCCTCATCGGAAATGTAGTGACCGACGAAGGAACGGCAAGAGACAGCAGTGATGACCTCACGGAAGTGGGGCATGAAGGGAACGGGCTTTCCGCCGGCGTTCTTGGTGATGTCGAGGAAGGTCTTGAAGTAGCGGTTGTACACCTCCTCCTGTCCGGGGAGGTAGATCTCAAGAGCCCGGCGAGTGAAGAGGCCGTTGAGACCCTTGCGGAACTCGACGTGGGCGGGACCATCGAGGAAAACCCAGTTATCGGCGCCGAGGAGCTTGTGGGCGACATCGACGACGCAGGGCTTGACATAACTGGGGCTGTTGAAAACCTTACGGGCCATATCACGAGTCGAGGCAATGACGACAAACCTGTGGTGTCGTCGCGTTAGTTTTGCGGTTCGAATTCCTCGGCTCGATTCGGACGTGGCCTCGACTTACTTGTGGAAGACGGAAACGCAGCTGAGAGGACCGCTCAACCACTTGGCATAGTATTCCTCGAACTTGGGGTCGATGGACTCCAAGAAGGGTCCGATGAAGGGAATCTTCCATGATGGGCCAGCGATTGTGCCCTTGTTGAGGACATACTTGACTGGCCGCACAAGACTCGTCAGTATCTATCGCTCGACATTTGCGCCCAGCAGGATTGCCGGATATCGCGGTTCAACATACTCTGATCCCAAGCAACAAGAGCAGCAAGAAGAGTAAAGACAATAGTCCAGCCGCTCGCCTTGGAGATGGTATCGATAACGTATTCGAGCTGTGGAGGGACAGCGACGGCGCCGAGCTTGGCGCTGGCCAGAGGCGAGGTGAAGCTAGTTGCGTTGGAAGCCATGATGCGCGTTGTTGAGGTGACCGATAGACGAGGAAAGCCTGTAGGGTTTCGGACGGGGGCCCAAGAATTCACCTACACCGATACGGCCTCTAGCGACGAGAAGCTCGGTGTGAAGCGAGATATGGGGGGGAAGGGAGGAAGGTGGAGGCGGAGGTTGAAGGATGGGAAAGCAGAAGAAAAAAAGGGCGGTTTCCCCTGGGAGGTGGTACCATGAAGGTGCAATGTCTAATATAACGTAACAAAGACACCAGACGAAAAAAGGGGACCCGGGCAACGGATAACAACGAATGCCCGTCCAACAGGGCGATAGGCGGGTGATAGCAAGGATTGTGAAGTGGCCCCTGGCCTGCCGTGGACGAGCTACTGGAAAAGAGATTTTGGCGTTATGGCGTCGGCGAGCTCGACATTGCTTGGCAGCGAACTGGGGGCCAATTGACCAGTAGCATCCCATTCGCATCATTTTACCCCGGCAGCGGCGCCCAGCTTCGACCAGCTTGGGCCATTTTGACGGGCGGGTGGGTGGGGCAAAGAAGAGATTAGACAGGCACGAACAGGCCCCGATCAGTGCCATTTGCTGGCAAAACCACACCAGGAACCACCCGAACCACCCCATGTTCGAATCCACGGAACAGAGAGAGCCGCTTCCATTGAATTTGGCCATCACAAAGAATTCAAACAAAACCCAGGGTTCAACAGGTGCAACCAACCACCAGCGGCGGCTGTCCCAGCGTTCCTGCCTTAGCTTCCTCCACATTGTGTGACTTTTTAGTCGGATCTACAGGGCAGCTTTGCTTTCGGCCTCGGGAATGGCTCTTGTGAGACCTTTGTCGCAAAGAGGAAGCTCGCCAACATTCAACTGTTAGCTCCCAATATCGACTTGTGTTAGGCGAGCAAAAAAGAGTCCTTGTCATTTCACCTCAACACAACAAACATTTTTTTGACGACGATGATGCATGAGTAGCGTACGATGTCTGAATGCAATGGTGATTGCTAATATCTGGGGTTTCTGAACTGATCACTGTCCTGAACTGTGTAGATCGCGAATAGTGTATACCCGTCGTACCACAGGTTGATGGCGTCTGATAGTGCCATCTGGCACTTCTATCAAATGGGCGCATCCGTGGGGTGCCCTATCAAGCCTAGGCCAGCTTGACCAGTCTATCCCCGGACCCCGATTAAGGCCCGTACTCCCGTCGTATTCGTATTAACCCGTCTGCCAATCGATGATTTCATCAAATTTTCGGGCTGGGAATCATTAAGCGGCGATTTGTGTGGTGCTTCACTGAGAAACCACCGTTGGTGATTTGAGGTCCAGATCTTATGGCGTCTACGGACCTGCTTGTCATTCCGAGCCGAACAGCTGTTGTTGTTGACCCGCATATCAGTCCCATATCAGGGGTCGCCAGGTCGGCTCATCCCACAACGGGATCTGCAAGTGATCGCCAGCCACTGGCTCCAAGGTCAGTGATTCACCGGACACATCCATCATACCTAGAGGCCCTCCACCGGACTTTCGGTCTCTTCACGGAGATTGGAGAATCGCCATTCACAATGATGGCGTCGATATTGACAATGTCGGTCGAACCCCTCGTCGCGTCGCGTCGCGAAGTGCCGTCGCCCGCTCGTCTCGGTGCCGCTCTGCCCCTGGCGCTCTCACTGGGCTGCTTCTGGAAGGCTTCTAGCGGAGGTCCACTGTTGTCAGGGGTCGCCGACAAGACTTCCTCATCGTCCGAGAGGTGTCAACGTCGCTTTGTAGATATCGAATTCCTTCTATACACTTCAGTCGGAAGGAAGCGGTCTAGGGCCCAAACACTCTCTCATCGTCGGCTGTGGGATGAGAGACATCCCATGAACCTATGGCGATGAGCGATGGTTTCGTCAGCGATGAGCGATGGTTTCGTCGGCGAGAGCGTTTGGCAATGATCCGAGTTCAGTTGGAAGCGCGGTGGGGTCAAACACCTTCGAAGAGCATCATGAGTTGAGATGGACAACATCAAACGAGTCCAAAAAGTCCAGAAATACCGGGGCCCCCCCTTATCGGCCAGCTCAATCGAGTCTGACTTTTACATACATCGTTGGTTGTCCGTTGACTCATCCGTCGTCCAGACCGTCGTTGTGGCTTGGAGCATGATACACCAACGCACAAGTCTGAGTCCAACCATCACCACCTCCATTTGGAATGGCACCCAATCGCATCACCGCCGCAAGCTTATTTCCCCAAGAAAAATAGAAGAAAAAAGGGTTCTTGTGTGACTCTTCTGACCAAAATTTTCTTAAAACCTCCATGCAAGCTTCACGCAGGATGGCCCACGAACAACGAACCGTTCGAACGCGCGTTACACTCGTGGATGGCGCAAGCTACAATGGTCACTTACAGAAAGCCACGAACTGACTTGGAAAAGAGATTCGACAGCCTACGCACGCTATGATGCCAAAAGTGACTAATTCAAACTGACAGCGGATAGCCCAAAGAGAAAGCTTTTCGGTGTGTCTGTGTGTCACAAGCGGCAAGAGAACCCATTGACTTCTGACATCCCAAAAGACCTCGAGTGAGATCTCAGTTGGGAACAGTCTCTAACCTCTTATGGACGCCGCACGCCGAGCTAAATTCGTAACCACCAAACCACCATGCACCGCTTTATTCCCATGATCATGATCTCTTTCCCGGCCAATGTCAGCCCTGCATTGTTTTTCAAGGGAAAAAGAGAAAAAAAGAGAAAAAACCAAGGCTGAAGTACGTACACCACCATCACTATCACCGATTTATGCGAGGGCCTTCACCCTGGGCTTTGTCATCAACGGATCAATAAGGTTTTCAAATGGTCACGAAGCCTTTCAACCCGCTCACCTAACAACCTCCGGACTATACCTCCGCATCTTATGAAGTGGCTGCGTACGTCAACCAAAGCAACTACAAACTCCCAACGTGATCAACATCCCAAATCAAAAGACGGGAGAGAGAAAGCGGTATAACGACGGCACTACTCGATGCTTAATCACAAAACCCAATGGAAAGAAAACCTGACTGTCAGCCTACCAACTATGTGTGCCAACCTTAACTGGACAACACCCCCCCAGTCTTAAAAACGTAACCCGCCGTGACTTTGCTCTGCCGCTGTCAGCACTAAGCCGTTCGGCAACGCACTGCCGGCGTCGAGTCTTTTACACGCGGCTACTTTTCTCGAGGCTTCAAAAGCTTGTGTATCACACCTTTAGAATTACACTTTCCAGTATGACTTTCCAAAAGTCCTTGCACATGAACAAAATGATGGATGGCGCAGCCACAACTATAAGGTAGTTAGCCTTACTTTGATTTACACTACGTTGACATTGGCTTGGCAAGCTTCATAGTAGTCTTACACCGACGACGCTACTAATTCTTCTTTGTTTCTTTTGCATCCGACCCCCATATGCATAGACATTGACAAATATTCGACTGACCTGAAAGAGTTTTCACCTTATGACTCACGATGGCTTTGCTTTGGTTGCTTTTTCACATGTAGTCATTCGGGCTGAGCGGGTTGACAGGGTTCCCACGTGGTGTTCAATGCAGGAGCCTACAATGTTTCGTTGTTGTCGTTCAGTTCGGACTTTTGAGAAGATCAAACATGACAGGGGCATATGGAATGCAAAATGTTGTTTTGATGAAGGATGGGATAGGTGCTGAGATACCTTGATACATCGATACCTTGAATGAAGTTGGAGGTGGCTTTGCTTTTTCGTTCCAAGTCGGCCTTACCCTCCTCAGTCCTCACCGTAAGTGCCTATTGTTGTTTTGGGATCATGTCAGATGGGTAAGGGGAGATGGATTAAGAAAGAGAGAGAAGTTGTCAAAGATTTATAAAAGGAGTTAATGGCCTCGTCTTTCAGGATGTTGTCTTTTGTTCATCATCAGCAGCTTCAGACTTCAGACTTCAGACTACAAGTCCTACCTTCCACAATCACAACAACACAAAAGGAACAACCACCTCCAACCAACTCGAAGCTTCACTTACACACTTCACTTGGGCATCAACGTCACCTGTACACCATCTCAAAAGACATCTTCATCAACCCATCATCACCATCAACACCAACAATCCCAGACTCTAAAAAAGACGAAATGTCCGCCTCAACAAACTTCAACTTCCCCTCCCACCCCACCTCCCGCTCCCACGCCATGCAAATCGTCGAAGGCACTCGCGCCCTCCAACAACAATCTCCTCTTGCTTCTTCCGCCTCTTCCACCTCCCAGTGCACCTCCAGCTCTCCCAAGAAGACCAACAAGTACG
Organism: Copromyces sp. CBS 386.78; assembly: GCA_030685235.1. NCBI lineage: Eukaryota > Fungi > Ascomycota > Sordariomycetes > Sordariales > Sordariaceae > Copromyces > Copromyces sp. CBS 386.78. The sequence goes on along the minus strand of MU839114.1, from coordinate 217,156 downwards.
CAGAATCCACCACCTCAACCTCCAGCTTCTCCAGCCGAACCGGTCTCCTCAAGGCAAAGTTCCGCTCCTCTTTTGGTTCTTCCTCTTCGCCGTCTTCGGGCAGCAGCAGCAGCAGCAGCAACAACAAGTCCGGGAGTGCTCCCAGCCAAAGTTCCAAGAGCAACAAGACCAGCAAGAGCAGCAAGACGAGCCGGTTCAGCAAGACTAGTCAAGATGGGCTACTGCTTCTCGGTTCACAAATCAGGATGGGGCACTGATTCTTTTTGGCGTTGTGGTTGGGCAGTATTAAGACGACGAGGCACCCTGAGACAATCGATCGAGGCCATCAAGACGGTATAAGATGATTCGAGACGGTTGAAATGAACGGTTTGGCCCTGATTTCGTTCGGGTCAGAACCGTGAAAACAGCATAAAGCGAGCATGGATAGAATGGTTTCCCTCCCTCGTGCCGACCGTCATGCTGGGGCACGGGGGATGGTTGTTGTATAGAAAGAGCATGGATAGGTATGCATCGGTATGGTTCGGCAGGAAATGAAGGGAATTAGTTAAGAGGCGGGGTTCGGTTTTCTCATGTCTTGTCTTGGTACGGGTATGGGCTAGGGCGTATGTTTTTTTTTTTTGCTTTTTGTCCGTTTTTTTTCTTGGGATGGACCATGGCCACCAAACCTGGGAAATGGGGTGGATGGATGGATGGATGCATACCTATCGATTATACCCGGGATAGAAAGAGGAGGAATAGCGTACCAAAGGAAAGGCAACAGATGGGAGAAACGAACCGTCAGAGCACTCAATTGGCTGTGTCTGAATGAAATTTAAATATCGATTCCGAGATATTAATCCCGGCGAAACGCCTTCCCAATAGCCTTCGGTGATAAAAGTAGTAGAACACCAAATATCAGATACAAGGCCACAACCACAAACGTACCTCTACCTATTAGACCAGTCTCCCCTATTTCCTTACCCCCTTCCCCTAGAACATCATCATCATGGCCGGATCAGCAGGCTTCGCATCCCCACCACCAGGGGCAGCTCCCTTCGGACCATCTTTCAACGCCGGGCTTCCATGTGCAAAGAAGAGTACCTTGATGGCCAGAGCCAAACCAAGATGCAGCGCCACCACCACAAACAGCAACACCTTGCTCGTCTGGCGATCCGTAGCGCTGAGCACAGGGTACAAGTTCCTGAGCAAGAAAGCAACCGACACGCCGAACCCAACGCCCACAAACACCCAGTTGAGAATGGTAATCGGCGACCAGCTGATCATCGCCACGGGGATCCAAATGAGGTTGGAATATCCGTACAAAGCCCAGCACTCGAGCAAGTTGGCGGATTCAGAACCGAAGTACCGCAGGGCGAGGTACAAAGCGACGGGCAGGACGAAGGTGTAGCCGTAGATGAGACCAGCAGCACCTATTATTACCCAGCAAAATCATCAGCAAACCAGCACTACAGCCAGGGGGGTCCACAAGGAGGGCCAAACTTACCGCTCAACAACCGAAAATCATAAGCAAAAGCCTCCTTCCCCGTCTGCGCCAAATAATCACTAATCGTCCCGCCCAAAAACAAAATGAACATGACCGTCGTCGCGATCCAAAACGGGCCGTACAGGTCCGGGTTTCCCTCCAAAACATCCAAAAAGTTCGCCCGCGGGTAGAGCGCCGCCCAGCACCGCTGCAGCACGCTGGACGTGTCTACGTCGAAGAACTGCGCGTAGAAGGATAAAGTCCAGAGGAAGCGCTTGCTGGAGCCTCCGGAGTTGGAACCCGAAGAAGCGGTTACGGGCGCGGGGAGCAAGCCGCCGCCGCCGGTGGCAGAAGAGGAGGTGGTGTGTTGGGTTGATTTGGTTCCCTTGCGCCCGAGGGGGGAGGATTCGGAGAAGTTGGATTGGTGAAATTCGAGATCTTCTTGGAGGTCGGTGTGACCTAGGTCGCCCTGCGGTTGATGAGAAGACAGGTTAGTAAGTGGGAGGATGGTCAAAATGGTGGATGAGCGTGCGAACCTCGTCGTCGACGTCTACGACTGCGTCGTAGCCGGATCTAGACATCTTGTCGGTTGTTTCGTCTTGCTGCCCGAATGCGTATGGGGATGACAAATGCTTCGGTGGTTTAGTTAACTACAGCTTCCGAACACGTCGATAGCTGTTTCGGAATGGTCGGAATCGCCTCAAGTCAATCGTCGTTCGTTCGTGTTTGGTGTAAGTCGGTCGTTCGGAAAGTGTTTTATTGATGAAGCTCCTCCAAGCTGGTCCCTGATCCCTCCGGAGCTGGTGGACAGCTGTTTCAACGGGAGCCGCGTAAAAGGGTACGTATCCGCTGTGTAGGATTGCGTGCACGCCCCCTGTTGGGAGCCTGAAACTGCAGCAGTGCAAACCCCCCTACGGTTTCCCGTCCCTGCACTAGAGGTAACTCCCCGCAAAATGTCACGTGGGTCCAAATTGGCCATCAAGGTAGTTGAGCTATCACGAGCAACTCTTGTGATCTAGGACGAGAATTTGTTGCAAGTTGACTTGATTTTGGCAGACAAGCTTCTATGTACGTACTATTTGAAGCCTTTCCGGGCAATATCCGAGTTCATTCATCCATCACTTAGGAGTGTTCGACTTGACGTTCTAAGCTGTAGCCATTCCCAGGTTCCGTGTTTCCCTGTCCCGTCATCCTTATGCCGTTGCCGTGACCATACCCGTTGCCCTGGAAACCCAAATGCGCCAAATCCTGATGCCGGTACGTAAGAGCGAATCGTCTATTTGAGCTTCTTCTTGGGGCGGAGCTGGTTGGTATGTCCGCACTTGCGCTTACGGCAGTTGGTCGCACGAGGAGGCAGACGAGCCTAGAAAGAAGTTAGCCACCGATTCAACATCCCGAGAAGACCTAGACTGTGGTTTAAACGTACGTAGCACTTGCGGCAGACCATCTTGTCGCAGTTGAACTTGGCGGCGAGGATCTTGAGCGAGGGCTCGATCATACCACCGCGCAGACGGAGGACCAAGTGGAGGGTGGACTCCTGTAATAAGCACCTTTGTTAGCGAATTGAACAAGATGCCGAGCAGCCTAACTGATGTATTCCCATAGCCATCTCGGACTCAACACTGAACGTTGTTGTTCTCCCGTCACCCTCTCCTATACCAAAGTACTGTGTACGTCATAAGCGCAGTGTGGGGCCACCGTCAAGTCCACTAACCTTCTGGATGTTGTAGTCCGAGAGGGTGCGGCCATCCTCGAGCTGCTTGCCGGCGAAAATCAGGCGCTGCTGGTCGGGCGGAATGCCCTCCTTGTCCTGAATCTTCTGCTTGACATTGTCGATGGTGTCCGAGGACTCGACCTCGAGGGTGATGGTCTTGCCCGTGAGGGTCTTCACGAAGCTGCACACCAGGGGTACAACGTCCGTTTGTTAGTGACCTGGACTGACTCCGCTTGATTGCTTCAGTGGGCTTGTGCTGTCGCGGACGCTGTCGGAAGCGCGGAGGACTTACATTTGCACTGCGATTCAGGTATTGTTAGCATTTAAGATACTCAAAAGAGCTCATCTGGTTCAAAGCGCGCTGCAACTTACTCTTGACCGGTTATTCCTAGGTGAGGTTGGTGGTGAAGGAGTGATGTGATGATGTCGGGGAACGGTAAGGTAAGTCAAGGTGGGGGGTGATGGAACTGGCCGCTAGGGCTTTCTGGGCAAAGTGGCACGTGCACTTAGGACGGTGCTTCGTAGCTTATATCTGCACTGTACCTTCATCTTCAACGACACCCAGCCGCCTGTGGACAACAGCAACCATCATCCTCAACATGATGATTGGGACTTTTGTTGTTCGATGCTCGATTGAACTCCAGGTTTGCTACAAAGCCGTCAATATGTCCTTGAAGCTTGCCTTATTGTACCAATACGCAATGGGGAAATTATGGACTGCTACCGTTTTCACCCAGTCTCGCTGTCTTTCCAAGAGGACGTAACCCTTGATTTCGCTGCATCCAACGACACCGCCAGAGCGATGCTCTACTATATCTGTTTTCCAGGCCTCAAAGTTGTAGTCCTCAAATCTCAATAATCTTCACAGGCAAGTGTTTACCCAAATCATACCTCCCCCAACCTCATCCTCCTCTTCTCCTTCTTCTCCCAACCAAACAGCAACTCCTCAAGGCTGTAGACCGCCTTCACCAAAGCCTTCAGTGACAGCCCCGAGATCTCCGCAGCTTTCTCATGGAACCTTCTCGCAGGACCAGACTCCCCAAGTTGCTCAACCGACCTAAACCGCTGATGAAGTGAACCAAGCCTCTTGATGTTCCTTCCATCATTGGTCTCGGGTCTTGGCTCAACTAGTTTCATCGAATTTTGCACTCGGTGCATCCGAGCAATGAGTTCCTCGTCTGTCATGTCCTTGCTGCCGGGCTCTGGTAGTCGCAGTACGTTCTCGAGGGGGAAGAGTCGGTCGATTTCGGTTTCGTCTGTTGTAGTGTCAGTAAAGATCCCCAGGTCAGTAGTCTAAGAAAAAGACAACCGAGCATACCGGCAGCGCTCCACGATTTCAACTGCGTCTCCTGATACCAATCCAAATACTCCACCATCTGCTCCTTACTCAGCGTCCAAACCTTCTCCGCGTCCATAGCCGCAAAGTCCAGCCTTCTAAGCGGCTTCTCAGGCGGATCTGCGAACTCGGCCTCCCAAGCGTCCCAGTCCATTTTCAGCGTTAATGGGTCGTTGTGGTCTCGGGGATACCGCTTGACGCCGTCCATGGGGTACATGTACTTGGTTGCTAGCACGAGAGAGGCGACGAGCAGCACGTCTGGGATGTCGAGGAGGGTGTAGCGAGAGGTCTTGCCGGTAAAGGAGGAGGTGTCGTCTTTGATGTTTTGCCGGGTTGGGAAGGTCCAGGAGAGGTTGAGCATGAGACAGATTTGGCGGGCGTGGAGGTGGACCTCGGCTAGATGTGATGATTAGATTATGGTTACTTGTTCGAGAGGTAAGGGGGGTAGTGGGACATACGTGGTAGAGCCAGATCTTTCAGATACAAGACCAGTAACGACGGTGCTGGAAGTGGTGGTGATACCATGCCGTAGTTCTTCTTAAAACCTAGGGTCAAGGTCAACAACGACTTGTGCAGCTCGCTTCCGTCGAACTTGGCCCATCGTGTTAATAGTGTGCGCTGAGCCCAACCAGGCAAACGTTCTCGTAGCTCGTTGGGTACAAGGTCGATCTAGAAAATTAGTCAGTGGTCGTCCACCCTCATCTTGACAAGCGTAGGTCAACTTACCGCACCAAGAAACGGCAGCTGATTATTCTTGGCCCACCGATAAATATCCCCCACCCTCACCGGCTCCTGCTTGAGCAAACACCCCATATAGATCAGCGCCAGCACCTCCATCGGGCCCGGCAAATCCCACAGCTCGCTCTCCCAGTCCTTCACCCTACTCGACCTCTTCTTCCTCTGGCTCTTCACACTCTCATCAGCCGACGTGTCCGTCGTCTCCGCCTGCGAGCTATACATGACCATCTCGCTATCGGAGCCAGATTGCGAAAGGGCACCGGAACCACCGCCACCATGTTGCGATCCCGTTCCATCATGATCGATTCCTTTTCCTTTTTCTTGAGCCCTAGAAACGCTTTTGAGGCCGATGAACTTGCGGATCCGCAGGTCCCAGAGGTCGCGGCAGATAGACTCGAGCTCGTCGGAGAAGCCCTTCTCGCGGATCAACCAGGCTATTTGTTTTCGCAAGATAATCTGGAGACAGTCGAGGTAGAGCTCCTTGGCATCGTTGCCTGAGAGATGCTTGCGCTCGGTTTCGCGGACTTCTTTTTCTTTGCGCACTACCTTGCCGGTTTTGCCGTAGTTGTCGTCTTCGTCGACGTCGAATTGGATGTACCCCTGATGTACAAGTGATCAGCGCATGGTTTATAGTTTCGATCGATTTACTTGGGTTGACGGCCTTGTAAGTAAACAAAAGTCTTCTGGTGGTTATACGTACCTCAACTTCATGACCGCGTTGACAATATCTTCGTCCATTCTCCAAGTAGTACTTTCGCGCACGGCATTCGGTACATCTCTGTCCGTTGGGGAACTTTCTGAGCCTCTGTTCATCCATACTCTAATAGTAGCGCTTGCCTGTCTGCCTGCCTGACTGTTAAGACTGTAACGTTGTTGATCGCTATGTCCCGTCACTGATGACGCAGGTCGAGCGGGGTGAGTGAATAATGAAAACGGGCGCGCACGGGTTCGCGAGGGGAAGGTCAGAATGCTTGAATGTTGCAAGGTCTCCTGGGTAAACTAAAAGGTGGGTATATTTCAACTCAAAATGAGGATGAAATGGTGATAGTTACACTTGGGTTGAGAGCATGTTGGGGGACATGCGACTCGCCGACAGATGAATGAAAATTTTCAAACCTGGGCCGAACAGCGCGAAATCGACTTTGCCTTTGACCTTCCTTCTGACGAAAGTCGCCAAAGTCGCCAAAACACACAACGCTGCTTTACGACCACTTGACAGCTGCTCTTCAACCTGATGTTTCGCCGTCTGCAGGCAGTGAGGTGAAATTAAAGTGAAAAGGCCTGGCTGACCCACCGGACACATCGACCTCTAGATGGCTAGTGGAGGCATGATTGGTATACACACCTTCATTAATGCTTTTATACTATCCTATCGAATGACCCACACATTCGCATGGACTAGCATATGCTTGAATTGTGAAAGTCCATATGTACATGTCGACGTCAGTTGCGCCGCCAGTCATGTCTCGGTATCATATCCCCACACGGGATGAACTTCGCTCGTCCTATCGGGGACTAAACGAGACCAGAGAGGTACTCAACAGCTCGAAACGGGGAAGCCGAGCTAGACCAACACCTCAATCCAGCGAGCCTTGTGCTAACAAACAGCACAGCTCTTTTCGCGATTCGCAAACAACCCGATTCAATGATTCGCACCGAGTAAAGACCATGAAAGACGCGCAAGATGTTTGGCAGACGTTAGCTTCTTGCGATTTCCTGAAGAAGTCGCGCCCTATTCCAGCAGCTACCGGGTCAACCAAGACGGGAAGACGTGAAACCATTCATGTGTGACCCATAAACACGTAGATATAGCGCAAAAAAGACGGATATCTCTTAGCCAGGCAAAAACCAACAGAACCGTCCCATGAAGCCATCGTTAAATGCCTAACGTCCGGTGTCCCTCCAACTCCTCCAAACTTCCTTTAGTCCTTGTTGGCAGCCTCCTTGACATCGATGGCAGCCTCCTCGCCCATGGCGGTCTGGACACCGACGACTGTTGAGCAGTATTAGTATCGTGCAAGCTGAAAAGCGCGAGTGTGTGTGTCGGGAAAACTTACAGAAGTCCTTGCTCTCCTCCTCGAGCTTCTCAATGCGCTTGGCAAGCTCACCGTCGGGCATCTTGACGTCACGCTTCTCCTCACCGTTAGAGTCGATAAGGACGAGGTAGTCCTCATCGATGTAGGACTAGTGCAAAGTTAGCTTCCAGATTCTTGACCCAGCGATCGGGGGAGCGTCCGGATAATACGTACGAACTGGTAGTCAGTGCGCTTGACGTTGGGGACATCCATGTTGTGGGTGGAGGGGCAGAGATCCTCGAGCTTCTTGCCAGTGAAGATATCGATGGCGACCAAGTGGACCTTGGCGTGACCGTGCTTGCCGGTCTTGGAGGTCGACATGTCGACGATCTTGCAGGGACGGTTCTTGATCACGACGTGGCCACCCTTGCGGAGAGCAGAGCACTGCATGGGGTAGGTGGCGGACGCACCAGCGTCGACGGAGTCGAAGGTGTGCTCATGCTGCTAGATATGGGGGACATTGAGGTTAGCATCCAATGCTTCGCTGATGATGGACGCGGCTATTGCAACGGGATGATCAGGTGAAGGTGATGCGATTCGGATTCCGTGCGTTGGGCGAACAAGAGGCCATTCACGTCGTCGAAGGACCACACCACGGGAGGAGCGAGAGGGGGTGCGCGATGAGCGGATGCGGGGTGACGACTCTGCCTACGCAGACAGCCGCCCGCAAGCGACCACCATGATGGAGTGTGACGATGATTATACAAGGGCGTGACAACAGGTGGAAGATAAACTTACAGCGTCGTCGTTGGTGGCAGACATCTTGAAAGGATTGACAAAGGATAAACCGTCGAAAGGGCAAGGAGAGACAGAAGATGATGGATCAAGAGGCTGGAGGCGGCACGGGGGAGGAAAAATATGGAGGGAGTTGAAAAAGGAAAAAAAAGCAATTTTGAGCACGGGAGTCGAGAGGGACGAAAAAATGCAGCATCCCCGCCAGCGGTCCAGTCAGGAAAGGCCCCTCCTCCCTGCCACCTGGTGGGAAGCACCCACAACTCTCTTACTTTTGGCGCACAACTTGCACTCCTCGCCAAAGGTCCAGGGCGACCTGGACTACAGATTTTTGCCTCTTGAGGTTTGCTAACAAATTGACCCTCCAACCGGTCTGGGCTTGTTGCATTTTCGTTGCATTAACCCTCACTTAACCCTCCACACGTGCCACATTTCGAAAGGGCACTCACCTCTAACCCTCCAGTCCCCTTTGCTCCCGCCCACCCTTCTTTGAGTCTTCTCCTCACTTGTCTGTTAAGACCTCTCTTTTCCCCGGCTCTTCTGACTGGCTGGTAAATTCGACCCCGCTGTTTGTTACACTACTCACAACAAGGGAAGCTCTCACTTGTTTGAATTGCTCGACAAGACAGCATCAATTGCCCTCGCATATGATGCCTCTACTACTGATGAGGAGTCTTGTCTCGGGTCATCTCATATTATGGACTCGGCCGTCCCTTCTGAGCAAACAGTCAAGTACAAGTGTACAAGTGGCATGTACCAGTGTACACGCGATCGTGATCGATCTCCTCTTGTGGTGTTGCGGAACTGGCGAGGTCAGTTCTCCCGCCCCGCCTTCTGTCTGGCTAAGCGGCCATGCTAGGCCGTATGCGGGCAAGCTCGAATGTCTCGCACGGGACCCGCACGACGTGAGTGGTGGTTCAAAGTGGCGGAGGGAATTCACCAATTAAATTCCTCCATGCATAAGCTGTAACCCTCACCATGGAGGGCAGAGGGCTAGCCTGGCCAGCCTTCAAGTTGTGTCGGGTGCCCTGGACCCAGCTGTTTTCGCTGCCGCCAATTGCTAGCTCCCATCATCCACTTGCCAAGCCAAACTGGCGCGCATTCAATGATTCCAAGGGTCTCCTGGAGACAACGGAGCTGCGACGGAGAGCGACAAGACGGTCCTCGCTCAAGTCCAACATTTATCGGCATATGACAGAAGACGACGACCCCGACCACAACAACCTTTCGAGTCCGCCGGTGTGATCCTGTCCTATATCGATTTCCTGCTGCACCAGCATGCTCTTCGCGCCTCGTCTCGGGCGGTGCTTGATTCGCTATGTGGCTTGATCGACGTCCCGGCCAGCATCCAGGAAGCGCAGCTCCTCCACCGAACAGCCGTTCCGTCTCGCCGCTGCCCCAACGTACCAGCTCGCGCGGTCCATATCTTGCCCCCCCGAGGCCTGGACTTAATACGAGAGGGTCTTCTGCATTATCTCTGGTCTCGAACGACTCGTCGTCTTCCCTTCTCGCCTCGGCAAAGAAAACCAATGGCTCCTCCTTGAGGCAGTCCTCTACCGTGGACGATGCGCCAGATCCCGAAGAGGTCCTGGCTAGGATCCTAAGCCAGTTTCCCAATAGCAATACCACACAACAACCCGAGGCGAAACCAGCCAGCGGCATCACTGAAGATGACCTGGACTTCGACGTTGACTTTGGCGGCTTGACCCTGACCGAGCTCGCCGGCCCTGACGTCAGTTCACGCTCAGTCGACAACTATAAACCCCAGAGTGTTCAAGATTGTATGGTGCCATCTTATTGTTCCTATTGCCCTGCCCTTCATCCATGCTTATAAAGTGCTTTCCAGATGAGCGAGACAAGGCCAAATTCGAGGACCTGCATCGGTCGATCCGCGCGTGCGATGACATCCTGAGCTCTGTTGAATCCAACCTCACTAGCTTTCGCAATGACCTAGCTGCTGTGTCTGCCGATATTGAAAGCCTCCAGGCGCGATCAGAAGCTCTTAACGTGAGACTAGAAAACCGAAAGGCTGTAGAGAAGGGTCTGGGACCCTTGGTGGAAGAGTTAAGCGTGTCTCCGCTCGTAATAACAACCATCGCGGAAGGCCATATCGACGAAACATGGGTGAAGGTCCTGGCTGAAGTGGACAAAAGAGCTACGGCTCATAAGAAAAATGCGCAACAACCACAGAACAAAGCCCTGGCTGATGTCGGCCCATTGCTGGAAAAGCTTATCCTCAAGGTAAGGATTGTTGTTCGGGTCTGACTGTTCTGTTCTAATGCATTTTTGTGAAGGCAATCGAACGAATACGGGACTTCCTGGTTGCGCAAATCAAAGCATTGCGGTCGCCTCACATCAATGCCCAAATCATTCAACATCAGAACTTCCTCCGGTTCAAGGATCTGTTTGCGTTCCTCCAAAAACATCAACCCACACTCGCCGGCGAGATATGTCAGGCCTATATGAACACCATGCGGTGGTACTATTTGAACCAGTTTACCCGATATAAACAATCCTTGGACAAGCTGAAGCTTCACATTATCGACAAGAACGACGTGATGGGACACGAGGACACCTCTCGAAGAACGACTGTCCTGTCTGGATCCAAGCTTGGAGGCGCGCCCCATGACGCCTTTAGCATCGGCCGAAGGAACGAACTGCTCAAGACTAAGGATCAAATAGCGATGTCGTCTTACCTGGCCGATGAGGACCAGACCACACATTATCTTGAGGTTCCTTTCCGCAACTTCAACCTCGCCCTTGTCGACAACGCTACGGCAGAGTACACATTTCTCGTGTCCTTCTTCAGCCCAGCGCTATCACTTCCAGTCATCTCGCGCCACTTCACCTACATATTCGATCAGACCTTTGCCCTTGGTCAAGCCCTTACCAAGCAGCTTGTGTCCGACACCTATGACGGACTCGGTCTGTTGCTATGCGTGCGTCTGAACCAGCATCTCGCCTTTGAACTGCAGAGGCGCCGAGTCCCCGTCGTAGATGGTTACATCAACGGCACCGCCATGGTGTTATGGCCACGTCTGCAGAGCGTTATGGATGCCCACTCCCAATCCGTCAAGGCGCTGACTTCTGCGCTCTCCAACAAGGCAGGGTCCGCTTCACAAGCAAAGACAGCCTCGGCGGCTCCGCACGTCGTGACACAGCGCTTTGGGCAGTTCCTTCACGGTGTGCTTGCCCTCAGTACCGAAGCAGGAGATGACGAGCCGATCGTCAGTAGTCTACACAGACTGCGTATCGAGGTGGAGGCGTTCCTGGCCAAGCATAGCCAGGCGCAACTGGGAGCGGATACGAGGAAACGGGACAGATTCCTCTATAATAATTACAGCTTGATTTTGACTATCATTAGCGATGTGAGCGGCAAGCTTGCGACGGAACAACAGGACCATTTTGAGTCACTTAAGGCGAGCGTACAAGAGAATAGCTAGAGGGGTATGATATTTGGGGTTCATAGAGAAAAACACCTGGTCGGGAGGGTTCCTACCGTGTATATACAGCTTATCTGGCATAATGAATGGTATCAAAATTATAATTCTTTCGGGTTGCTTGGCGTCTCTAGTTCTTCGGTATCCGTGTCTCCTGTGGACTATCGCGGTTTGATGACCGTTACTGCACAGGCATATCCGCTCTCGGGAAGCTTCTTTCACAACTCCTCGTTAACAGCATTCCAATTATGCTCTATCCACCCACCACATCTACCCCAACCACCACCGATATACAACCCCCATCACCCAAGCCATCGGACCTCCCGGCGACCTCCTCAACAATATCGCAATAACACCCACCAACACCGCCAGACCCAACGTCCTCGCCGGCCTCCTATTCTTCCACATCCACTTCCTCGCCTTTTCTTTCTTTTCCATCCACATCAACTCCCTAACCTGCCTCTCAAAAAGCCTTTTCCCATCCTCCATCGTCTGCCCCCTCGCCACTCCCCCCTTGCCTTCCCCCTTTTCGTTCCCTGTCTTCCCCTCTGTCTCTCTAGCCGTCTTCAGCACACTGTTCCCCGAAATCCCCCACCTCCAACTCGGCAACCTGTCCGGCGGATACCTTTCAAACAAGGCCACCGTATCCTTGATCAGCCCCTCCAAATCCAGCGGTTTAGGGAGTTTCGACAGGATAGAATGTAACATCTCCGGCTCGTCCTCGGGCGTATCAAACAGCTCTTCCCTCCTCGACCGCACAATCGCAGCAAACATGTACACGCTAAACACGGGTTCCCGCGCCAACAGGACGTCAAACAGCCGCGTGATTTCTCCCAAGGTGGTGATGTCGTGCGCGTACATCGTTAGTGTCCCTGACAAGGCGAAGAATGGCTCGGTATCGGATAAATGCCGCCAGAGTTTCGGGTCGGAAACCTTGAGAATGTCGGGGATTAAGCGGAGTTGGGCGATGGCGGCTTGTAAATTGGGGAGCATGAAGTCGCGGATGCGGAGGGCTGAGAGGCGGGCGAGGGCGGCGGAGCGCAAGTGGACAGGAAGGACGAGGAGCAGGACTTGCGAGATGTCGTGGTAGCCTTGGAAGTAGTGCAGGTATGGGTAGCGGCGGAGGACGGAGAGGATGAGAGAGGAGAGTTGAGATTTTTGGAGGTCGCGTTCCGTTTCGGATTCGTCTTTGGGACGGGTTAGTTAGTTGGTTGGTGGAAGATAAGGGGGGATATGGGGGGATACGGGGGGGAATACGTACGCTCAGGGTAGTAGCAAAAGGCTCGGTCGACGTCTAGTTGGACTTGGTCTTCGTCTCTGTGCCGGGGGAGGTCTTTCCAGGAGTCGTCGTCTTCGTCATATTTTGGTGGTATGCCTAGGAGGATGGGCCCTGTGTTGTTGGGAAGAAGAAGAAGAGTAAGTAAGTCTTTTGGTTGGTGATGTGTGAAAAGGGCGGTTTGGGGTTACTTACATGCTTGTTGACGGATCTCATCGTTTAGAAATCCTCCTTGAGATTCAGAAAGTGCTCGGAGCTTGGTAAGGTCTCGTTGTTTACACGCCTTGAGGATAGCTTCCTCCTTCTCGGCGTGGAAAGGGTCGATGACCTTTTCGTGAAGAGAATCACCGCTTTCACTTGAGCTGTCCATCTCTGACATCCCACTGTGTAACCCGAACTGAGCTGAGGGTGGTCGTTGATTAGAACGGGGGTTTGTGTTGATGGGTCAATATGAAGCCCAGTTACTGTAAGAGCTCTCAAAAACGGTCGGAAATCTTCTGAGGTTCTTCTAACACTCGAAATATTTCGTATGTCGTGATCCCCTCAAGCGAGATCTGTAACTTGGTTAGTACTCTGCCCCTGGGAGAAGCTATGGGAAGCTTACCTGTACACCTCCTGATAGTGACAGGGCGTGAGTCTGTCAATGTTGAATGAGTGACGTCGTTGTGAGTATTTCGCTCGCTCGGTTATATTTATATATCTCCCAACAGTTCGTACCTTGAAGTGATGGGTTCCAAGTCTGGACATGTGATGATGTTGACTTTGGGAGAGTTAGAACTTTAGGGCATCCGTGCTAACTGTTAGCGTTGAACGTGCGCCTGTGTCATAGGCGAGTCGTGTCCCGGATAGTGGATCACTCAGAGGTATCCTGCGGTTCCGGCGCCGAAAAGGGAGAACCCGAGATCCAAGGTTCCGGTTGCCGATCAACCTTAACTGGACTGCTGTTCTGCGCCTGCCTCGTGGATGTGCTTCTCAGGCCTTTGTTTCTTAGAAGGCTGATATGTACGTAAGACGATCACTTATTCATGATCCATGGATCCTGATTCCACGTTTGAGATACCTCTAGGTGGGTAGATGTACTTGGTACATCTCGTGGCTGCTATAGCAACCATCGCAACCCAACGGCGCGGGCGTGGAACGTGGGAACTGTCTTGGTCTATCTCGGGCTGCAGCAATTAATTGTCTTGTCTTGAATTTTTGTTTATGGAGTTGTGACCTGTCAACTAGCATTTCTCGTCAATTGTACCTAATGTACGGTACATTTGAAATTGGGATCACAGCATTGTCACATCGAAGTCTTAAAATGTTGTTTACCTATATTGATGCCTGCGGAAGGAAGGTACGTTTCGGAAGTTGTCGAACCCGCCTGCTATAATAGGTGGACCACCCTGCCCCACTTCCTCAGATAGAGTACACTAAGTAACAATAGTACAGCTTCTTTCCACCCCGGGCACCTTCAACCTTCCATCTCTTCAACATGATTCTACCAACACTTCAGCCGGCCAGTCTTTCATGGTGCTGAATCGGAAATTTTCTGCCCTTTCTCTCTAGCTGTTTGTTTCTCGGGTTATTACCGCTCTTTTGCACTGCGGCAGTAAAGCAATTGGAAGTACCAGGCCGACCACAGGGGAATCGTTGCGGGTACCTTCCAGGTCACCTTTTGCAGGTATCTCGGTAACTCCTCCGTCCTGACATCTCCAGCAGCTCGTCGTCCTCTCGCAGACCTCTCCTCGTATTCCGATTGCGGTGGTAAAGCGGCCACTGCTCAAATACTGTTGGCAACGTTTACTTGCTCTCCCACGTATTTACCACACTTAGTATGTCTGTGCAGCCCGGAGAGGTGGTACAACCCAAGTCTACAGCTCAAGGTGAGTCGACACAGCATGACATTTGATACCTTTGCTTGTTGGTGTCTTCTGCTACTCATCACTGAGATTGCGCCAGCTCACTCTTTCCACCCTCCACTACAAAACGAATGCGTGCTGCCTTCCATTTTTCGTCTGTTTATCGCTCAAGGTGTCTTCTTGACATTCGGCTACTCTTTGTCTTTTCATTCCCATCTGCTTTTTCGAAATTCGTGTCTTCATTGGATTGGCATCTCGCCATCTCAAGAGACTGTTCGACCCAGGCACATGCATCATGACCAGAAACTAACCTGAGAACTAGGCTGAATACTGCACGTTTCCGAGCCGGCCGACCCGTGACGGAGCATACCCTACCAAAACGCTGATCTGCCTATTTCTACCAACATGGCTACCTTCCGAACCAATGTCCTCCGCAATGGCGAATGGGTCACTGAGACGGTCGACATTCAGACTTTTCTCAAGGCACAGTCTGCTCAAGGCCCTAAGAGAGCAGAGCAAATTGACACTCCGATATGCGGACTACTCACAAGGACCGTGGCGGACAGCCAGATGGTGAAGTCTGTACTACCCGTGAGGCTCAGATCGCCTCATCACAATGATGTTGCCTTTATAGGCGTAAGTCGAAGCTTTGTTCTAGACCTTTTTTTGGCGGGACTGACCTTTTCCCTAGCATCGGTCTGTCCAAATCCGGGAATTTCAGAGCAACGGCCAGTTTCGAGACATCCTTTTCCGCAGATTCGCACACAACATTCGCAACGCTTGTGTAGTTGGCTCTTTCGAGATTCCAGATGGCGTCGACGACCTCAACCCTGCTATGGACGTTGAACCTCCGGTCAAGGTGGAGGACCAGGACGTACACTCGTCGCCACCAGTTGGTTCGACGTCTCAGCTGCCGCCCCAGTTGCTGGCGCTGGCCATGGAAAATGCCGATGTTGTCTTCCTTTGGATTGGCCCAGGGGCCGACGGTCGACCCGAGTTTTACAGCTCTACAGAATTCGTGTTTCGAAGGCCTCCACAGTTTCAGGACGGTAATTTTGGAGCTCACATGGCTGTAGATCCGAGCTCGCGTTACATGGCCTTAAGCAGCTTCCACGGCCTTTTTGCCGTAGGCGAGCTCGAGTCTCTCGCCAACTTCACCCAAACTGGAGACGAAAACACCGTGGGGATAGTCAAAAGCTTTCGACTCCGGGGTGTTCAGGGCGTGATACAAAACCTCACGTTTTTGTACCCACGTCCAGAAGACAAGGATCACATCATTCTTTTGCTTATTGTTGTCAACAATGGCAAGTCAAGAATGGCTATTTACGAATGGACGTTGGGAGACGACCTTGCCAATGTCTTTGCCGAAGAAAAGCGTGGCCATCGATTGCCAGTCGAAAACCAAATGCCTCAACTTCTCATTCCCTTGACCGTCGGGTCAGCTTTCATCGCCATTTCTCCAGAACAGGTTGCGGTGTGCACCGAATCCTTGCATGGTCCGCCTACATTCGAATCTCTGGAGCTTGACGCACCTCCAAAGAGCCCGAATCATTACGGTACCGGGAACCCATTGTGGACAGCCTGGGATAGACCGTATAGGTTACCACGGTATCTCAAAGGCAAAGACTGCTTATACCTTGCCAGAGAGGACGGCATTGTCGTCTACATCGAAGTTGATGAAGACCATGCGTTGGAGCGCTCGACCTTCATTGATGCGTTCAAGTGCAATATCTCGTCTGCATTCGCTTATTTGTTTGATCAATACGCAGATGTTCTCGTGCTGGGCAGCGATAATGGTACTGGGAGTGTTTGGAAGGTTTGTGCAATTAGCCTCCCTTTTGGTGTCTTTGACTGACGTTATTTTAGATCCCCCCACGAGATCATCCATTGCAGATAGGCACATTACCTAGTGGTGCCCCTACCCTGGACTTTGCGACAACTGACTCTTTAGGAGACAAGGCTCCTGAGCTCAGAGCACCTGAGAGGATATTTGCGGCCTCTGGTCATGGACTGACAGGCTGCATCACTGAATACCGACATGGACTGAAAGCAGACATTGGATTGGAGCTCGAAATTGGGGATGGGGTGAAACAAGCCTGGCTTCTCAATTTCTCGAATACGCATGGGCGTTACGACCTACTGTGGACTACCCCTATTCACTCGCAGGTTAGAGAACTGCCAGAAGATTTTTCAGATCTGACAGATCCGGAACCAGACCAGGTCCTCTACGACTTGTCTTCGCCAACTTTGGCAGTGACGCAGGTCAATGGGGTTACTGTTCAAGTTACCACAGCCTCAATCACACTCTTCAGGAACGAGGCCCGGTATATCACAGACGAATGGTACGAAAGTCCCGAGCCCACTTGGTATGAGTTGCTCTAACAATATCACAGGAAGCAATTATCTTTTGACAGGCTTCTGCAGGATCAGCCGCACGTATCAGTCTCTGATGCTTGCATTACGGAGGACTGGATCACTGTGTCAACGCATGTTGGGCCGCAGTTCAGAATTTACAGTTTCAAGTTCTATGGGACCGCAGTTGTCTCTCAAGTTCAGTTCGACGTACCTGGGGACGTGACTTCGATACACCACAGCAAGGACCTTGGGATCATCGCCGGTCTTTGGAGGGATGGACGGCCATATTTGCTCATCCGTACCCCGACGACTGAGACAGAATCCCAAGATATCGAGGAAATTGATATCGCAGAACGTAAGTTGACCCAGCATACATAGTGCGGCTTAGCTCCTGCTGCATCTTGCTATGTTGTGCTACGATTTCCATTATACTGACGGGTTCATAGGACTCAAGTGGACCCCTGGAGAAACAGGATACCGAGATGACATGCCTCTCAAAGCAATTGGAAGCATCGCTTCTGTCAATAACGCGATACTTCTAGGAACCAGAGGTGGTGAGCTCATTCATATTTCGAAAGAATGGAAGAGTGCTACAATGATCTACTACCAGCAAATAGGACTGACCGCAGTAAAAATTACTGCGGCCCGGCATTTGCAAACCACCAGACCGAGAGTACTGGTCTCGTGCGATCAAGCCTTGATTGAAGTACAACTCGATGAATGTGGGCCGAACGGTTCTGTCTATCACTTGGCCAAACACCGTGTTCTACCTATCAACGCCGGCAATTTGGGTGCTCCTCTTCCACTTGTTGAGTACGGCGTGGCAATCGATATTCCATGTGCGAGTGAAGGGTTTACTCCGATCCTCATGCTAGCGGGGCCGAGCGTGATTATCGCCGAGCTACACCAGGAGCCCGGTCCAGCTCATCGATATATCAAAATCGGAAAGACACCAGTCAAGACTTTTTACTCGCCCAACCTACGTTGCCTGGTGGTCGGTGTGAACGAGGAGGGAAACAAGTCCACGTTGATGTTCATGGACCCCGACACCGGAGAGGACATTGGAAAACCGATCCACAAAGCAGGAACTCCAGTTCAGCATATTGTGGGACTGGGCAAATCCAATGACAGAATCCATGGCCTGGCCGAATGGGAATACAAGAAAAATGGCGGGACATGGCGCTATCTGCTTGTTGGTACCAAACAGGGCCAGCTCATTATCGTGTCAACGGAAAAGGAGCCATCCGAAGGGGACCGCCCGCCTTCGATAAAGTATTGGGCACGGTTCAAGAAAAACTGCGATGGGCCGGTATACTCAGTGATAGGGCATGAGGAAAGCGTGATTTATTGCGTTGACGATACACTTCACTGGGATGTACTTGACCCTGTCGAGAGGAAGCTGAAGCCACGCAAAGTGATTGAGTTGGACTCGTTGGCCCTGGAGCTTCAAATCTCCGAAACGAAGCTGCTAGCCTTGACGTGGGGCGATTCACTCCAGCTGATCGACCCGGTGCTTGACGACGTCAGTGAGAACTCTGCAACAGTCGAGTTCCATGATCCTCGCGAGGTTACACCAACTTCGTTTATGAAAGTCCAATACGACATGTGGTTGGTTGCTGATCAAGATTGTGGCGTGGCCGGCCTTTGGCAATGGCCCAGAGCATCAGGAACTCATAACTGGACCGAGTTTAAATTGCTCTTCCAGGGGAAGCTTCCAGTTAGTATCAGGAAGTTCCGCCGCGGCAGGACACGGCCAACATGGGAGCAAGGAGCGTGGAACGCACCCAAGTACGGTCGGGTGGTCAGCACACCGAACAATGCTGAGATCTTGGGAATCTCGATCGACGGCACCATGGTTCACTTCACGTTGCTAGACCAACACGCACTGCGCTTGTTGCGATTCATCGTTAACTTGTACAACCTCAGGGGGAGGAGAGACGAAGAAAGGCTTCTGCGCGCGGAGCCGGACCTGGGGTACATTGAGCCGATGCATGTGGATGGTGACCTTTTGAAGACGATCTTGGATGCAGAAGTCCTGCAAGAGCTGGTAAACACGGAGGAGTTGTTGGCACGGTTCAAGACCCTGCTGGATAAGTTGGATTCGGGAATACACACTTATGGGTGGGAGGGAAAGGGGACTGCGGACCATTATTTTGAACTGGCGTATAACGTGCTGCTGTATTATCTTAGACAAGTCTACTAACTGCTTGGGATTCTGATGAGGTGGGAAGGAGAAAAGCAAGGAAGGGCCGGATAACTGGT
This sequence comes from Copromyces sp. CBS 386.78, assembly GCA_030685235.1. Taxonomy (NCBI): domain Eukaryota; kingdom Fungi; phylum Ascomycota; class Sordariomycetes; order Sordariales; family Sordariaceae; genus Copromyces; species Copromyces sp. CBS 386.78. The sequence goes on along the minus strand of MU839114.1, from coordinate 197,922 downwards.
GACCAATATACATATCACCCAGCACCTTCCTAGAAGCCACCCCGAAGGATAATGTTGGTGTTGTTATAGTATAGTAGACGAATGAATAAGCACCACTACAAGCACGACATTTTTAGATGCCGTTCCTAGAATGGCTCACCGAGCCAATATAGAAATATGCTCGACAAGTTGAGGGTGCTGTAAAGGTATTTATTGTCCACGGCTCCCGAGTCGAATAAGGAAGCCCGGCCCCCCTTGCATGTGATATCATGTAAAATGCACCGAAGTGGCTGTAAATAAATATTCAAATTAACCCACATAGGTAGCCCCCACTTACCATGGTTTTTTGTTTGCAAGCAAGCGGTTGCCCCACATTTCTGCACTAACAATGGCCGCTGTAGGCATTTTTTTGTACCACTGTAAAGAAAAAAAACATGTCGTCCGGTAGGTACCACCTCCTCACCCAGTGTTCAGCACGGTGGTCGTCTGTCTCGGCTAGTGTTCGATAGGAACCGAAAAAATGACATTCTTTCCATACATTTCAAACTTACGAAAATTACGCTAATTCAAGGTCTGTGTTCGTGCCCGTGCACCTTATTTACTAGAATTAGAAAAATCTTTCTATTTCTATTAACGATTAGTCTTAGTCAGATTTAGCTGGGCCTCCGAAACCCCACTCGCGACCCTACCCACTACTTTCTGCGGCAGCAGGTTTGAGCGGGTTTTGCGTTTTTTTACCGTTAGCTGTAGAATAATAAAAAAATTGTACGAGGATTTTACTTTAATTGGAGTACAACCTTTAAATCTACTTTAGTTAGAATAAAATTAACCGCTTTTATTATATCTAACTACTCAATTAATAAATAATTCTAATTAAAATAAAATATATTAAAGTATTATATTTAATTTATTCGATTTACCCGATATAACGGAATTTTCGTTTTGTAAAACGCCCCTTCCGCCTTTATTTAATAACCGATTTACGTTTATACTTAATTCGCCTAACCTTATATCCGAATTAACTAATTTCTAAATTAATCCTATTCGCTATTTATTTATTCCGAATTTTAATACTTCGAATCCGACCTTTACCCCCATTCTATATATTTTATTAATTATTTTTAAGCTACCGGAATATAATTACGACTTTAATTAATCTTTAGCTTATAAGATTAAAGAGTATTAATTTCGCCTTTATTTTAAGAGGGGTATATTAAAGTAATTTATTTATAGTTAGGTAAAAGTAATTCGAAGTAATAATCGGTTATTTAGAGCCTATATTAAGGAATTTATTAATTTTTTACGCGATAAAAACGTATGTGAAATTTTCTTTCGTTAAAGTGTTATTATCCGATTTAAGGATGAGAATAATTTGTACGACGTAAAGATTCTTAGTTGGGAATTTGGTTGGGAATTGATATTTCTCCTCCGAAAATACAAATTTAAAAAGATGAAGAATAATAAAAATAAATTTAGAAATACTAATTTTAAATTTATTAATTCTAATTCCCGACCCGAAGACCCTGAATTATAATATTCCGAATTCGAAAATACCGAAATTATAAATTTATAGTCCGATAATTTCGAATTATTTTCGTTATTCGTTAAGTTTAGTATTTCTTCTATAATTAGGGGTAATACGCTATATAATATTAAAAATTTATATAATATATAATAGATTTCAAATATTATCCGGTAAAATATAACGTAATTTTAATTACGCGCCTTTTAATTATATTTATTCTTTAAAGGTTTAATATTATATTAGCGTATTTAATAATTAAAATATAAAGGCCGAATTCGTTATAATAAATTTACTTTATTTTATATTTATATAATTTTTATAATTTTTATAAATATTCGCGCCCCTTATAATTTAGATTTCTTTTTTTAAATTATAGGCCTTTATTTGCGTATAAATGGCGTTGCGAAATATATTTAAAATATATTAATTAGATTCGGCATTTATATTTTATATAGTAGGACGATTATAATTATTAAAATATTTACTATTATTATAATAGTTAGTTCGGACTTTAAATATTTATTATAATTAAATTAATATTCTTAGTAAAATTTTAAACGCGTTATATCCAATTTTAGTCTTATTATTATTTATAATAATTATAATTATTTTAATACTATATAAAGTCCTAGTATTAATCGATAGGATATTATACGTAACTTTATAATTTATTTATTAATAAATAGTTTTAATATTTTTAGACCCTTCCAATTAAATTAATTTTAATTTACTGTTTAATTTTAGATGGATTAGGTTATTCTTTTATTTGCCCCGACGTTATATACGTTTTACCCCGCTATTAATTCTCTTATTATTAAGAGATTACGAGCTTTGTTTTTTATTATTTATAAATAGGAAAGCTTGCCTACTTATCCCTTCCTTAAAGTAAAGTACTATTGGATATTTAAGAGTTTTATTCTTTAAACGCCCGTTATCGACGAAAATGAGGGTAAATTGGCTAACGTTTATTATTTATATAATAAATTATTTTTCGGCCTATTAAGGATGAGTTAAGAATAATTCGGCGATAAGCTCTTTTTCGTTTATAGCGACTAGAAGACGATATTATTTATTTATAAAATTATATTGGCCTAATTAAAAGCGTAATTCGAATACGATTAGAAATAGTAGATAATATCCGTTCTAACCTTTTTTTATATTAAATTTAATTTTATTAATTTAATTTGGCGGTATTTCTAGCTTTTAATTAAATAAAATATTTACGGACTTAGTAGGGCGAAGAATATAAAGTAGTAAAAGACCGAGTTTTATTATAGGTTACGGCTTCTTTATAATATATTTTATTTTAAGATCTTCGTTTTTTTTATACGCAATTTTATCGATAATAAATTTTTCGACGTTAGTCTTTTAAATAGGAAAATTATAAGGGCGGTTATTATATATACTTTTCGGGTTAATAATTTATTTTATTTTTCTAGGTAATTTAATTATATATATATTAAAATATTTATTTTAGAGGGGTATACCGGTAAATATTTTAATAATAGCGATTATATAAATATATAATTCTATAGCGTTTATTAATATTTATATACCGTTTAGGTACTTATTATTCTTATTGGCGCTATTAAATTTAGAAATTATAATATTTTCCGATAAATAATTAATTTTCTACCCTTCTTTTTTTATAGTAGGAAGAATATAAATTATAGGCCCGAAATACTTTACTTCTTATAATTACTACGTTTAGAAGTAACCGACCGTATATTATTTAAAATTATTTTAAAGTCCGGATTAATATAATATATTATAATTAATAATAGTTAAAAGGAAATCGATTTAATATTAGAATATATTAATCGTTCTTTTATATTCGATATTAAATATTATAAGAATTTTATTTATAATATTAAATTTACTTTTATTAAAATATTTATTATTGAGCCCCTTATTATAATTATTTGTAAAATAGTTAAATTGGAATTCGGGCGACCTAATAGTAGTAAATATATTAATCTGTCTATTAACGAGGATATTATTAATTACGTTTATAAGATTTATAAGAACGGGTTTACGATTTAGTGTTATAGATCTTTAGATTCCGCCGATTTTAATATATTAAATTTATAATAAGAAGGCTTATATATTTTATTTGTAGGAATATTAGAATAGTTTAATAATAAGGAAGTACGGCTGGAATATAGAGAAGATTGAAAGTACTTCGGTCTTTTTAAATTTGAAGATAATAATTTTTTTATAATTAATAATATGCGTAATATATTTAATTTTAATAAGAGTAATAATAAGTTAATTTAATTAATAATTATTTTAGGTTATATATAGTTTAGTATACCCCTCCTTTATATTTTTTAATAAGGGCCTATATTTTAAGGTTTAGAGTAGCGCTTTATTAGTTTCTAATTAATATAAATATAGTTTACTTATTAAATTCCGTGTAACGATAGATTTTACTCCTATTAAAGTTATTATATAATATTTTACTATATTTCCCTTCCTGCTATTCTATAGATTTATAAATATAGGTGAGATTTTATTCTAATTGGAATTGCTTCTAGTTAATAGGTAAATAAGGTGTTAACTATTAATTCGTTTATTAAGTATGCTGTTCTCTTAGTTTAATAATAATTGGTAGTATAGATTTACCCTAATTTATAGTAAGTATTATTTAAATTGGGTTTGTATAATTAAATAGATTACGTATAACGAAGGTTATTTATTAGTTATATATATATTTATTGGTATATAGGGATTTACTCCTTTAATTTCGCTAGTTATTACCGTTTAGTCGTCGGTTTAATATTATAAAACTATTTATAGTAATTAGTAATAAATATTTTAAACGAATATTATCCGAATTAAATTTAATATAATTAGTTAGTCGTTTATTAATTATATATATATTTACCGGTATATAAGGATTTATTCCTTTAATTTCGTTAACCGTTACCGTTCGGTTGTCGGTTTAATATTATAATATTATTTAATTTATAATAATTAATAATGAATATTTACTTTATTTTTAGACGAGCGTTATCCGAATTAGGTTTAATGTAGTTAGTTAGTCCGTACGGTATAATTAATTAATTTATATACTATACCCTTCTCCTACTTTTAATCCTTCTTTCCTTCCTCTTATAATTTTTCTTTTCTTTTTATAATTTCTCTTCTCTTCTTATAATTAATTAACTTTTATTTGTTCTAGAGTTATTAATTTTATTAATAATATTAAATTAATAATTCCCCTTAGAATAAAATCTATTAGTAATATATTATAATGCCTCTTAAATAAGTCGAAAATAAAGTTAATAAAATACCTTACGTTACTATTTTAATTAACGTTAATTAATTATAGTTATTATAATATCTGCCGTTTAAATAGTATTACGACCCGGTTGTAAATAATGTTATAGCGGTAGTTAATAATAATTCGAAATTGGTTATATTAAGGTACTTTGGTTATACCGGGTATTATAATTTGAATATTATTTGTAATATTATCTTGGAAATCCTATAATAATTAGACGGCGGAGATTTTTCCTTTATTATAAGGGATTTAAAAGTACCGATAATAATGGAACGGGAGTTCGTTAAATTTTAAAAGGCTATATTAGTCGGCTAAATATTAGTATATTAATTGAATCTTTTTACGACCGGGGTTAAGGCTCCGGAATTCGCTATTTTAATTAAATATAAGAGTTTTTTAAACTTTTATTAATATTTAGATTATAATTATAAATTTTATTTACTTTTATTCTTTATTTATAATAAAATAGATTTTATTCTTGTAAGAATTATTATAATAATTTTTATAGGAATAAAATTTATTTTCTATCCTATTTATTCTAATTAGAGTACCATGTGCCCTAATTCTATTAAATAGTATTTACTATTTGAAATTAAAGTAGTACTTAAAATACTTAATTTATTAAAACCCTTTTAGTAGATATATATTAATAAAAAGTAATAGTTAATTAGTTCGGGCTTTTAGCTAACTTTAAGAAGTTAAATCCCGTTAAGAATTAGGATAGTATTAAATTTCTGGAATTATATTAAAAATTATATATAAAAGTTATTAATAGCTTTAATAATTTTAATATTATGTATATTATAAAAGCGATTTCTAACGCACCTTTCGAATTTTTATTAATTTAGGCCGTAGTAATCCGAAACGGTAATTTCGATTCTCCTACGCTTAGGGTCGCTACTAACGATATTTATTTATATAAAATTATTATTATTAATTTCTTCTTAATTTTATATAAAATATTTATATTATTCTGCTATTAAGGCCCGCTGTATTATTAGTAGAATATTGTAAAAGAGAGTACTTATAATCGCGGAAATTATTATATTGATAATTAATTTAAAGTATTATAAACCTTTACTTTCTTTCTATATAGAAGGTAGGGTAAGATTGCCCTAGGCTCTATACGTACGATTAGGGGCGGTAATACTCCGATTGGCGGGCCGTAAGTATTTATAACTTCGGCGGATATTAATTTCGCGCCGGCTAGGGCGGCGGAATAAATTGTAAAAATTTAATTGGATATTACGTTTATATTATTTAAAAAGTACGTTTTTACTTAATAAAAAAAATAAGAGAAGGATTACTCCTATTAATTCTATAAATTAAGCCGGGATAAATTTAAATTATTTAGGTACTTCGACTGCTAGGCCTGCCGTATATACTAATCTAATATATTTATAACGTTTAACGCCTTAATTTATAATTTAAAATATAATAGCGATTTTAAATATATATTAATAAAATATAGTTCGGTTAATTTTAGAGAAGACCCGTCCCCTCGTTTAAATTACAAATTACTAATAAATTTATTAAATACTTTATAAAATTAATAAATAAAAATAATAATAATTAGACTATACGTCGATACCGCTTCCTTTTCCTTCTTTTATAAGGACGATACTTTAATTCGTAAATATATATTAAATTCGAATAATATAATTAAATATATTATTTAATTAATATAGGACTTTAAGTCGTATTAAAAAACTATTTAATCTTATATTAAAAACGAAATTACTAATAATATAATAATTAAATTATTAATTTCTAAATAATATCCTTTATTTAATTATATTCCTAACGGGGAATTAGTTATTAAAAGGATTCGTATATTTAGGAAGATAATTAAAAAATTTATAAGCGAAGAAAACGATCCGCCGGCATTCGATTATAATAAATTTAAATCGACGTACGATTAGGTTATTTAGGACTTTAAAAGGAAAAATAAATAGAACTTCCTCTTATATTAAATTACTAGTAAATATATTTTATTCTAATTATAATTAACTTATTACCTACTCTAATAAAAATAAAATCTATCCCGTATTAATTTATTATTAAATATATATATTATTTATTATATATTTTATTCCCCCTTAAAGGGTATTATATTTACGAGCGAAATTGGTATAAGTAAAACTTTTATTTATAGTACTATATTTTAAATAGAATATTTACGGCTATAAAAAATCTATTCCTAAAAGTAATTTATTTAAGTATACTCTAATATATTAATTTTACTACCTAATTTAATTATTTAAACTTTTAATAAACTTCGGGAATCCTTCTCCGACTTCGATTTTTATATTTAGTTCGAAAATCCTAACTAAATAAGGGAAGGAAACGATCGGCGGGTAAAAACGCTAGTCTAAAAAACCTTTAACGACTTTATATATATTTATATATAGTATTACTAATATCCCAATACGGCTAAAATTATTATTATCGCCGCGTATTATATTATTATTAAACGTTAGATTTTTAAAAATAAGGCGATAATTAGGAAGGGCGAATTAGTTTGTAACTATAATAAATATATTTTATAAAATAAAATTATAATTATTTTTACGCCGGGTTAAGCGGACGCTAATAATAATATTAATTCGGACTTATTAGACCCGTTAGAATTTAATAATTTTAATAATATCGATAATATATATACCGAATTAAATAATAATGTCTGTAAGCTTCTAAGCAATTTATCCTAATAAATTTTTATTTTAATAGGAATAACGATTTTCAATTTTAATACAAATAAAATATATTAATCGTTAACCTTTTATAAATATATTAAAAAGTACAAAGTACATACCGTTTATATAAGTATTATATTTATTAAGAATATTAAATTCTAATCGGTTATTATAAACGAAATTTAATTCGTTAAAAATATAAATTCTATTATCTTCCGCGCTATTCGGAAGATCCTTGCGGCTACTCACTTTATTTATTCGGCAACCTTAACTCTAAATCGCTTAAACGATATTAATACATTTATATTATTAATATAGGAGGCATTCTTCTATAATATTTTTAATAAATTAAAGCGATTTATTAATATATTAAATATAATTAGCGATAACGAATTTATTACTTAATATAAGGATAGCGACGATTACGTCATTAAATCGGATATTTCTATTAAAGCCTATAACGCTTTATATAATATTAAACAACGTTAGGGATTTAAATAGTAATACCTATATTTATAAGTATAAACGACTATCGCTCCTACTAATTTTATTAAAGTAGTTAGCGAATTAATTAATTAGATTATATATTAAACGTAAGTATTAATTATTAATTAAAATATAATAACCCCGCTTAAACTCCTAAATAATTCGATATTCTACCCTTTATTGGATATTCCCCTTATAGAAATACGTACTATATATTTTTTTTATAAATTTAAAAAGAAGTCAATTACGGAATTTATTAATAATTTTTTAAAAAATATTATAATAGACCTTTTTAATTATAAAGTCGATAAAATAAACCTCTATATTATTAATTCGGGGAAGGAAGATTAGAAGGTTATATTTAATATAACTTTAATTAAATTATACTAATTCGCGGTATAAAATATTTATAAATTCTATATATTTACTTCGGATTTTATCCTTAATAATTAATTATTAAAAATATCCGACTACGTAATTTAGTATTTTATATGTATTAACTATAAGGAGAAGAATTCTAAGAAGTCCGAATTAAATTTAAATTCAAATATACGTTTCGGCGTCGATATCGTTAACGAACTAATTAAACTAGACTATAATAGGGGCTTATCTTATATATTTATTAATTTAATAATAAATGAAACCCTCTCCCCCTATATTAGTAAATTCTATATATTTAAATAAGCGTTATTAGAATCGCCCTTCTTCGTTTAGGTAGTAAATAAGTATATAAAAGTATTTTATTCGAAGAAATATATATTAGTAATTACTAATTCGCTATAATTATAAATATAAATACTTTTTTATCGTATAAATTTTATTCTTAATAGAATTAAAGTAAATTATTCCTATTAGAATAAAATCCGCCCCTTCCTATATATTCCTATTAGAATAAATTCTACCCCTATCCTATATATTCCTATTAGAATAATATATATATTAGAAATTAATTATTAAAATAGGATACTATATTTACTCTTTCAGAAGGTCGGTTTAAAGGTTGAAATAATTTATAGTAAGTAATTATAAGCCGAGTATATTCGCGTAATAAATAAATAGAATTCGAATACTATAAATTTAAACGTTTTCGTTTTAAATTTAACTATTTATATAATTAATTTCAATTTATACTATTAATATTATATTAATATTAATTTAAATTTCGTGTAGAATTTAAATATAATTTTTTAATATATAAGGAAGTTATATAAAATTAATTAGCGTTAAATAGTAGAATAGTTTCTATTAATTATATATAGGACGGTTTATAATTAGACCGAAGATCGGGTATTATAAAAAATCGGTACCGCTTATATCCTTTAATTCTAATTGATGTAAAATATATTAATATTTTTTAATAAATCTACGAATTTGTACCGAACTTCGAATTAGAAAAGAAAAGAGTGCTAATAGTAGCCGGCCTATATTTCAAGATTTTATACGGTTATAAGGCGGCTAAATATATATTCTCTTACAATTTTAACCGTTTTTTATAGGCGGTCGAAGCCCTATAAAGGGTCGAAGTTTATTATTCTATACGAATAAAAAACTTCGGCTATTTCTATTTAAAATTATTATTTATATTAATATAAGTAATTAATACCAGTTATACTAATAAAATAGATTAGGAAAGGTTCGATAATAATTTTCCTTTATTAAACCTTTATTTTATAAATAAAAGTATAGATTTAGTAATTTACGAAGATATATTCGTTAAATTAGATTATATAGCGAAAGATATTAAATTATTTATTGAAAAATTCGTAAAGAATACGTTAAAAAATTCTAGGGGCGAAATTAAATAGCGTATTGAAGGCGCTAATAAATTCGTTCTTAAAAACCGGTAGAGGGTCGCGGTAATTTTTAAAAATAAAGAAATTAAGGCTAAATTTATTAAAGAAATTATTAATAGGAAAATAGAATTCCTTATAAGTAAATAAAGTAAATTAATAAAAATATTTATAATAAGGAAATTTGTTACTTTATATAAGAAAATCGGGGAAGTATTTAAAAGTTAATTATTTATTAATCCGGCGGAGGATAAAAATAATCCGCTATTTACTATTATAGAAATTAATAATCGGGTCCGGCCTCTATTATTTTCTAAACTATAAACGAATCCGCTATTTATTATTATAGAAATTTATAAATAAATTTAATCCCTTTTACCCTCTAAGTTATAGGTATATAAATAGGCTAAAAATAATGGAAATAATAAAAGCGCGTCTTCGAACGATTAATTTTTAAATAATCCGGATATTATTAAAATTATCGACCTTATATATAATTATATATACTAAATACCCTATATCCCCTTTATTAGAAAGGAGTTTTATATATACTTTTTAAAGTCTATTAATAAGTTTTTTAATTAGGAGCACTAATATACTTTTAAATATACGTATAATAATAACTATACTATTTATAGGCTTCGGTTATATTAGTCCTTTAGTCGCCCGGATTACGAAGTAATTTAGTAGTTTAATATATAGGATAATAACCGGATAGAATATAATTTAATAAGTAATATTATATATAATAACGATATTTATTAAACGTTGGCCGAAGTTAAAAACTTTATACGTAAATATAAGGAGGAGGTCGAATATTTTTTTAGAAGCTAGTAAAAGTAGATTTTATTTTATTTAGAGTAAGGTTTATAATTAATTATACGAATTTCCTTTTCGGTTATAATATTATTTACGCTAACGCTTAATTCCTATAAGAATAAAATTTAGTAGTCTTAATTTCTTTTAATTCTAATAAAAATAAATTCGCGGAATTTCAATCTTATTTTTAATTTACTTTATTTTACTTTTCTTATACAATATAGTGATTAGAATAAATTTATAATTTATAGGAAATTTATAAAGGATAGTATCGGGTATTTATATTATAATATTTAATGCGTACAAAGGATAAAGCCTTAATTAATAAATTACTTTATTTTAATAAGAGTAAAATTTAATATATTGGGCCTAATATTATTATTAAAGTATAATTGGGAAGATTAGCGGTTATTAATTACTAAGGCTTTTAATTTAAGTATAATATTTAAGAAAATTAATTATTTAAATATTATAATTTATTAACTTTATATATAACTATATAATATTAACGCTATATCGAAAGCTATAAATTAATATTAGCTATATTTAAACCCGATAGCTATAATATATCTGGAATTTTAGAATATAAAAAATTAAAACTATTTTCGATTTTTAATTTATATTTTTTTATAAATCGATCGGTAATTTAACTATAATTTACTTAATAATATCCTACTTACTTAACTATAGTAATTATTTAATTTAATTGTTTAATCGTCGGGCCTATTTAAAATTAGAGTTGGGCGTTTATTTAAAATCGTTAATTATAATATAAATTAAGATATACCGCTATTGTATCCGATTTAATAAGGGTAAATTCGATTTTTAATTAATAAATAGCCGGTAGAAAGGGTAGTCTACTAAGGAGGATAGATTCGACCTACCTAATTAATTTCTATATCCGTTACTTTAAGCCTAGCGGCGAAATATTTTTATTAGGATTATTATTCTAGCCTTTAATATTTTATTATTATACCCAATTTAGCGGGAAAGGTATAGCTTCGTTAATATTGTTAGTCGATATTTAATTTTATACCGGCTATTCTCTTTACGGCTTCGGGAGTTTTAACTTTTTTAGGAGTACGGGCGGGCTATAGCTATTTATCTGGGCTTATTAACTATGCTATTTACTCATTTAATTATAAAGACCGGTTATTATTTAATTTCCCCGCTTAGTAAATAAATATTCTATAAATAGATATTTTAACGTATTTAATTTTATTAGACTATACTATTATAATTTATTTACCGATTTTATATATTCGTTCGCTTTTATAATCGAATAATTTATAAATAAATTATTAAAATAATAGACGTAATTATATATTATATTAATAATTAAATAAGTATTTTATGTAATAGAAGGTTAAATAGGGATATTATAATATTTTAGATAGGCTTAAGTATTATTATATATTATAGAATTTATTCGTTTACTTATATTATTTACCGCCTCCTTAAATATAACCCTATTTCGTTTCTAGTACTTTCGATTAAAATATTTTTAAAATAAAGTTTAATTTATTTAAATAATTAATAGAATTTACTCCCTTTACTCTCTTATTTTATTTCTAATATTAATTATATTAGGTTTTTCTAAATATTATATTTCCCCTAACTCTATTTTTCTACCCGATATTTATACTTTAATCCAAATTTTTATTTTCTTTATATTTCGTATTATATATTCGTTTTACTATCGTTTTATTATATTTTATAATATAATTTATAACGACTATATAAATTTAATTCTTCTAATGTAAAAGACTAATCGGTCGATTTAAAGATTTTATACTATAATAAATAATCTTATATTAAAATACTTAATAGAGCGTATTTTAATTGGATTTTAGTAGTTAATTAAACGTTTTTATAAATAAGTATAAAGAATATAAATACCCTTAATATATTTCCTAAATAGTAATTTATATAATATAAATAATATAAAACGCTATTTAATAAAAAAATTATATATACGGCGCTATTTAGCGAAGATTACGCCGGTATAAAATAAATATTATTTAAAGTATATTACTTTCGATTTATTTATTATATTAAATATTATTAATTATTTAATATTAATTAAATTAATATACTATAGTAGTAATTTAGTTTGAATAAGCTAAATCCGATAGAAAAGGGTAAGGCCGCCAAAATTATTATATTATTATAATAGATTAGCGGGAATTCTAAAAATTTAACCGATATAGCGCTACTTAGCGAAGATTACGCCGGCGTAAAACGGACGTTATTTAAAGTATATTATTTTCGATCTATTTATTATATTAGATATTATTAATTATTTAATATTAATTAAATTAATATATTATAGCGGTAATTCGGCTTAAATAAATTAAATTTAATAAAGAAGGGTAAGGCCGCCAAAATTATTATTCGACTATAATAAACCGGCAGGAATTCCGAAGACTTAATTAATATTAAAAGCCTTTTATTAAAGAAGGTAAAGCTAGATTTGAAAGGGAAGGGTAAGGCCGCTAAAATTACTATTCGATTATAATAAACCGGCGGAAATTCCGAAGACCCTACTAATATCGAAGGCCCTCTGTTAAAGAGGGTAAAATTAAACCCGAAAGGGAAAGGTAAAGCCGCCGAAACTATTATTCGACTATAATAAATTAACGGAAATTCTAAATACCGAATATATTAAAAGGCCGCCGATAATATTAACGTATAGATAAATAACGAAAATAATTTATCGGAGGAGTAATTAACGTTAGAATAAATTCGGTAATAGCGCGAAATATATTATATACTCTTATTACATTTATTTCTTATAATACGTTATATTCCTTTATATTATTTATACTATATAATTATTTTAATTAATTTAATTAATATTAATAAAGAAAGGATATTTTATTATTAAAATAAAATAATCTCCTATTTAAATTATTTAATACTTTTAAGCAATTAGAATTATTAAGTATTATCCTCTATATTAAGAGCGTTTAGTTAATTTATAATAATTATTTCTCCGATATTAAGAAGACGCTACTATTATAGAAGGAAGTTTTAAATCTTTTTATATTTACCTTTGTAGAGAATAAATATTAGTAGTCAGTTATATTAATAATTCTTCGCTATTATTTATTATATTACCTTATATAATTATATTTTAAAGCGCGTATTTTCGATTTATTAACGTTAAATTATTATATAATATACAACGAAGATTTAAAAGTATTATTTATTTAAATTATTTTAAAAGAGTATAATTTTAATTAAATTGATAGGTTTATATTTAATCGTTTTAACGATTAGTTGAGCTTTACGTAGCTTCTTTATTCCGAATTTCGGTTTATATAGTACATCGCTTTTTTAGAATTTAATATTATAATATTATTATAATATAATAATATAATATAATTCAATAATATATTAAAATTTATAAATTAATTTCGCTTAATATTTTTACTGCCCTTCCCTATTTATAATTACCCCTTTTTATAGAGGCTTATTTACGAATTCTCGGATTTTAGGCCTCTTAATCCGGAAATTAGGATAAGGGATATCGACGTCCGTCGGAATTCGAATTAAATAAGCCGAACCCCCCTAATAAAGTAAAAAAAGAGGATTTTAATTAATTAAAAATTTAATATAAAAAAATTAAATTTAAAATTCCTACGAAATAACGAAAAAATATTCTAGAGGAATATCCTTTTATACGTTTATTTATTATTATTAAATATAATATTAAGTAAATAGATTAATATAATACCTTCCGTTTACGGCCGCCTACTATAAGCGTCCGAATTAGTATATAGAAATATATTACGGCCCGGTATATATAATTCTAATATATATATTTTATTAGTATAGCTTTAATTAATAAAATATTAGGCTAGGTATTCTTGTTACTACTAATTACTTTCTTACAATTCCCTAAAAATATTATTTATAACGTTTTAAATTGTAATATTAAATATATTCGTATAAAATCCTTTATAATATTAATACGTATATATTCAACTTTAAATAAGTAGATAAAATAATTAGAGGAAGAAGTATATAAGGTTTATTATAATATATTCGAACGAATATTATTTTATTTTTAAACTTTTAAATAGATTTTTAATAGGGTAGAAAAGAATTTGGTAAATTACTACGAAAAAGTTAATTCTATAGGATATTTTTAAAAGGAGATAAATAAGGGGATAAATTAATTAAATTAATAAATATCGGTATTAGCCGATTCTATAAATAAATTGTATATATAATTTATAGCTTAGAAGAGTAAGGGCGTTAAAACGGGTAATAGAATTTCTATCGTTGATTTTTAATATTTCTACGCTATTACCTATTATATTTAATTGCTTCTTTAGTAACCGATTCGCTTATATTCTATTTTATTAATTGTATTATATAAGTATTATAGTAAGGAAAGGAATTATACGGCCTTTATTAATGTATAGTCGCTAAGCGTCGTATTTATTAAATTTGTATATAAATTTCTTTAATATAGTAAATAGGAGATATTGGGAATAAAGTAGTATAATTGTATCCGTTTGAGGGTAAAGATAAAGATTGGGCTATAGGTATAAGGAAATAATTTATTGTTCATTTTAAATTCGATATTCTATTTACGGCTTGAAGTTTGAAAAACGGCTATAAATTACCTTAATAATACCTTACTTTTATTTAATTATATAAATAAAGAAAGTAATTAGTAATTAATAATAATAATTTAAATAATTATAAGAACGAAGTATTTATAATCTGCCCGAATAAAATTTAGAAGCCTAATAACGAAACTACAGAATTGGAACCGGGTAATCTAAGCCCGAAGTTAGAAAGGCATATTAGTAATCCTAATTAATATATCTATTCTATATACGCCCCGTCGGGGGTAACCCTATTTATAATTAATTAAATTAATTTATATTTATTGTACCCCGCGAATTATTAGATTTTATTCTAGCCGGAGTAAAGAGATAGGATAAATTTTATTTAAATTAGAATTATATTACCCTATCCGTAGAAATAGAATATTGAAGTCTTTTTACTTATATAAGAGTAAAGTAATATAATTCTAATTAGAATAAAATTTATTTAATATTCTAGGGCCCGTTTTAATTATATAAGAATAAAGCAATATAATTTTATTTAAAATAAAATTTACTTAATATCCTAGGGCCTATTTTAATTATATAGAAGTAAATTAATAATTTTAGTCTAAATAAATTATAAAATTTAATATTTTTATTATAATAAGAGTAAAATTTAATTATTCCTATCGGAACGTAGATTAATCTAGAATAATAAAGAAGATTTTTATAATAGTTAGTCGACTTAATGCCTACTACACTTTAATTATCGATTTCTATAAGTAGGACGTTAAATAAATCGAAGTAAATCGATAAATATTAAAATTGTAATAGTATATAGGGCTAATCCCGAAAGATTTATATTCAAAGTAAATAGGGCGGTGCTATTTTTATTTTTTATTATATTAATAATATAAGCGTTTTTACACTTACTATTCTATATAGTAGCGACCGAATATAATTTAATATATTTAGCAACAAGGTTAAAACTATATTAATTTAAATACCGCTAATTTTGTAATAAAAGTACGCTTACTATTATATCCGATATAGTATATATTAAAGCGCTTCTTCTTCTAATTATAAAGCGTATAATTTATTAAAATATTTCGGGCGGTATAAAGACGGAATAGGGTAATTAAAAGTCGATATTTAGAATCGTAAAGATGGATATAATATATACTATAAAAAAGTCTTCGAAACGAATTAAGAATATTCCGGCCTTATTCGCGGGAATTAGTATATTAAGCCTCTTTTTTAACTTTTTAAATAATTCTTTTATTTGGCTAAAGTAATAATTATACTTATTATAATAATATATCCGAATATAATTCTAACGGTCGATATTACCCTACAAGACTTTAAATAAGGCTTCGCGGAAATATATAGCGTTAGCGACTGCGTATATATTAGGATATTCGCTAATGAATTTAGTCTAATAATTTAGGTTATACTACGTCTATTTCCGCGGATAGAGGTTACTAAGTAGGAAAATACTATATATTAGATCTTCGACTAAATATATACTTATAATTCGTTTAAGTAATTAAAATTATATTATCTTATATAAAATATCTATTATAAATAACGAATTAAATTTATATATATACGAAGATTAAATAAATTATATTATTAATACGGACGGTTTAACGAATTCGAACCTAAACTAATTAAAATACTAATAGGGTGCGAAAAAATAAATAATATTTTATCTACCGCTACGGATAATATAATTGAAGCGCTACTATAAATTTATAACGTTTTTAAATCTAATTTAATTATATTATACAATTCGTATTATATTTAGTATATTTATACCTATTCTTAACGCTACTATAAATATAACGATTTAATATTATAATTTAAAGGTAATAAATTAGTAATAAAAGTGGTTTTAATTTAAAGAGCGGACGTATAAGTAGTAAATTTAAATAATTAAGGGCGCGTTAATTCGATTACGGAGACTACGCTTAATTAAAGCGCGAATAAAATATTTCTTAATTTTACTAATTAAATCTTTATTATTAATATAAATAATCGTTTTTAAGATAATAATATCCGAGGTAGGAGTAAATAGGAATTTAAAATATTTAAAATTCTATATTTTATTCTTAGGGATGGAATTAAAGACGATAGTAATATTAGGGTAATTAATAAAAGTTTTAATAATCTAAAGTAAATTTACTAATTACCCGAATAAATAAAAGCCGGCGTATTCCCGAATATATATTTTAAATTCTTTAATTAACGTTGCCGTATACTCGAATTATAGGACGGAGAAGGGAAGAGTCCGACGGAACTAGAAAAGATCGGAAAATTAAAAACGAAAGTTTCGCTATTAATAAATAGTATAAAGTTTATCTATAATTACGAATATAATGCGGGCAACGAATTCTAAAGTGCGAAGGAATTTGAAAAATCGGTAGTAAAATACTTATTCTAATCCGAAGAGAATATAAATAAAATATCCTAAATATATACGCTCCTATAAAGAATTAATCTAAATATATTAATTAATTATTAGAAAAGATAGGAAATATTTATATACTTTATAAAGGTTTTAATCGATTAGTAAAAATTTTACACCAGGATATTTTATAATAATATCTCTTTATTTTTAACTGAAGCGATTAAAAAGTATAATTTATAATATAATTTATATAGGAAGAATAACCAATATTATTTAAAATATAATATTTTTATTAAAATTAATTATAATAATAAGAATTATATTACTATACTAATAAATAATACGATAGATATATTCGATTTACTAAGGGCGAAGCTTGCGGGGAATTTAATTAGAAGTTAACCGAACGGGCGGATTGAAGAAAATTTAAATAATAGTATAAATAAACCGAATTTAAAATTCTAAGTATTCGTTTAAAGTCGTATATTCGATAATAGTAACGATATATTATTATATAGTTATATTTGGTATAAGAGAAGCGGTAAGGTCGGAATTGGTTTTAAAGTATTAGATAAAAGTGAAAATTTTATCGAAGGTAGAATTCGGCTAAACTATTATAATTACTAAGTTTTAGACAAATTAGATTACAATTAGTAAAAATACAATACCTATTTTTTGAAGGGTAATTATTATAACCGACCGATGTAACCCTTTAGGAGATAATTAAAGGTTAATATAAATTATAATAAGGAAAAAAAAAATAGGATATAGAAGTTCCTATTTATATTATATTTAATAAATAAACTGTTTTAAAATACGATGTATAGTTGTCGAAATATTTATAAATATTTACTATAAAATAGAAATTATCGAGGCCGATTTATATATATACAAGTACAGCCGACGACGTTTTTGCGCAAAATCATAATAGACCTCCTTTTACAAAGTTCGAGGAGGGGAGACCCACATTTTATATGGGGCGGGTCCGCTGAAGGGAGTCGACGGGGGTCAATGTGATAGAGACTAATTAACGATACCTTTTATAATAAACCGACTAGTACCCTAGAATCCCCTTATCGCCGCCAGCAATCTAGTATGCCCCCAGTCCGTTAAGCCCGTAATAAGGGTGTTTACAAGGAGTTCAACCTTCGCGATGAAGTTGGGCGCAATACCCAGATCGCGTTTTACCGCCATTGCGAATAGTATTAAGCAATCAATATTACCCAGTTGCGGTCTTATTTTAACGATTGCGCGGGGTATTAAATCTATCGCGTAAACTAATAACTCTAAGATTGCGACGATATTTGTCGCTATACTATAGTGCTTAATAATGACTAGAGGAAAAAGATCGACTAGCATACTATTAAAGTTATACTACTTTCTAGTGAAATGGAGCAAAACCACACCAACAACGGAACGGGGCCACACCACACAAACTTGCATGGCGAGGAGCAGATCCAGAGCTAATGATCTTGTCCGTAGAACTAGATAGAATTGTCAAATTATAGCTATAAAACTACCAAAAGGAAAGATAGAAGGTAAAGTAGAATTTTACCTCTATACTTTTCTTAAAATAACGAGGTACGGATTTGGAGGTCAGTATTAAAGAAGATAGAAGGTACTTTACGAATGCGATTAAAGATTTCAAAAAGGAGTATTATAAAGATCTTAAGAATATTAGTATTTAATTCGTTGTTCTCTACTTACTTGGTTCGTTCTGGTTTGAAAGGGGATACTATCCTTCTTATACTTTTCTATCTTCAACTTTGTTTAGCCCTGGAGTAGATCCGCTCCTCAATGTCCCAACTCCACAAGTATCTCAACATCTATTCTAACAAAACGCCCCAATTTACTAGCCGCCCTTTTAACCTATTTGAAGGATCCCTTATAAGGGTATTTCTCTATACCCTCGTTCTAGTATATATACCCCCCAACGCTAGCCTTCTCGTAAACGAATAGCTCCCCCTCATTTATTAATAAATGAAGGAGTAGATTCTTACGTAGTATGTTATTGTATTATTGTATATTAACGTGTTCTTTAATGAGTTAAACGACTATTTTAGCAGGCGGATTATTAATATTTTTATTTTTTACCCGCTTGGTAATATATTTTTTTTCTGGTGTAATAAGTATATGGGGTCTACCAAGCATACTTTTATAAACTTCGCTGGCATTATCTTTAGGATTTATGACGAGATTATTAATATCCCCGCTAGAATTAACGCTTTTATTACTAATACTTATAATTTTATCCGGCGAGCGATATACGAGTTTACTACTTATAACTGTTTTAGAAGTTCCTTTATTGTCCTATATAATTCGTATTCCCTTTAGTTGTTTATAAAGGATATGATTGGTTTATAACCGTTTAAAGTATTGAGCTAGTAAATTAGTATTATTATCAATTATTTTCGTGCTTTTAAATTGTAGTTTGCGCGGTTAAGGGGATTTATAATAGAGTTCTGTAGTAAGATTATTAATATTCTAGTAAGGTTAATTAGCGATCTCCCTATTATTTATTATACAATGTAAATTAATTAAATTAGTGTAATTACCCGATAGGGGTCGTAGTATAGATTTGTACGCTCGATTTAACGTATTAAATTTGTATTGTAGGCATTTATACGCGATGTGCGGTACTATAGCTAGGCCCCCTACTAGGAAGCTCCCCGCGGTAACGACGGCTACGAACCGATTTAATTTATATAAGTTATTGAAGTTATTGAGGACCCTTATTTCTAGTACGGTTTTAATACTTTCGAAAGGTTTATAGAACTTTTTTATAAAGCTTAATTATTATTAGAAGTAAATTGTTTAATTATCGGTTATATTATCCTTAAGTAGATTTTAGTCTAGTAAGCCTAAGTTTAATTACGTTATTTTATTGGCGCTATCGACTTCTAGGAATTCGAGTGCTTTTATATATTAAGAAGGACTAAGTAATTAATTCCTATTAATTAATTAGGGTTCTTTTTATACCTTTTTACTACCTAAGAAGTATTTGCTAACGTTATTCCGCTTATTTATAATGTTATTAGTATAGTTATTAACTATTTAAAGTAGTATATTTTTACGTTAAAGGACTATATTATAGAGGTTTAATTAATTGAAGACTTCTTAGCGTTTCGAATTTGTAATAATATTTATATACCCTATAGTAACGTTTGGAATTATAATGGTATAGAGCTTCGTTATTTTTAGAGTATATTGTAAAATAGCGGTCCTTTATTGCCCCCTTCGTTGTAAAGATATTCGGAATTCTAGCTAATAGCGTACCCTATAAGAGAGTTTTCTCCGTTATGAACTTTTTAGAGAATTTTAGGCGTAATCGCCTTACTACCGAGAAGATGGATATAGTAACTTTCGTCTATATAAACGGTAAGAAGTTCTATAACTTCGAATAATCCTTTGCCGGGCTTTCCGTAGTTTAAAGAGACGAGTTGCTAGCGGATATCGAGGAGTAGCTATATAATTATATGTAAGAAAGCTTTGTTGAAGGGATTTAGGGCGTTAATATTAACGGGGGAGGGGAGGAGTAGCCTCTTGAACGAGGTTATCGCTATACGAGTCGAGGTGGCCAGTCGAGGTGGCTAGAGTAGTATAGTTAATGAAAATCTAGTAAAACCTAGAAACCTAATTAAGTGTAGTAAAACTAGTAAAATTCGATTAGTCTAATTATCTATATAATAATGGATTTGGTGCGTTAGGGGGTGCCAGGGTGGGCTCTGGGCATTACTATGCCCTATTACATCACGTGTACAGGCACGTGAGCTGGTAAGCATGAAAAAATGCTCATTTTTTCTTGAAACTGACGGTAAATTTCGTAACTGACAACGGACAGGTCAGACCGATCGATCACTAGTCTCGGCTGTGGTCCCGTCTCCAACTGTCTGTGCCATAAATGTCAAAGCCCTGGCTCCCCCGTCTGGCAAAAAAGTTTCCAGTGGCGATCCTTGTCTAGATTTTTTTCTCGGTCGAGACTCATTTGACTTTGCGACTTCCACTACTTGCCCGTGGTATCGAATCAGAAATCAGGACATGATTGCCGCTTTTGACCGTAAAAGGAGACAATATCAAACACTCAATACGGGCTGAAAGAAGAAGCACACAAGGCAGACAGTACTACGGGTACTGAAATACCTGAGACCTCGGGACTCGCTCGATTAAAGGAACAACAAGATCCACGGTGCACCGAAAAGTGACAAGCCCTACCCCGTCGACAGGGCCTACAGCACCAACTTTAGCAGCCAGCCATATCGCATATCACGGCCCAGTAGCCCCAGTCTGCGGCCCCACGAACCCACCACCAGAACCACCTAACGAGTAACGAGGTCTTCACCTGTTACTTCGACTTCTTCGTCACAAGGAAGAGAGAAGGAGCCATCAGGATCCTCTTCCCCCCATCCTACCGACATTCGCTTCTCGAGGTATTCCCGTCTTACCGGTCGACTACCAACAGCCCAACATGGCGCCCAAGAAGAAGGGAAACAAGAAGGCCAACGATGACTGGGAGGCCGAGCTGGGCGAGTCCATCGCCCCCGTCAACAACGGCGCTGCCGCCGATGCTGCTGCCTCCCCCGCCGCCGATGAGGACGCTTCCGGTGGTGGCGGTCTGATGGAGAGAATGCGCAAGGCCAAGGAGAAGCGCAAGAAGAAGGGCATCGTCGACGACTGGGAGGCCGAGCTCGGTGAGACCGCTCCCGGCGCTGAGCAGCCCGCTGAGGAGGCCGTCCCCGATCTCTCCGCCAAGGTCGCCGAGGAGGCCAACCCCGACGACGAGTTCGCTCTCCCCGAGAAGAAGGGCAAGGGCGGCAAGGGCAAGCAGCAGCAGCAGAAGGCTACCCCCGCCGCCGCCGACCAGAAGGACGAGGATGCCGCCGATGAGGATGGCCCTAGGGTGTTGACCAAGGCCGAGAAAGAGAAGCTCAAGAAGGAGCGTGAGAAGCAGCGCAAGAAGGAACAGGTGAGTTATCATCACGACGAGTAGACTCTATACCACAAAAAGAAACGGAAGACTGACCAACGTCTTCACACTACACAGGCTGCTGCTAAGAAGAAGGGTACCACACCCGCCGCCGCCACCAAGGCCGAGCCCGCCGCGAAGGAGGAGAAGAAGGACGAGACCCCCAGCCCTACCTCGACCCCCGCTCCCGCTCCCGCCGCCGATGCCGCCGGTGGCAAGAAGAAGAAGCTCCCCACCCACCTGCTCGCCCTTCAGAAGCAGCAGGAGGAGCTGCGCCGTCGCCAAGAGGAGGAGGCTAGACTCCTCGCCGAGGAGAAGGCCAGGATAGAGGAGGAGGAGCGCCTCGCGGCCGAGGAGGCCAAGCGCAAGGAGGAGGAGCGCGCCCGCAAGAAGGAGAAGGAGAAGCAGAGGATCGAGCAGCTCAAGAAGGAGGGCAAGTTCATGACCAAGGCCCAGAGGGAGGAGAAGGCCCGCAACGAGAGGAAGCTCCAGCAGATGTTGGCAGCCGGTATCAAGGTCAACGCGCTTGAGGGTGAAGAGTCCAAGAAGAAGCCTGTCTACGACGATAAGAAGAAGAAGGCTGCTAACAAGAAGGTGAGTTTTGCCGGGGTTTCTATGTTACTATGATATGTTGTGGACAGCGCTAACTAAGTTTACTTGTTGCAGAGAGACGAGGAGAAGGCTCTCGCCGAGGCCGCTGAGCGCGCAAGACTCGCCGCTGAGGCTCTTGCCAAGGAGCAAGAGGAGAAGGCCCGCATCGAGCGCGAGAAGGCCGAGAAGGAGGCTGCTGCCAAGGCCGCTGCCGCCAAGGCCGCCGCCGAGGAGAGCGTCGACGAGGATTGGGAGGCTGCGGTTGCCTCTGACAAGGAGGATGTCAAGGACAGCTGGGATGCCGACTCTGACGAGGAGGAGGGCTCCAAGAAGGAGGCGCCTAAGCCCGCCGCGGCCAACGGCAAGGCTGAGGCCAAGAAGGACGATGAGTCCGAGTCCGAGTCTGAGGAGGACTCCGAGGAGGAGTCTGAAGATGAGTCTTCTGAGGACGAGGAGGCTACCGCCAGGCAACAGGAGGAGGCCAAGAGGAAGAAGGAGGCTGCCGAGCGTCGCGAGAAGGCCCATCAGGCTGCTCTTGCGGCCCGCTCTGCGGACAACCTTCGCTCGCCCATTTGCTGTATTCTTGGTCACGTCGATACCGGTAAGACGAAGCTGCTCGACAAGATTCGTCAGACCAACGTCCAGGAGGGTGAAGCCGGTGGTATCACTCAGCAGATTGGTGCTACTTACTTCCCTGTTGAGGCCATCAAGCAAAAGACCGCGGTCGTCAACCGCGACGGCAAGTTCGAGTTCAAGGTTCCCGGTCTCCTTATCATCGATACCCCCGGTCACGAGTCTTTCTCCAACTTGCGTTCGCGTGGTTCGTCGCTCTGCAACATCGCCATCTTGGTTGTCGATATCATGCACGGTCTCGAGCCGCAGACTCTCGAGTCCATGAAGCTTCTCCGTGACAGGAAGACGCCCTTCATCGTCGCTCTCAACAAGATCGATCGTCTTTACGGCTGGAAGAAGATCGAGAACAACGGCTTCCAGGAGTCGTTGGCCCTCCAGAACAAGGCTGTCCAGAACGAGTTCAAGAACCGTCTCGAGCAGACCAAGCTCGCTTTCGCCGAGCAGGGTTTCAACTCGGAGCTTTTCTACCAGAACAAGTCCATGGCCAAATACGTCTCCTTGGTCCCCACCTCCGCCCACACCGGTGAGGGTATCCCCGACATGTTGAAGCTCATCGTCCAGCTCACCCAGGAGCGCATGGTTGGCTCTCTCATGTACCTCTCCGAGGTCCAGGCTACTGTCCTCGAAGTCAAGGCTATCGAGGGTTTCGGTATGACCATCGATGTCATTCTCACCAACGGTATCCTAAAGGAGGGTGACCGTATTATCCTGTGTGGTACAGAAGGTGTCATCAAAACAAATATCAGAGCCCTGCTCACCCCCGCCCCGCTCAGGGAATTGCGTCTCAAGTCGCAGTACGTTCACAACAAGGAGGTCAAGGCCGCTTTGGGTGTCAAGATTTCTGCCCCCGGTCTCGAGGGTGCCATTGCTGGTTCCCGTCTCCTTGTCGTCGGCCCCGACGACGACGAGGACGAGCTCGAGGACGAGGTCGAGGCCGATCTTGCCTCGCTCTTCAGCCGTGTCGAGAAGTCCGGCCGTGGTGTCTCCGTCCAGGCCTCCACCCTTGGTTCGCTCGAGGCCTTGCTCGACTTCCTCAAGGACTGCAAGATTCCCGTCGCCAACGTCGGTATCGGCCCCGTCTACAAGCGCGACGTCATGCAGTGCGGTATCATGTTGGAGAAGGCGCCCGATTATGCGGTCATGCTCTGCTTCGACGTCAAGGTTGACAAGGAAGCGCAGGAGTATGCCGATCAGCAGGGTGTGAAGATCTTCACTGCCGATATTATTTACCACTTGTTCGACTCGTTCACCAAACACATGGATGAGCTGCTCGAGAAGAAGAAGGAGGAGTCCAAGCTCCTTGCTGTCTTCCCTTGCGTGCTCGCCCCCGTTGCCGTCTTCAACAAGTCTGGTCCCATTGTTATCGGTGTCGATGTCGTAGATGGTTCGCTGAGGATCAACACGCCCATTTCCGCCGTGAGGCAGAACGCCGTTACCGGTGCTAAGGAGATTATCGATCTCGGCAGAGTGTATGTTTTCCCTCCCATTCCTCTCTCCTCCCATTCCCCTTTCATAATAACCCGATCACTAACTTTCTGACTCTAGTACCTCCATCGAGCGCGACCACAAGCAGATCCCCGTCTGCAAGAAGGGCCAGCCCTCCGTCGCCATCAAGATCGAAATGGGCGGCAACCAGCCCACGTACGGCCGCCACCTCGAAGAGAAGGACATGCTCTACTCCAAGATCTCGCGTGCCTCTATCAACTGCCTCAAGGAGTTCTACCGCAAGGACGTGACCAACGACGAGTGGCAGCTGATTATCAAGATGAAGTCCATGTTTGATATTGCTTAAGCGGTAAGCGGCTTCTGCCATTTACACTGGGGGGGGGGAGGAGGAGGAAAGATGGAAGAGGAATGGAAAATTCATGAGCATACCCATCATACATCATCATCATCATTATCATTATCATCATCGATGGCATGCATGGACAAAATGAGAATGAAGAATGATGCCGGAAGGAAGGAAGGAAACAAAAACTGCATTTGCTCGGTGGTTTTGGGAAATTATAGTATGTCTATGTATGTACGTTTATGAAATTTCTTACTAGGTACTATAAAAGGATTTTTGATTTGGGTTTAGTTACTTGTCGTTATTGCCATTGATATCCTCGTGGCCAAGTCTGGTTATGCTACAATGGGAGCAGCAAACGGACAAACAGAACAGGATTGGGCTGTCAGTGTGTGTATTTTCATTTTCGTCCAGCGACAAGTTAAAAAAGAGAAGAGTAGTCAAGAACGCCTACACATCTAGATTACTATCCCCTCTCTTATCCGATTTAACGTCTCATGTCCTGGGTCTCAAAGCGATTTTGACTTGGCTAACTGGTTAAAGAAGATAAGTTCATGCTTGTATGATTGAAGATTTAATTCCACTTCTCGCCTCACCACTCTCTTCGGCTTCTTCGCCCCTTCGCCTCTTTACTTTTCTTCTAGCTTTTTACGACTTTTTTTTCATCTCTCTATTCACCTCTCTACTTAACTTGTCCACTACATATCTCTCTTGACTTCCCTCTTCGGCCTTTTTATACCTCTCTTTTCACCTCTCTTTTCACCCTCTCTTTTCACCCTCTCTTTTCACCTCCCTATTTACCTACCTATTCACCTCTCGTTTCACCTCTCTTTTCACCCTCTCTTTTTACCCTCTCTTTTCACCTCTCTTTTCACCCTCCCTATTCACCTCTCTTTTCACCTCTCTCTTTGTCCTCCTTCACCCCTCTTTTCACCCTCTCTTTTCACCTCTCTTTTCACTCCTCTCTTTGTCCTCCTTTACCTTTTCCCTTTACCCCCGCCCTTTCAATTGTATTGTATATATTCCTTCCTCACTTCTTCACCTCGCCACTTACCTAATCATGCTATCCTTATTTAGACTCGAGAAATATAAACGGAGGCGAGTCTCAGGCTACGTACGGACGGATACAGTATTATGCGCACGTATGAAGAAGGTAACTCGGGAGTTTTTATGTTATATGGCTTGGTGGGGACCGAAGTTGGCAGTATTTCGTGCCATTCGTCCTCGGTGCTTTGTTTGGTATGGGTGGGAAACAGCGATTAGTCTAGTGTTCGTTTTGGATAAATACCGTGGGTGATGGGCGAGCGTAGCATCGTCGAAGAACCAGCCACTGAATCCAGATGCATATGACAAGTGTTGACTTCCTCCTTGGCAGTTAATTGTGACGGGGCAGTAATGCATATGACCACCAGGCCAAACCTCCTAAAAGGAAGGACGATGTTCGCTTGCCAACGAACATCGGAATGCATTACTATATAGTAAGGTAGAACCACTATGTCACAGCATTTAGCCCTGTGACATTAATTGAACAATGTACCTTCGAAGTTCTTTATACTTTAAAACACATGGAGATTTGCACAAGCGTCTTATTCAGTTATCATGAAACTCTTTCTTTGAAATCTTTTCCTTCTATGAAAGCTGTTTATCAAAAGAAACTTTTATTTCCGTCTTTTCCCCCCTCTCTTAGCCGTGAACCGTCATAAAAAAAGGAAAAATACAAAAGCTATAACAACACCATACAAAGTCTTTGAAGAAGTTCGAAACTGAATTGGCCATGACATCAACAAAACGTAAACGTGAACATGAATTTGAATCTGTTTGTGTGAAAGTATGAGTGGGTATGTGTAGTTGGGTATGCTGGTCTCTTCTCTTCTTTCAATTCATCATTAACAAGCCATTGCCTCTCTCTCTCTCTTTGGAGTAGGGCATATAGCATGTCATATCTCCATTCAATCCAGCTCAATCCCATCCAGCTTGTCCGACCTCTCGGCCTCCGTCGACTCCGCGGGGGTCGGTGCCCCCGACTCCGAGTCCGGAGTGTCCACGGCCTTTTCCTCCTCCACCGTCGAGTCTACAACTTTCTAAGCCTCCTCGACGACAGGCTTCGGAGCATCGGCATCGGTCATCTCCTCGTCCTTGGCACCTTCTTGGGCGGCCTTCTCGGCAGCCTCCTTAGCCTTGCGGGCCTCCTCCTCGGCCTTCTTGGCGGCCTTCTCAGCCTCGAGCTTCTCGAGGACGGCTTGCCTCTCGGCCTCAACCTTGTCGAAGTGGCGCTGGACGACGGGGCCGGCGAGGGCGCGGATCTCCTCGATCTTGGCGACGTAGACGGCCTTGGTGGCATCGTCACCCTCATCGTAGAGCCAGTCCTGTTGATTTAGTTAGTATCAGCTGGTCACTTTCTCTCGGGATAGTCGTAGACATACCTCAGTAGCCATGAGCTTGGCGCTGATCTTCTCCTTCTCGTCCTCGGAGGCAAGGTCGGCGTACTGGTCGTCGAGCTTGTTGCGGAGGTCGTAGATGTAGGTCTCGAGCTCGTTCTTCTTCTCCTCGGTGTCGGCAACGAGCTTGTCCTCCATGATCATGGCCTGCTCCTTCTCAAATGCAGCATTCTTGGCGGAAGCTTCGAGGGACTGGGTGGCGCTGACGATGGGAAGCTCGCCCTTGCGGACCTGCTTCTTGACCTTGCGGGTCTTGGGCTTGTCGCCGTCCATGACAATCTTTTCGTGGGTTAGCTTTCCGTCGTCCAGATTTTCGTGCGTTCCACCATCGTAAGACTCCGCTGAACCGTCGAAAAGTTTACGACGCTTCAGAGGATTATCCGATGACTTCCCGTCTTCACTAATGAAAATATTACTCACATCACCGTTCTCATCCTTGATCTCCTCCTCGACCTCCTGGTCCTCGACGTAGTAGGCGCTCTCGACGTTAAGGATACCGTGAATGTTGACGCGAGCCTTGAGCTTGCAGATCATGAAGTCCTCAGGACCCTCGGTAGCCTGGACGTTCTTGACCGAGAAGCGGCCAATGAAAGGAGAGGTCTTGCCGGGGAGCTCATCGGGGTTAGTGTACTTGGCCTCGAGGTCGAAAGGCTGCTTGCGGTAGAAGGTAAGGATCTTGGTGGAAGGGAGGACGTTGCCCTTGTTGAAGACAACGAGGCTGGTGTCCTCATCGGGGATGTCGGCATCCTTCTCCCAGGCGAACTCGATGGGGTAGCTGATGACATCCTGGACCTGGAAGTCGCGGACCTTGAAGACAGGGGAGAGGATAGCGCAGCTGAAGGCGCAGCCACGGGCGATGGCCTCATCCTGGTTCATGGTGAAAGAAAGCGGCTTGCCGAAGAAAGCCTGGATGCGCTCCTTAACGGAGGGGACACGGGAGCCACCACCGACGATCTCGACGATGTCGATATCGTCCTTGGTGAGCTTGGCGTCGGCGAGAGCCTGCTCGAGGGGAATGTGGACCTTGGCGAGGAGGGGCTCGATCATGGCCTCGAACTCCTGGCGGGTGATCATGGCGCGGACATCGACGTCGTTCATGAGGGACTCGATGTTGAGAGGGGCCTGCTGGTTGGCAGAAAGGATCTTCTTGAGCTTCTCGGCAGCGGCAAGGACACGGCAGACGGCCTTGGGGTTGGTGAAGATGTCGATCTTGTACTTGCCAAGGAACTCCTTGTGAAGATGGTCGAGGAGGGCCTTGTCAAAGTTGCGGCCACCGAAGTGACGCTCGCAGGCGGTAGCCTTGACGGCAAGCTCACCCTTCTTGTACTCGACAATGGAGCAGGTGTAGTTGGAGTAGCCGACATCGACGAAGGCGACTCTCCTGGGCTTCTCCTCGGGGCCGGGAAGGTCGAGTTTTGTGATACCCCAGCCGAGAGCGGCAGCGGTGGTGTCGTTGATGAGGCGGAGGGGACGGAGGCCGGCAATTTCGGCGGCATCCATGATACTCCTGCGCTGCTTGTCGGTGAACCAGGCGGGGACGCTCATGACGAGCTCCTGGACGGCCACCTTGACCTCAGCCTGGGTGGTCTGCTTGATCTTGCTCAAGAACATGGCGATGAGCTCTGTGGAGGTGAACTGGCGCTTCTCGCCGAGATAGGTAACCTCGGCACCGACCTCGCCATTGATGTCGACCAAGGGGGCGGAGATGAACTGCTGCTCAATGGCGACATCAGGGTCGCTGAGAGAACGGCCGGCGAGGCGCTTGAGGCAACCGACGGTGTTCTTCAGGTTGGAGATCTCCTGGGTCTTGGCGGGCTCACCGAGATACCGGCTCTTGGGGCCAAAGCCAACGA
Organism: Copromyces sp. CBS 386.78; assembly: GCA_030685235.1. Lineage (NCBI taxonomy): Eukaryota > Fungi > Ascomycota > Sordariomycetes > Sordariales > Sordariaceae > Copromyces > Copromyces sp. CBS 386.78. The sequence goes on along the minus strand of MU839114.1, from coordinate 168,099 downwards.
GCGAAGGAGTAGCCCGGTTGGAGACTTCGTTTGTGATCTGTCAGACAGAGAGAGGTTCGTCAGTACTTGGTCATCCACTGCGTGTGTGAAGGCGCCATCGCCCCGGCGCAAAGCATCCTCCTCTTCCCTTGGAGACAGAGTCTATGCGAAGAGGAAGGTCGAGATCGAGAAGGGTACGTACGACATCGACACCGCGGTTTCTGGCAACGGCAATGACGGTATTAAGAGCGCCGAAATCGACACCTGGAGGGCACATTGTTAGCGCATGTTCTCTTGTGCTGCACCGGGACCGGCGACAGTTTGGCTAGGGAGGGAGGAAGAATGGTAACATACCGACGACAGACATGGTGGCGGTTGGATATGAAGAACTGCAAAAGCACAAACTATTTGTAAATAAAACTGGTCTAGTAGTGGTGTTTATGTATCGCGTAAGGTGGTATGGGGGAACACCTTAAGGCTTCAGAAAATAAGTGAGGCCTCTTGGTTTGGGAGGGGAGGGGTAGTCGAAAGGGTAGGACGGTTGCAATGTGTGTAAATGTCGAGAGGATGTTGGAGATATGGAGGGGTCGTTGGTTTGCTCACCACAACAAAGAAGGTCTGCGTTGGGGGTATATGGAGGTTTAGGGACAACAAGGCGGATATGGAGATGTTCAACGTTGAAGTCACAAAAGTGGAAAGCAGACTGTTGCAGTTGGAGGCAGTGTGAGTTTATCGCAAAAGTGGATTCCCTTTCAGCAGCGGGACAGGTGGACTGAGTGAAGGACCAAGCATGGAAACTGGAGACTGGAAAAAATCAGCAAAAAAATGTTGCCCCGACCACTGGACTCTGCGAAGAGGCAAGGCGTGGGCAACAAGTATCCGTCGGGCTACTTGGGGACAGAGGGAGCTTGAGGACCCCAATCGCTGCCAAATGTGCCCCTCCAGCTCTAACCCCGCCCCCTGGGGGCCAAGCCATCCCCAGAAGATGGGAGAAGCTTCTCGATTGGGGCGCTCATTGGCGGTGTCATCCCGACCTGATTGACTCGGGCTTGTGTCAGGTTTGAAGAAACAGAGATCGAGTGTCATCTTACAAGTATCTCTTTCATCTGTGTGGCACGGTAAGCAAAGATTGACCTTGTCGGTGACATTCGATCCGGGAGACAGGCGTCAAAGAAGCAGTTCTCGAACTCTTTTACAAGGCACGTCACTTCACAGGGCAAGCAGCGGCTGCAAAGCAAACTGCCCTCTGCCATCAGCAGGCAGTGATGACACAGGACGGAGGGGTCAATGGGATAGCGGCTACTGATAAGCTTACATTTCCCATTCCATCTTATCACTCCATTCACCCCGAGGAGGGTGCCTATCACCCCACTTTCCTCCTCACAGTCTGGGTTTTCACATCTTGTGCCCCATCTCACCGCCCAAAGAGACAAGACAACAGCAGTCAAACAGTGTGGTTGCCGTTGACCCAGAACTGTCTTTGGTTCAGGCAGGCACTTGCACTTTTACGGCTACGGACGAGTGGACGACACAAACGATCTTCAGGACATCTTTCTCAACCGACTTGAGTTTCCGGAGTTTGGCACTTCACGGTTCCTGTCAAGCGGCAATTAACCACCCAAACTGAGCCCCAATCCTCCCGCCTCTTACAACCCTCGCCGCCCACTGAAGCCCAATTCATCCATGATAGCCTCACTTTCCCGTCGGACAAAATTCGCCGCCCACGTCAACCGGCGGAGTCCATCCCCGGAACAACTTCCACTTCCAAGGGGCATCCATAAGTTTTAGGCCAAGATGTCCCAAGATCCGGCATCTTGACATGTTGACACATACATAGCCTGCCAAGCAGGTACACTGACACCAGCTGGAGTCGCTGTGGTACTTTGTACATAACACTTACCCAATCCTAACCCAGGCGCAATTCTTGGGTTTTCTTGGCTGCTCCTTGGGCTCTCATGACCAGTCACTTTGAGACTTGACAATCTTCGGGTGGACCGGTTATAGTACCAACATTTCTTAATGCATCATCATATGAAGATTCATATTTTGCAAGAGTTACGGAAGTGCCGGTGATATGCCTTCATCCCGAAGCTTCGTGGAAGTTCCACATCTCTTTGCATCCCCTTGGCAATGGCAAGTCAGGAGAGCATTGACTGCTGTTTTTTATGAGGGCATTCGCATCACGACTTCGCCGAGTGGTCAACTGGAGTTCGTGATGCTTCGAAAAGCGACAGACTTTAGTTACATCACCAACTCGGAGTTGTTCAACCCTAAGGTGATTCTCGAAACTTGCCAAGCACACGATACGAGTGCATGGCCAGCTGTGCTCTTCACCGAGTGTTCCTATCATCGGGACACCATCTGCAACTCTTCACAGGTTCTGCGCCGATACATCAATATTGATCATGGCAACACTCCACAGAGACTTTCAAGTCACTGCATGGGTTTGTTTCGTATTTCTGCTGAAATATGAATCCGTGCAATAATCACATATCATCTTGGCTATTTACGCGTCTTTCACTGACACCAGCCTAGAAAAAAACATCGTCAACTCATGATATCCAACTACAAGTGTTGCCCGTTGTCCCAGTAACCACCCCAATGTTGACATCTTCATATCCAGACACAACCCAAAAAGGGGGTAGGACCCAGCCCAGCCCCACCACTTCTCCCTTCTCAGTCCCTCCATCACCATCTCACCATTTTACCTCCTCAGCACCCCAAACTACCTCTGGCCCGATCCCCTCGAACTCTGACCCTGCCCTCCTCTCGTTCCCTGCCCAGGAGCATCAGAAAACCCACCATGTGACGCCTCAATCTCACTCTCAACCTGGTCCATAGTCGACGTCTTCACCCAACTCGCTCTTCCCAAGGGACTCCTACCCGTCCGTTGTTGCTGTTGCTGACCTGTTCCGCTCGGAGGAGGCGGCATAGGCACAGACAACGACCCTGGCCCTCCTCCTCCTCCTTGCTGCCTCTGTCCATATCCTTCATGTCCATACCCTTGATCCTGATAGGGGTTAGGACTCGGAGAAGCAGCCCGCCACCCTCCAGAGACAGACTCAACACTCTCACTACTCGCCAGCCTACGATGCGGTTGCGGCTGCGGTGACGACGGCGAGGGAAGAAGTGCCGGTCGTCCTCCACCATACATGGTTCCGTCCTGCACAACAACAACAGAATCGGTATAAAACCCAGCTCTCCTCAATTCAGACTCCGAAAACTCATAAACCTGCCCGGGAGGAGGATGTTGTTGTTGTTGTTGTTGCGGTCCCAAGACGCGGGTAGTGGTAGGATTGCCCGAAACCAGGTGCCCAGAACTAGCCTGCGCCAGCTCGTACTTCCTCCGGTCTTCTTCGCCCATGATGCTCTCTACTCGGCGGGGCATGTACACTGACATGCTGTTTCCGCCGGTGGTGTGCGCGGAGAAGGTACTGTCGAAGGAGTCACGGTGTTGGAGCTGGTGTTGATACTGATGTTGCTGTTGATACAGTGGATGCTGCTGCTGCTGATGGTGGTGTCGCTTGCTAGTAGTCGCGGAACCAGCTACGGTGGGCAGCATTAACGACGACCCGCCAGCGTGAGCAAATAAGCTGACGGAAGCCATGGAGTCGTCAAAGTGCTGATACATGCCGTTAGCGGAGCGCTCGGGCGCAGCGAACTTGCCGACCAGTTTGTCGGGCGGTTGGAGGATGCTCTTGGAGCGGCCGAGACCGCCGCCGGTGCTAATGCCCGTGGTAAAGCCCTTGTCTTCTGACGACAAAATGCCCTTGCGCTCTTGGGCGGCGGGGATGAAAGATTCGGGCACGATGTTGAGGTCGTCGCCCGTCTTCTCGGCCATCTCAATGGCTTCCTGCGCGGTGGTGGTTGAGTCGGCGGCTGCGGCGTCGGCGCGCGGACCGCCCCATGTGCGCTGGCCGGCGGTGAAGATGCCGTAGATCATGTAGTACCAGTTGAAGAAGGGGTTGAGGATGAACATCATCGGGTACAACCAGATCTTGAAGCGGCGCAGTTTGGCCCCGAAGTAGATCATCATCAGCCAGTTGAGACCGAGCGAAATGGCGATGAAGCCGACGGGGAGGTCGTCGATCTTTTTGGTCGTGGTGATCAGGGCTAGCACCATGATGAAGAAAAGCAGGGCCGTGGTGCGGATGGTGTTTTGCATGAAGCGCACCAGGATCAGGATTGGATACCGCTTCCACAGCCGCCAGTCCGTCAGCATGCACACTTCGTTGGTGATGAATCCCAGGAACCACCGGCGCCGCTGCTTGATCAGCGACCGCATCGTCTGGACCGCCTCGGTCTTGCAGAAGGCGGACGTGCACATCTGGATCTGGTACCGCTTTTTCGCGCCGATCATGAACAGGTGCGTCAGCCAGCGGTCCTCGCCCAAGTGCGACTTGGCGTAGTCGAACAGGTCCTCGCAGTTCTCGGCCTTGTCGGCGAAGTAGTACTTGGCCATTCTCCTGAAGGCAGAAAACCGGAGCATGGTTAAAGCCCCGGGCAAGCAAGTGACGGCGCCGCACCCGGACTCGACGGTGCGCTCGAATAGCTGCCCGTGGATGTACTCCATGTCCTGCAGCAGGGTGATCAAGCTGTGCTTTTGTGTCGTTGAGGTGATCACCCCCGTCATGGCCAGCATGTCGCGCCGGTTGCCCGGGCTGAGCTCCATGTCGTAGACGAAGTTCTGCAGGCACACCTTGTCGAGGATGCAGTCCGAGTCGATGAACAGGATAAACAGGTTGTCGTTGCGCTTCAGGTACTCGCGGTACACGCGGTCGATTAGCTTGAAGGTCATCTTTTGGCAGTGGCGCTTGCCGCCGTGTGGAAAACGGGAGACGGTTATGCGCGCGTTTTTGTAGGCGACGTCGATCGATTTGGGGTAGGATTCGAGAGTTAAGGGAACGCCGAGCTTCTCGATCGTGTTCAGGTACAGCTCGTCTTCTTGGTCGCCGTCGAAGGAGAGGAAGACGTGGATGCATGAGGGCGGGTAGTCGCAGTCGACGACCGAGTCGATGGCTGTCACGAGCACTTCGGGGTCTTCTTTATAGCAAGGCATGACGATGACGACTTTGGGCGCGGACACTTCGTCGAGGACTTGCTTGATGCGCTTGGTGCGGCCGAGCTGGTGAGTGACGATTTGGTAGACGCAGAAGAGCCAGGGGATGGTGAGCAGGCCGGCGAAGCTGTAGAAGGCGAACCATTGTAGGAAGCTGACCATTTCTGTTGGCCAGACTTTGACGACTTGGCTCGGAAGCGGGAGGGTGACGATCATGATGGGTAGGAAGATACATCTGGAGAAGCATGTAAGTTGGCCAGATATGGACGATAGGAGGGGAGTTGAGGCGGAACATACCTCAGCAACATAAACGCAATCCCTATTATCACCGACAACACTCTAATTGTCCAGTGTTCAGCTTTCACGAATACCTTTACGAGGCAGTACATGAATGCGGCGATCCATAAGAACCATTCGAGGCATGCCGCGAGCATGACCAGGCCCACGATGGCCGTATAGACGATCTGGAAGCGAGCGCGCAATAGTTTAGCTACAACTTTCTTTGCAGCCTTCGCCAACGGCTGAAACGTAGCGCGGACTTACCTCCTTCACCGGCCACTCATCCTCCCCCAGGTAGTTGATAGTCATGTCGTCTCGCTTTCCCCTTCTTTCTCTTCCCCTCAAATGTTTTTATCCCAATTCAATAACCCCTATCGCTCGCTCGCTCGCTCGCTCGCTCACAAGCAATAACTAGGCGAAGGTGTCGATATCGTCCAGTGTCGGTATATAGCAGCAGCCTCTCCAAAATCCCCAAGAAAATGAGAAACCGTTACGACCTGCAAAGAAGGCAGAGAAGCCCGGGGTGTCACCTTCTATACCATTCCTCCCCTTCTCTTAACCGGCATATGTCGAGGTAGGAAATAACTTCCAACCCAACAAGCGGTGTCCCCCTCCCGAAGACGGAGATGGACGGGAAGATGCAGCAAACGCGAGACTCTTTTCCTTTTTTTAGGGAAGGGAAAGTTTCATCGCAGTCCCTTCACCGTCTGCCGGAGTCTGCCTGAGTCTGCCTGAGTAGCCTGAGTTGTCAAGGTCCCGCTTGTCTCGGCGGGTGGTTGCAGGGCGAGACAAGACGATACGACACAACGCACGCTTTGGACACGACGTCTGTCTCTGTGTGTATGCGTGTAGATCCAGCGGCCGGGTAGGAAGCGTAGTGTCTCTCTTTCGAAGGGGTTGGCGTCTCGAAGGAAGACACACTTCGGTATAACCGTTAGAGGGGCAGGCAGCAAAGAAAGAAGCAAGGAGCTTCCAAGGAGACAGAGAGGATGGGCAGCCCATGGTTATGTTCCTTTATTGACCTGAATGGTATATATACTTGCCTGGACTGGACTGGACTTCTCAGTCCCGCCTAAATTAACAACCTGCATCTACACCTGCACCATCCTCATGTTGTACTCTGTTGACTAAGTGTGTACTTCCGGAGACCTGGGCAAGGGTTAGATCGAGTGCATCTCCGAGCAAGGGGGTAAAGAAGCCAAAACCCGGGTAAGGAATCAGAAGTGCTAGCTACGATGCAGCGCAGCGCCATCCATCAAACAAACCTCAGAAGCTCAAAAAGGCAAATGCGAAGGGAGGCGACAAGCCCGAGGTGGATGGACATGATCGAGAAGTTGTTCGTTCCATTTCCTCATCTGCCGGCCACCGAACACGCATTAACAGAACCGGAAGCTGAATAAATTGAAGCTGGCCAAGTTTGAAAGTCTTGGACTGGGTTTTATGGGGTAAAAGAGTGAGAGAATGGGAGGAAATGATTAAATAGTGCGGTTCTGGCCCGACGGCAACGGGACGTTCAATATCGAGACAAATGAAAGATGGCTTTTTAGCCGGCGTCACCACCCGGCCACCACCCGCTTCCCGTCTCTCCATGCGGTGTCCATCGATGCCGATGGCGACATGTCAGGCCAACCAAACCCACACATTCAGTGAGCCTATGAGGCGGAGCCTGGCTTGAAGAAGAGATTTCTGAGGGAAAACGGGCGATGAAACTGCGCTCGGAGGGCTCCAAGTGAAGTGTTCCTTCCTGCCAATTCCAAGAGGTCCATATCGGCCCTTGAGAATTCGAGTACGGAAAGTACGACCAACTCCCCTCTACCCTTCCTTCCATTTGAATTCGAGCAGCAGGAACAACCAGGCTACAAGTCCCGGAACCGCCAACAAGTTCAGGAAGCAGCAAGTAAACCTGACCAAACTCGAATCAAACTCAATAATAAACATTAGAGTACGAAACACAACATCATGCCTAGCAACGATGCTCGTATCCACGACCACGACCGACCATGCCCGCCGCGACCATGAGCGTGAGAAGTCGTGTAGTGTAGTGCACAAACACGATGCCCGATGGTCAGTGGTGTAACCGTAACCGTTACCGTACGGGGCGGCGCCGACTTTTGTGTTCTGTTGTGTTGTGTTGAGACACAAGCATAACCAATCGTCAGTGCATGGAAGAAGTGGTCAAGTTTTCGGGGCCCACGAGGTCGGGGTTCTAGAAGAAAAAAAGTTATCGAGCTCACCCCGAGTTCGCAAGGAGAGTCTAGACTACTAGGTAGTCTAGGCAAAAGCTTGTTTACCCTCTTTGGTAGTATACCTAGGTAGGTAATCGCATGTAGTAGGGAAAGCGAAATACCCGTACCAAACTTTGAGTAAGGTAACTCACCCCATCCGGGTCACCACCTTACCTCACCAGTACTTACATACTTCTCCTTGCCGCCTACAAGTTGCGGACCTACAACGAAAGTGTCTGCAGAATGGCCTGAGGGCTCGGCTTCTCACCAGGCACTCAGGGCGGATGCTAGGAAAGATAAAAGATCTATCTAGTATTTTCTTTTTGGTTTTCGCTTTTCTTGTCCGCATTTCTCTCGTCAACGTCAAATAACCCGCCGCATTATTTTCTTTCCCCAGCGCATTTCTCCTTGCCCCCATTGTCTTGTTCTGAAGCCGTCAGGTTTTCCTCTACTGCGCAAGTAGGTAAGAGGTCGCCATTTGTACTTCCTCACGGCCGTCGAACGATTCGGTTGGGACTGACCGTTCCATGTGAGCAGCAAAACTAAGGTGCCTTTAAGCCCTCCCCCTGTTGGTCCCATGCGATGCCAATATGCACCCCAGAAAAACTGGAAGCATACAGTAACCCGAATCCGGTGCCAGTCTGAATAATAGCCGGTACCGCTCGCTTAAAAGGGTTGGTTAGTTGTCCGCGTCACCCTTCTTCTTCCATCGCCCTTTCCATCGCCCCCTCCACCTCAAAACACCTACCTGCTCACCCCATGCTAACCGCCAGCGACCATTGACTGCCTAGCCCCTTGTCATCGAGTACACGGTATAACTTGTATAACTCGCTCGGGGTCGGCCGGGCATGGTGCTGTGCTGTTGGCTTACGCCTGTTGCTTGTGCTTTGTTGCTCTCCAAGGGAATGAGGAGTGGAAGTCCAGCGAATGCTGATCTGCGATCTGTGAACTGCTTTGAAAAAGCTACACGTGGTCTTGTTTGCTTGCTGTTGCTGTGTGAGCTAGTGGCTTGCAAGGTGAATCGTCGAACTATGGCGAACGCGATGCGCTCTTTGTCCACGGTGGTGTAGTTTGAAGAATAGTGCGTATTCTCGCTTCCAGTTTATGATCAAGTCCTATAATCCCCATTTAGCATCTCTTGTTACTTCACCCATGATACGAATCACAGCTGACTTACCAATCAACATCACTAAGCTGCAACTTCCTCACCCGCTGCCCACCCCGCTCCTTATTTCCCCGAGGATCGGAGCGGTTACTATGGTGATGGGCACCGAGTTTCTCGTTACCACTACCGTCGTAGTCATCGTTTTCCCGAAGGTCGTAGTTCAGGACAAGGTTCTTGATGCGCTGCTGCTCTTCCTTCTCCGCCTGTTGCTTCTTCTTCATAGCAATAGCAAAGTGCGAGTCCGAAGGCAGTTCAACGGTGCGAGTCTGTACGAATGAATGTATTGTCAGTATGGTGGATTTTCTTACGTAAAGTGGGTGGGTAGATGGTTGCGTACCTGCTGGCGATTACCCTTCTTCGTCAAAAGAGAGAACGCCATCTTCTCCCCAGAGGGAGGAGCAGCATCCGCGGAGGGTCCGGCGGCCTCGTTGGCGACAGAGGATGACTCGCCACCAGCAGCCCCCGTACTCTCGCGAGGCTTGAGCTTGATGGGCAGCGGCAAATCAAACTGCTGCTTGCGCTCGAACTTGCGGGAATCAAGACTTTCAGCCATCATCTTGGCGAACTCGCGCTCGAACTCGGCCTCCTCCTCGGGATCAACCTCGGTCTTCTCTCTGGTGACGACAATCTCCTCCTCTTCAGATTCACTGTTGTACCTCGAAGTGGTATCCTGCTGATCGTTATCCTCGGCCTCGCCGTCGTCGTCGTCCGACTCGTCGTCGTCGTCCTCATCTGGGACCATGCCGTCTTCGTCATCGGACACGTCACTATCGTTGTCCTCCGGCTCGACGACCCGCTCAACTCCAGATGTCTTCTGGTCCTGAGCCATGGCCAGCTGGAACACCTTGGACGCCTCCTCGAGGTTCGAGGCGAGCTTCCATTGCGGCCGCGTGAGGGAGAAGATGTCCTGGACGAGGAACTCGATATCCATGGGCAGTGGGTTCTTGGTGTAGATGTAATACTGGAAGAAGGAAAGGAAGAAATCCAGCTTCTTGCCAGCAGCACCTTTGTTGAAGAACATACCGCAGGTCTCGAGGATGGTTGAGATGAGGCGGATGCGGAAGAAGTCATCGGGCATGTCGAAGGGGTTGATGCGGCCTGGTACAGGCGGGCCGCCGTGACCAAACGTCATGATCTTGTACATGGTGTCGAAGATGACGGGATGCTCCAGCATTCTGTAGTTATAGAGCTCTCCAAGGTACTTGACCTCTGCGATGCGGCGCTGGTTGAACTTGAAGTCGTTCAACTCAAGACCAAGGCAGATAGACTCGGTTACTTGGTCGATGACTCCGACAACGAACTCGCCATGATACTTGTAGAGAGCGCTCAACAGGATGGCCAAGAGATGGATGTTACCATACTTGACTTTTCCGGGCTTGGAGAAGACCTTGTGCAGGGTCGCGACAACCTCCTTCTCCTCCCAGTGCAGCCTGCGGATATGTCTCAAGATCTTACTGTAGTTTCTCTTGGTGAGATCGCCATAGATCAGCTTGCGGATGAAGAGCTCCATAGGCGTTCTCTCCTTCACCTCAATGGCAGGACGCTGCGGCGGATCAACATAGTACACAGCATTCTCAATGAGCATCCTCTCAGCCTGTCCAATGTGCTGAACAGACTTCTTGCGCTGCAGCGTCTCCAAGAAAGAAGCCATGCGCGGAGAAGTCTCAGGGTTGCGAAGCAAGTACCGGCCGCAATTCTCGAGCAGATTACAAATGATCTCAATGTTCATCCGGGAAAAGTCATCCAAGCTGACCTTGAGACAGTGGAAGACAACATGCTCCGGAACAATGCCGAACTTGGTCAGCTCGGCCAGATAGCGGATGTTGCTCAGTCTGACCTGCCCAAGGAACTCCTTCTCCTTGCGCCGCTGAAGGCTACGGAACTCATTGTCGAGGTAGTCAACAAGACCCTTGGGGATATCAGGCATGTACTGGCCAAGCGTGGCAACAAGCCTGGCCCAGTTCGGAAGGAGATCGGTACGCCCCTTGGGAACATCGGTCAAGGCCTTGATAAGACGGTTGCGAGATGCCTTGGAATTGAGGAAGCAGAAGTCAATCGCCATCTGGTCAATGGCGTCCTTGCTGATGAGCTCAGGCAAGCGAACAAGCAGGGCGTCAACCTGGGCGCCAATTGTCTTGTTCGCAATGGCAACGGACTGGTCATCGGCAGCAGCCTCGGCCGCCTTGGCAGCTTCCGCAGCTTCAGCAGGGTCAATCTTCCTGCCAACCTGTTCATCGTCTGCCTTCTTCTTCTTGACCTCTTCAAGAAGAATGCCAGGGACCTTGCCCTTGAGATCGACCAAGTTTTCGTAGAAGCGACGCTCTTCTTCGTCCTCCCATATTCCGGGCCCTTCGCCCTGTCCACGGAGGTATTCGCCAGCCTTGACCAAACCAATCGTGCCGTTCGCAGAGTTGCCTTCGTCCGTATCCTTCAACTCGGGCATCTCGGCACCAATGATGTCGGCAATAACCTGCGCATTGCCCACAAGACGTTCTTGTGCCTTGACCTGCTTCTCAAAGTTTGACTGGCGATCCTCAAAGACTTCTCCCGACTTGACATAGGCCTCCGCATTCTTGCGCGACTGATTGTAGATAGCCTTTTGGTCCCGAACAAGGTGGCCCTTGACGTCCTCGAAGTAGCGCTTGAGGATGTTCTTGAAGCGCTCTTGCAACTCAGGGGACGCAAAGGGACCGTCTTGATCCGTACCAGCAGCGCCTTCCTCCTTGTCTTCGGTTCCGTCACTTTCGGTCTCCTCGGCGCCCTTGGTAGCGCCATCCTCTTCCACGGTTTTACGGCCATCTTGTCCCGCAGCCTTGATACCCAAGATATCCCAACTGAAAGCCTTGACGAAAATAACGAGCAGGGGGAGGTTGGCATGGTCTCGATCGTGATTCAACAGGTCCTTCAAAACTTCGAGCGGAAACGGCTCAGCACCGCCTCCCTTGCCCGGCGAACGGGGCTTCGGCTCGGTCCTGGGTCCCGTGGTCGGTCTCGCAGCGTCGTCGGGGCGAGCAATATCTTCGAGGGTTCGCAGGACATCGACAAGCCAGAGCTCGGTCACGACTCGGAGGAGCACGCGCTGCCGAACCAAACGGTCCTTTTCTTCCTTCTCTCTTGCCTCAGGAGTGAGAGTCTTGAGGAAACTCTTATCGGGAGTGGCCATGCCCTTGCCCAGAAGCCATCCCAAGTGTTCGGTAAAGTCGGCGGGTCCGAATCGCTGGTGCAATGCGCTGACGATCTCGACGCCGGCTTCGATGTCTCCGGGGGACTTGAGCTTGCAGAGGCCCTCGTAGCATGCTGATATGATTTCGGATAGGTACTTGGAGAGGCTGACGGTGCGGATCTCCTGGAGGAAGGTGCTCTGAGTGGCGGCGGAGATGGTGGTTCGGAGGCGCTTGATAAAAGCAGTGTTTTTCTTTAGTGTAGAGTCGAGGGACTTGCTGACGGGAAAGAGATCTGGAGGGGTGAAGAGCGTGTGAGCATTGGTCGGCTTGAATATCGGGCGCAAACAGGATTTCGTATGGGGGCATATCGATCGTACCTTTCTCGCCGTTCCAAGCCCTCGAGTTCAACGCCCGCAGCTCACCTACAAAGTGTTAGTCCAACAACCCGGAGAGCCAACAGACAAGTGTAAACAAAAGGACAGGGAGGACTGCAACTCACGCCGTCTTTGGCGATCCATACTGGGCGATGATGAAGAGGATAGTAATCTGTAATTCCAATATTATAAGTTGCCAGAGCAGTGGCATGCACTGGTGGATATGCTAAGGGTTGAGAAATCGGTAGCGGCAATCCCCATCAGCAATGGTAGACATCGGTGACGTGATACAGCAGGGGAGCAACGGAGCAGGCCGGGGCCACTGAAGGCTCTCGGACTCGGACGAGCTCAAAACGAGCGAGGACGGCGCAGGATGACCGAGAGACGGCGGCGGCGGGGTTGGTGTTGGTGCTTGTTTCGGCCAGAGTTGCGGCTTTCCGTCAAGGTGTCGATTCGTAGAAGCTGAGTATCATTGGAAAGCCCCGGGGGCGTCACGGTGGAAGGGGAAACGCGGTTGTCGATAAACGATAAGACGGAACAGGCCAAGCGGGTTCTTTCAGAAGGTTGGTTAGGTTGTGTCTGTGGGTGGAGGAACCGAAAAAGTGTTGCGGGCTTGCGGCTCGCTCCACGGGCATCCCCAATGCTAACTCGACGGTCTCCCCACCACCCTACAGGCCGATATCTGAGTCACTTCGCCAGTGATGATTCCCGCCGCGTCAGGGGACGCCCGCGCCATTCATTGGGCGCCTTAACGCGCTTTAGCGCCTGTGCCCCGCGACTACAGCGGGTGCCTTAACAGCACCCCACAGGTTAACCCCCGACTCTCCCGACTGGAGCCATCCGGATTGACACGACATTTGCCCCTGACAATCCAAGATTGGGGGGATGAAAGGATGGAAGATCTAGGCTTTTTGGCCTGGCAGGGCAGGACAGGTTGTTGTTTGTTTTGTTTACCGAACGGTTGATCTTATCGTTGGCCCCTTTTGTGTACTTTGATCGAGAAGCTCCAGCTTCATATAACTGCCCGTTGGCTTCCGTTGAGCTCCCTTCCATCTCTGCCCCTGACTGGATTTATGATGAGGGACAGAAACCAACACAACCACATGTTCACACATACCGTGACAGACCGCTGACCACACTCGGGACCAGCATTTAGCCCTTGTATTGTTCATAATGCAAACGCTGATATATTTCTTTCCGCTGGGTATCTGAGCCTTCTCTTGTCTTTTGTGTTTTCCCCTTTTCCACCTACACCTTCTCCAAATCCCATAAGCACCAAACCAGAACCTGATAATCGAGACGCGTTCTTCCATCCACCCAGTGATTTGAAAACTTGGCTCCAATTCCTTCTCTTACTCAGATGAAAGCCCTCGCACGAACTATCGCTGTCACCCGTGATACCCACATGATAACGAGTGAAAGTCAACGTTTGATCCTCTGTCAAGACACGAACAAAGGATATCGAAAGGTCGCTCCTCGACCGCCAGCTTCAGAAGCCAAAACGCTAGGTGGTATTTGATATACGATAGAGATAAACCAGAAAGACATAGACAGATAGACGCAAGGATATAGTAATACTGAAACAGGAACAACAAAAAAAGAGTCGGAACAAACTGTCGAACGCGTGCAAAAAAACTCAAAGTGGTATCTTTATAGGTGGTATCTTTCCCGTATGCGTGGCCGCCATCCATCCTGTCACAACAAAACCATCATCCCACATGACGGCCTTTTTTGTCCTCTCTCATCTGACGTGAAATAAGATGCAAGAGATTACCTTTTGCAAATCCCATTTCCCCACCATCAATTTGTGGAGGCTCGGGTTCCCGCAAAGGCGAGACGGTCTCGTGATTTTACCCACCCCGGTAAACACAACGCGCCATCATTTCGTTTCGCAAAAGAGCAAACGAAGCCAGTGAAAACCCCCATCTTCCCATTGCCCCCGAAGGGCCAGGATCAGAAAAGAAATGCAACAAGAGACAAGAGGAAAAAGGACAAGAACGCAGCCGACCAAATGCAGAAGAGCAACTACCGGGGTATTGTACGCCGTTGGGTATATCCAGCCGTAGGGGTATTTCTTTTTTTTCCTCGCAAGTGACGAAACGATCCGTAAAGTCTAAAATCTCGATAGCGGAATGAACTTAACGAAATGGCCCAGAAAGAGGGCCGGGGTATCCTGAATTGGTAGAATGAGACGTGGAAGGGCGCCCGCTATCGCCAGAATGGCGGGTGCCGTGGCGTGGAGTAGAATCTCCACCCATCGGGATGGCCAGCTTGTGAATAAGGCCATTGGGTTCGAAAACACGCGAAGTGCCCCAAGGGTTGTTGTCGTCATCCGGGAGGTTAACACCGCTGTCGTTCCACGGGTTACGATCAGCGTTGAAGCTCCGGGATGATTCGATCGAAATCAACGAAGTCTTGGAGACATTGGCGGAACCCTTGAAGAACGAGTTGGTCGCAGAGTGAGAGCTGTTCTTTCTGCGGTCCAAGAAGGAAAGAGACATGCTTCCGGGCTTGCGGAGGCGGTCAAAAATGTTGCTGCGCTCACGGACGAGGTCTTCGCCGAACGTAGGCGTCGCAGGCGCATCCGTAGCAACAGGGGCAGCCACATGCTGAAGAATCTTAGAGTCGAAATACTGAAGCGCCTCTTCGAACGTATCAGATCTGGGGCGGGGGATGGCACCCTTGATGACAACCGGTTCAATACCAACCGTGGCAAATTGGCTATGGAGGAAGTCCATAGCGTCGCGCAGGCCGCCAGCGTTGTTGCGGGTAAAGGCCCACAGCAAAGTGACCGTGGGAGCGGCATCGGCTGCGCGGTCCTCGGTGTTCTCGTGTACGGAGAGTTGGACCTCATGCTGAGACTTCAGCTTCGGAACAATATTCTGAAGGAATTCAGGGGACAAGAGGAACTTGACCAAGGGTTCGGAGTGCTCCAGAACCACCTCATGCTTATCCGGAACCATGCCCTATGACAGTACCGTTAGTCACAATTCCATGGGTTTCCCGATATGACTAGGGGATTTAAACTTACCAAGAACTCGTCAGCGCACATGGGGACCTGCCACTGAGGTCCCTGAACGGTCACCTCATCACTAGCCTGCTCGGTGCTGGGGAAGCTGACCTTGCAGTTGTACTTCTTTTCCAGCACTTCGATCTCGGACAGGCGAGCCAGAAGCTGGCGGTGATAAAGACGATCGACATTGACGGTTTGCGTAGTGATCTCAGAGTCCTGTTTGGGAGTTAGTTACTGAATCGGTATTCCCTCAAGAGCTGTAGAGACATACCTCACGGTCAACCATCTCCAGAATCTCGGTCTTTACGAGCTCGAGATTCTGGGCGTTGCGAGCCGGAGTCCGGCAAATCACATTGTCGACACGGCTGTCATCATCATCGCGACCCATTCCACCACGATCCATAGCGTTTGAAAACTTGACGAAGACAGAGTGCTTCTTCATGATGCGCTGGATGTGCTGGCCGCCGATACCAATAATACGCTTATGATACTGGTCAGGGACGTGGAAGGAAATGGACGCGGGCATCTCTTGCTCCACCAAAGTCAAGCCCTCCTTCATCGAAGTGTAGTTGTGCGCCAAGACGTCAATGTTGAAGTTGTACTCGCCGAAGTTATCGAAGACGATCTGAACGTTGCAGTGACTCATGATCTTGTTAATCTTACCGTTCTTCTTGCCACTCACAAATTCCTTGTGCTCATTGGCGAGTTCAATCTTGACACGGATCTGGTGCTGGGCTGTGGTCAGGAACTTGATGTCCGACAGGACCTGGAGAGCCTCCTTGACGGCCTCATCAGAGCCGGTAAGCGTAAAGGCGACCTTATCGAAGGCGATATCGGCATCAGAGTTGGCGCAAACGTCGCTGAGCAAGGCCCGGATCTCCTGGGCGCTGGGAAGCAGGCGAGGATCCTGCTGGCTGATCCACCAGGATGCATGGTAAAATTGGCCAGCCTAGAAAAGGGATTAGTTTTGACGTTAATTCAAAAATACATACAAAGGGAGCAAAAGCTTACCAATGACATGAGCTCGCGGATGGCTCGCTCGACATGAAGGTTTTCGGGGCCCTGGAAACGAATCGTGCCTTGTCTGGAGGCAAGCGGAGGGAGCATGATGAAGACACTGTTGGTCTCCATAATCTTGCGCACCTTGTCCATCCGACCCAGCAAAATGCTGTCAATCTTGGGCATGGCGATCGTGACATCCTTGACAAAGAGTCTGATAGTGGTCAGGATCTGATGGATACGCGTCTTGGCCTGCGAAATGGCCTCGGGAGTCTCGCCAGTGATGAAGACCTCGTCAGGGTTGCGGCGCAGGGCACCAGGGGGGCAGTATCCATAGGCGTGGGAGAAGCACGGGGGGAAGTAGATAGCAGTGTTGGTGGCAGACTCGATGTGCTTGATGTTCTTCCGGTTTCGGCCACACAGCAGCGGTTGCACGCTTAGATCGATCTGGACAGCATCAACGATTCTTCCAAGCTGTCATATTGTTAGCAAGCATTCAATATCACGAGACAGTCCTTAGAAAGTGCCTACAAGTTGGTCGATCTTTATGAGCACGCGGGACTTGGCGTGCTCAGCAGAGATGTGGTCACCGTAGATGGCCACCCTCCAACGCTGGTCTCTGCGCATAGACAAGCCTCCATTCAGTCCGTCCTCAAGGGGAGTGAGCTTGGGGCCCAGGAGAAAGATATCAACACCACAGAACTTGGAGACCTCATCCAGAAAGGCGGTTACGGACGGTTTCAGGCGGCCCTCTGTGAGATCGGCAACCAAGTGGCCGTCAACATCAACGTGGGTGCAGCGCTGTTGGACAGTATTAATTTAGCGAAATGGGTCACAAAGAGACATATGGGACACGTGCATAACCCACCATCAGAGAGGGCGTCTCGTTCAAAATGGTTTCCCGAGTCTTGTAAACACAATCGGCAGTGCCTGACAGAGTCACGGTGACGACCTGGTTGCGGCCATTCTTGGGAGTGGTCGCGCTGAGGTGAGCCTCGATAGGCATTGGGTTGTTGGTGATGTCCTCGCAACGGCGGCGTAGGTTCTCGACATTCTGCGTATGCACGGGAAGCTGCCACACTGGAACGTCATCGGGGGCATCCTCGGGATGTGTCCATCTAAGGACGGCATCCGTGGTCGAGTGGAGAATGTCCTCGGTGTCGGGGCCGGCGAGATCGGAGGCGAAGTGGACGTTGAACGTGTAGTGAATCATGGCATCGGGAGGCTGAGGATTCGAGATTGGTGGAGGACCCTGGGGAGCGATCTTGGGCTGGTGCATTATTTGAGGCATGCCCATTGACGACCGGGACATGCCAAAGTTAGGGCTCATCCTCTCGGGCCAGTGACGCATGTTTGCTAGTTTATTCATCGTGGTCGAGCGACTGGAGGTGCACGTCTGGGAAGCAGGCTGGATGACAAGGGCGGCAGGGAGGCCAAGTCAGCAGTATGCCCGGAAATGAGGCCACTGCGTTTGGTGTACTGTAGAAAGAGAGAGACCGAAGGGGGCGTCGTTGCCGGTGCCGGTTTCTTGTTGTTTTATATGTAGGTAAAAAGTACCTGGCCCTGTTGCACACTGCCTTCTTTCGTCGGATGTCTGTAGTGGTGCGTTTGGGGATAATGGCGGGGGTGGGAAGAGAAACCACAACGAGGGGCAGCGTAACGGGGCAAAGGCGTATGGATGTATGCTGTGTTGTTGTTGTTGGTTTGGTGTTGTTGTTGTTGCTGCTGCTGCTGCTTCCTCCTGCTATGCTGCTGGTGTTGCTGCTGCTGCTTGTGATGATGACTTGACACGACTGGGGGGCGGCGCTTCGGAGAGGGCGGCAAGGCTCGTGCCGCGAATCGCAGAAATGAAAACGAGAAAAAAAGGGGGTATCTCAAAGAAGTTGACAATCGGAAAAAAGGAAAAGAGAGCGGAAAAGAAGCAAGTGGGATGCTCTTTTCCTTAGGTGGATGTATGCAGAAGCAGTGGTGTTCGGGTTGGGGGAGGGGAAAAGGTGGAGGACGGACGCGGAGGAGGAGGAGGAACTGCTTGGAGGTGGTAAGGTAGTGCTGTAGGATACGGGGTGCTCAAAGTGGCTCGAGGGTGGCCTGGCTTGCTCAATAGCACAATGGCCCAGTCGGTAGGTGGACAGTTCAAGCACACGGCACGCACACAGTCAAGAATGTCTGGGGGGAGCGTGGGAGATGGAAGCTGAGCGACCGACGGGAGCACGGACCATGTCACGGTAGGTTGTGGAGGGAGTGGAGACTTCGGGAGACGCCCAGAGGTGGATCCCCCGGCCGCCGCACGAGCCATTGGACAGCTCATTTGGATGGAGACTTGGGAGAAAGTCGTTCTTGGCAGTTTGGGCTGGTCTGTGCGCTTCCAATGTCTGTTCCATCGTGACTGGCTCAACCAGCGGGCAAAAGTGGGCAGCAGCACCTGAGTCGCTGAGTGGGCGGTGCAGTACCGTTTGCAGGTGTGCTTTCACACATCACCCATCTCCAATCCCATGGTCGTATCTCATCACTGTCAGCATCAACCAACAGTCGGGCATGGGCCTGAAGGATTTTTGTCGACCTCACGCAGTCGCGATATCTGGAAGCCAGAGAGACAGACACATACCTTATACATCAAGATGTAAGACATCCAGCGGAATGAAGGGCTCCATTCCATGTCCAGGCCAGACAAGCCCAACAACTACTTCGCTAAAAGAGTCTTTAGATAAGGTGCTTGCATCTGTACATCACACACTTGAAACTCAACCTCGCCTTTCTTCTCCGCTGGTTGGTAGGCAGATGCCGACGACGGGAGTTGAACACCTGCACACCACACTTTTCCAACACGTATCCACATTCGAGGGTACGTTGGGGAACTTCGGGGGTCCTATCCAATGCTGACCACCTCACTACATATCAACAACAACCCTCACGGTCACGGCCGTTGAACAAACTTGAAAACCACCGAACACCTGCAGCAGTCATCACACAAAATCCTTTCCCCTCAAGCTTACCCCGAAGAGTGAATGGATCGTCACCACCGTACCTTAGTCTTGGCTACGTAGCCTTCCATTCAGTGCCTTGCCTGAAAACTAACTGCCTGACATCGTTCGGGCCTGAAGCATGAGGTTCCAAAGTTTGGACCCGTTCACGGTTGGGGTTGTTGTTCAGAATGCGTAGCGGGCAAAAATATTCTATATACCTGCATTTGCATCGCCTGCTTTACCTTGCTAAACCTGGGAACTGCTTGATAATGCAAGTATATGCCCCATGTGTCCTTAATGCCCGTTTCAGATGTTTGCTTGCCCTAAACATAGACGACAGCATCAAGGCCGATTCATTCATCTTCCAACTCGATCCCAAGGCTGAGAAACTACAGAACAAAGCACAGCATCAAACTGCCACAAAAATGCCGGATTCTACAAAAGTTGTCAAATTGTAACAGAAATAGAGCGAGGTGCAAATTATCCAAGAACTATGTACCAAGAGCAACACCCTTCCATCCCTACCTGACTTAGTGTATGTAGACGGAAGATCGCCAAATCGACCCTTTCGTTTCTTCGTCCCTTCGTCCCTGTGTGCCTGTCCCTGATCGATCTACAGCTCTCCCAGACACTTAAACAACTAGTGTATCAACTGTCAACCCGTGAAGCCTGTCAACCGCCAAACTGGATGGATGGATGCCTCGCGGAGATCCGGTCGTTCCCAGATCTTCACCATCGGCATCTTGTTCCCTGCTGGCCAGGCTCAGCCACTTCATTAAGCCTGTGCAGCACTGCAAGCATGCTCATTCATACATACCTACATCTTGCCTTACCCTCCCTTGCCTGCTAGCTGAGTGGAAACCGGATCAAGGCTTATTCTACAAGTTCCTTTCATCCAACCCAGCTGCTTGAACTCCAATGTAGGTATCTTGGCCATTTTATGTACACAAGCGGTTTTCTAGGCACTCATGCCCGTCTCGATGCTCGTAGGTCCGAAGGAACCGGATACTGTATCGTAACATGAGATGTTGTCAACAGTGGAGTCGTTGGAGTCGGCAAGGTGAGTGATGACGTTTTTGCTGGGCTCTGCTGGGCGAGCTCGGATCCGCAGTTCCGATCGGTCGGCAACGGACAGCGGACAACGGAACGGACGGACATTACTGATGACAAAGGAATATTTCGAGACTCGATGCATGTTTGCTTCTTCGACTCATCTGGCTTCTTTCGCTTGATTCAATTTCGTGAACTTTTATATACTACTCCAACTACGCAGCCTGTATTTCGACTACCACGTTGACCTCTTTTTTGGACACTGCTGATGCAACCCGTTTCTCCATCCGCGGTACATATATATACACCTCTCTTCAAACAACATATCATCCTCTGGCTTCGCTTTCCTTCATGAGTAATGATCCTGATGAAAATGCACATCTGCACCATAAGGATAGAACATCTTGTCTATCACATGTTTTCCAAAACCCTGAAAACTGAACGACTCCCTTCAAATGCTTTTCTTTTCGGTTCATCCTCCTCACGGTTCCCTAGCCTCATTGCCGATAGGCATCTCGCATGGGAGGCCGATCCAAGTAAACAACCTCATCATCCTCCTGCTGCTGCTGAACAGGCGGCCGCTGCGCGTAATACCTCTCATCCCCATACGCACCACCATCTCCACGCCTCACCTGTTGAGGAGGCTGCTCAGGCGGGAAAACACTATAAGCGCGCCCTCCCACCGGCGGCGGAGGCGGCTGCATAACCTCCCTCCTTATTTCCTGACGGCCCTGATATTCACGGCCGGCCATCTCCGGCTGCACGCTTCCCATCCTTGCTCCGTAGTCGCCTCTAATCTCATACCTGGCCGCATCCATGGGGGGCCTCACGCTTGCAGACCGAATCGTCGCGTATTCCCTGAGGCTGGGTTCTCCTCCCATGCGTCTTTCGTAGCCAAGAGGAGGAGGAGCCTGCTCGTAGCGGATTTGTGCCTCTGCCACTGGCCTGACGCTAGCTGCTCTGCCGCCGTAGTACTCGCGGGGACGCTCGTCAACCGCCCGCAGGTCGTAAGCCGCGACACTCTCGTAGCGTGGGGGCTCCACCGGGGGACGAACGCTGCCCTGTCTCGTGATGTACTCCTGAGGCACCTCGACAACAGGCCGGCCCTCGACCCTGAGTCTGGACGGCACGTAGTCGCCGGACGGCGGGCCCATGGGATGAGTGGAATAAGCACGCTCCCTGTACACTCTATGTTCAGGGGTAACGTACTCTGGCTGAGCAATCACACGTCGCTGAGGAGCATAACCGGCGGGTGAAGCCGGCTCGTAAACCATTACCTCGTCATCGTAGCCTTCAGGCCTCCGGGTAACAGCGCGTGGCGGCGGCGGACGAGCATACACAATCTCAGGTCTTTCCGCAACCACACTTTGGGGCCGAGGCGGCTCGATGTACTCGCGACCGAAAGCATCAACGACAATGCGAGTTGCAGGCACCCAGGGAGGAGGAGCCATTGGCTGTGCAACGCGCTCGTACGCAACTGGTGACCGTGAAGAGCGCTCACGATAGGCTGCTGGGCGCATGCTCATCCTTGAAGCAGCACGAACATCGCGATAGTAACCATCATCTGCCGGAGGGACATCGTAGATCACGTTCCTCGGAGCAACGCGCACCTCACGGGGACCGTAAGGGGAAGGATGCATGCCTGGCGACCCGGGCAACCGACCACTGCTGAGTGGTGCTCTGGGATCATCGTAGTAGACCCTTTCATACCTGGGGGTAGTGAGCAGAGGCTCGCCCTCGAGACGAGGACGAGGGTCGATTTCCCGCTCATATCCCACAACCCGCTCCTCCCTCTGTACTCTTGGCTGCAGGGGCTCTTGGTAGGCACCCTCTACGGAACCTGGCTGTCCATACCTTGCATCATCATAGTCAGGCCCTTGTTGTTGTTGCCCCTGTTTCTGACGCTTGGTCGGACGTGTGTACTGGGGAGCTGACATGGGAGATGGAGATCGCGGCTCAGGCTTAATGTACGGCGATGCAGCAGCCTCCGCAAGTCGATCGGCCTTTCTCTTCTTTTTCTTCTTGTTCTTCCTCTCCCCAGGCCTTTCTCCTCCGTGGGGTGAACTTTCCGGGCTAGAGACCGCTGAGGGTTGCTTCCTGAGAGCAGCGACGCCCTGGGCCGGAGGCGGAGTGGCCCGACGACCACCAGTCTCCGATAGAGCAATCGGCTGTTCAAGAGCAGCAGTAGGCAAGGGCGAGACACGAGATGGCTGGGGTGCGAAAGGGGCAAGATTGTGAGCACGAACAACCGGGGACCCCCCTTCAGGCCCTAACGCCTGCCTCAACAACTGCTCGTTAACTCTCGACAAGTCTCGCGAGCCACCACCCCGTTCCTTTCCTGTATGAGTCGACTCTTCGGATCGACTTGCCGGGCCACTATCACGGGGACTGACAGCTTCGGACAGAGGGAATTGGCGAGCGGCCCGGCTGACACTTGTAGCTGCGCTCGACGTGCCCGGCACGTTTACATTGAACGGTTGAGGAACACTGCTGGCGCTGCTAGAGGCGCTGTGTACTTGCTGCTGTTGAGCATTTGCGCTCAAGAGGTTTGTTGGTGCTGCCGGCGCAGTCGGGAGAGGAGGCTTGGGTCGGTCGGCTGGGACAGCAACGGGCTCGAGATCTAGCTCGGGTTCGTACGGTGATCCATCGCGCATCTGCTCGTCTTCGGACTCGTCGGGAACGCGAGCCAACTGGTGGTGAGAGTCGGGCGTGCCATGTTGGCTCGAGTAGAAGGTGTTGTCATCGAATGAGTCGCCCGAAGCTGAAGCGTTAGCAACAGTGTCATCAGTAGTTTGAGCAGCATTTGCTTGAACCAGGATCAATGCTTTCGCCAACACATCCGCAATATCGAACTCAGCAGGCTGCTCGGACGGTTGCAGGGCGCCTTTGTGGGACACCCGCCGCTGTTCAAGGTCCTCGCGGAGAGAACGCTCGATCCGCTGTCTCTGCAGCTGAATTTCGGCTTTGATCAAATCATCCGACTTCTCCAACAGTATCGGGTTGATTTCGACTTTGGGGTTGGACTGCTCGCTAGAAGTGTTGGACAAGGTCCCCAAGCCAGGCACATGTCCACCCAAATTTACCGCCGGCTTCTTGAGGTTTGCCTGGTAAGCCTGGAAGTTATCAGTCATTGCGCGGTTCCCATTCACAGCCGGCTTTGCTCTTCCAGGCGCCTGGCCTGCTGAAGCGGCGGAGGCATTGGCTGGCGGGACAGGGCCAGGGCCGTTGGTCGGTTTTCCAACGTGCGTTGGTTTAATGCGCGGATGTGTACCGCTGACCACCTCATCGCGGAAGCGCAGGATCTTTTCGTACTGCTCGAGTTCATGACGCTCTTCAGGTCTGAGCGTTGCCATCAGTGATGCGTTCGTGGAAGCAGATGCTCCCACTGTTCCTCCATGTGGCCCTCCTCTTGCGGGCATTGCAGCCACCACTACCTGTCCCCCCGCCATCTGTTGTTCCTCGGAGAAAGATTGGAAGCGTTCCAAGTGGAAAGCCCAGCTCAGTACACCGAGCAATTGACCGGATGCCACCGATATGTAGTGGAAAACGCAGCTGCCAAATGATCTTGGTGCAGGTGTTTATATAGAAGAAAAGAAGAAGAAAAGAAGAACCAATCGATGCGCTATTCCTGTCCCTATACCGTGTTGATTAGCAGCGGTGGTGAACAATACAATGCGACTCTCGTCTGCGGACCACCAGAAGGATGGTTGTGCAGAGTTGGACGAAGTAGAAGAAGAGCAAAGTGAAGTGTTGGTGAAGCGGAATTGGACAAAATGGAGGTTGAACGCAGACAAGGAGCTCCGAGCACAATTTGGCGTCCCGTCACTTTTGATCGGCGCTGGGCCAAGTCGCCAAGCCCGCTAGCGACGAGGGCGCACGGGCCATCTTGGGTGAACCTTGGTGGTTCTTGGCAGCCACCATCTGACACCGGCTGTAGGAATGAACAAGACATCGGCCTGAGTCAACCTACTCAAGAGTCTTGGGAGGAGACGGAGGAACCGGATAGAAAATCATGCTTGATGCCATAAGATCAAGTATATAAAGGGGAAGGAAGGTGGATGAACTTTGTAAGAAGAGGAAGAAGGATCAATCATATCTGTAGCTAACCAACCGAGAAACAATCATCAAATTCAAGGACACAAACACACGGCATCTTTATTTGACAGGCACACACTTACACAAGTCACAACCGTTGAGTTGGCACTTTCACTTCAACACCAACCCCATATATAAACCAGACGGGAACCAACATCGCAACACCAAACCTCAAGGACAAACAAATCCCCATCTTCAACAAGTGAATATTGAACATTGCAAATACTAGACTGGTCACAGAGACAATGGCGGCCCAAGAAACAAATACTAACGGCAGTGGCCCAAAGGACGACCGTGTTGTCTTCTTCTTGTAAGTGATAAGCCATCTGAAGTGTCTGTGAGAGCCGAATATCGACTAACCACTCCACAGTGACATTGACAACTGCCTCTATCCCAAGAGTGAGTGAAGACAACAACACCTTTGCTGAAGGAAGAAAACTCACCCCCACAAACAGGCGCCAAAGTCCACGACCTAATGGCCGACCTCATCGATCAATACTTCGCCAAGCACCTCAACCTCTCCTGGGACGACGCCGTCCGTTTGCACAAGGAGTACTACCAAAACTACGGCCTCGCCATCGAGGGCTTAGTCCGCCACCACGAGATTGACCCGCTCGAGTACAACAGCCAAGTGGACGACGCGTTGCCGCTGGACAGCATCATCAAGCCCAGCGCTTCCCTCAAGAAGCTGTTGCAGGATATCGACAAATCCAAAGTCAAGCTGTGGCTGTTTACGAACGCGTACATCAACCATGCCCGCAGGGTGATCAAGTTGCTGGAGATTGAGGACTTCTTTGAGGGGATCACGTTTTGCGACTACGGCCAGACGCCGCTGGTTTGTAAGCCGAGTGAGGACATGTTTAGGAAGGCGATGGGGCAGGCGGGGGTGCAGGAGGGGAGGTGGGCGGATTGTTATTTTGTTGGTGAGTACAAAACTTCACCTCGAGACGTTTTGAAGTGCTGGTGAAGAGAGAGAGTGTGTCGGGCTCTTGACTAACATGTTATGAACACAGATGACTCCTACCTAAACTGCAAGAAGGCCCAGGAGCTGGGGTGGACGACGGCACACTTGGTAGAAGAGGGCGTGACGCCTCCGAAGACGCAAGCATCCAAGTACCAGATCGCTACGCTGGAGGAGTTGAGGACGATATTCCCAGAGCTCTTCAAGAAGGATGCGGAATAAGGTTAGATGGGTTGGTAGGCGGCAGTATGTGTGTGGCTCAGCACGGATAGATCATATAGAGTCTAGAGTTGGATCTTGCATATAGATGGTAGGAAAACGTCCAGTCGTGTTTCCCGTCAAAATCTCTCCTGTCCTCTTCCTTTGTAAACATATGTGTAGTTGACCCCAAGCCAGAAATTCTCTCTTGACTCTTAATGTAGTTCGCCTTAACGCCGTAGTTCCCATGCCTTTACGTCAAGAACATATTCCCCAGTCGCTTAGTCCCAATGTCAAAACCACCATGGTAGCCAGCACCTGCCAGCACCGTAACCATGCAAACCCAAAGCCACAAAGCCAACCCTATTCCCCTTGCCGCCGGGGCCCCCCCCCCTCTCAATACCGCCTAATACTCCTCAACGTCTGATCCAACTTGACAAGCACCTCATCCTTCTCCTTAACCGCCTCCTGCCTCTGTTTCTCCGCAACCGTCAGCTCCTCCTCCAGCTCCTTGATGCTCTGCATCTGGTCGTGCTCGCTGTTATCGAGCCCGGGCAAGCTAGAAATCAGGTACTCGATCTGCTGCTCTCGTGTAATAAGATCGCGCGCGAGCTCGAGCTGCCCCGCTTGGAACACGTCGGGCGGGAGGGTGTCGACTTCGGGCGGCTGGTCAGCTTTGGAGGGCGCGATGGTGTCCTTTGGGCCAAAGGTTTTGAGGTCGTGGTGGCGGTCGATGTAGAAGTAGGTGGCTATGAATTGCTCCATTAGCTGTGGAGGAGGGCAGGGAGTTAGCTATGTTTCGAGAGGAGCGACGGGCGGAAAGGGAAAGCGCCCGAGGTTTGGGGATGGGAGGAAGACGGACCTGGTCGACAGCCTCTTGGAGTTGCGAGAGACGGTCGCTCATTGTGGTAGTGTTGGTGTTCGGAGGTTTGCGACGAACGCAGGGGAGTTTCGAAGCTGTGAAGAGGATTGATTTGCGCAGACGGGCAGATGATTGTCCAAGTGGTGGCGTTCGGTGTCGCAACGCGATCGTGGTCGCCTTGGACGACGGGAAGACAGGAAGCTGTCACTGTCAGGAACGAACTGAACGCTTGAACCGCGACGACCGCGGGGGATGTGCATCATGGTGCATGCAGGATCCAGACGGGATGGAACCACTATTGACACAATGTGACCCACTACGAATTGGGAGCTTCATCCAATGAGAGGGAAGAACTCGGCTGTGGTTGATCCCATTTGATTTTCTGCATTCATACAAAGTTCAAATAACACGATATTTACACTGATTCTTTGTCGAATTGACATGGAAATAACACCATCAGCTTGACACAGCAATCATCCAGTCAATTGGCTGTACGAAAGCTTTACAGAAAAAAAAGCATCACGAATATCGAATATCAAAGGGCACAGGCTAAACATCACCATGAGGCCCATGGCTATACGACTTTCCCGGCTCAGCCCCCGAGTGCGCCGACTATATTGCATGCCGGGTTCTCAACCGCTTCGATGCTTCTCCTCCGACCATGCACCAAATCCAGAAGATACTCCCGCCGAGTCCTCCCCAGTCCCTGTGTCGAGCACCACGAACGCCTCAGATACACAAGGACATACTGATTCCAACATTCCACTATCCAAGTCCTCCAACCACCACAACCTCGCTTCGTTCCTCCAGTATGCCAAGCGCACCGGCCTCGGTCAGGAAACCACCATTTTCGTCGGAACACACTACGAATACACCGTATCTTCCCTCTTAGCCGCGTACGGCTTCTCTCTGAACCGGGTAGGCGGGCAACACGATTTCGGGATCGATCTCCTCGGCACCTGGTCCGTACCGACGGCCGAACGTCCGCTGCGCGTCATCGTGCAATGCAAGGCCATCCAGAACACCCGTCCTCATTTGATCCGGGAGCTGGAGGGCGCCTTTGTGGGAGCGCCAGTTGGATGGAGAGGGTCCGAAGTATTTGGCGTCTTGGTGGCCTCGAAAATAGCCACAAAGGGAACCCGAGACGCGCTGGCGAGGAGCAGGTGGCCTTTGGTGTTCATCGGGTGCTCTAGGGAGGGGAAGGTTGAACAGCTGCTATGGAATCACCGCGCCGAGCAAGAAGGGCTGCAGGGATTGGGTGTTGCGAAGCGACATTCTCCGGAGGGCGGGGAGCAGTTGGTGTTGACGCATAAGGGAAAACATCTTCCGTTGAAGAAAGTGGAAGGGTCGCCGGGGACGTCGAGCGATGCTGAGCAAGGTGAAGTGTCGGAAAGTATAGACAGAAAAGATGATTCCGCTTGATGTTGATGACACATTCGAGAATGTGAGAGATACGCTGTGTAAATGTAATTCCATGCCCAGGCTGATATACTCGGCTAAATATCTCAAGACCTGCCGAGTAGGCGGCTGGACATTCGCCGAGTTGAGTGGGATGATCTTAGTCTTCCCAAATCGCAGCCTTGGCCTTCAACGCCTCCTCCTCCGCCTTCTTCTTCCGCTCTCTCTCCTCCTCCTTCCTCTTCCGCTCCTTCTCGCGCAAGTTCCGGTCGTAAGCCTTTTGCTCCTCGCTCAGTTTGACTTTTATTCCAAGAGCACCGGCAATCATGCGGCGGGCTACTGCGTCCGTCTTTTCGGGTCTCTTGTACTCTGATGACGCAGTGCTGCTGGCGCCGCTTGGCCCAGTGAAGTCGAGGAATGGTGGCACGGAAGTAGTGGTTGATGGTTCTGGCTTTCTGCTGCGTGAAGGTGGAGGAGAGGGAGCTCTCTCTTCATCGTCACTGTTGTTGTCGTCCTCCCACGATTCCGGCTCCGCACCAAATTCACGCTCACGCTCAGACTTCTGTTCGGTTTTGGCCTCGGGCTCGGACTCGGAACTGACATCTTCGTCTTCCCAACTGTCGGCGACAGGCTCTGCCTTCTTAGCCTTGGATTTGGGAGTGTTTTTGAGTGACATGTTTGAGACCCCGGAGGCGATGTCGTCTGATGTAGGTGGCGCCATGTTAGTGGATATATGCTTAAGCTGAAATGTTGTTGAAATGTATGTGAAGAGTTGGTGAAGTGTAAGCTCCAATGACTATATAGCTAGTCGAAAGATGCTGTCTGATCGGTTAATGTAATAGAGCTGGCGGTCGGCGATTGTGATATAAGTGTTCAAGTTAAAGAAGTCGATGGACTGGAGTATCGAGTTGTTAGAGGTAACCTCGATAGGTACCTTATGCGAGCTGCTGCCCCGCTCCGGATCGGTGCTGCTATGCTCGCCGTAACCTCTCCGGTAGTAGTTCCAGGCGGCGGAGAGGTGTCATAGGTGCGATCTATACCGCAACTGGCCAAGCGGCTTGGCAGCCAGAGCTGTTAGCGGGTAGGTACGTACCTTTTGTACCGTGACGCAACCGGGACGGTACCTAGAAGACAGTAATTCCTCCATCTTCTACCGCCGGCCGAAAACCGAGGGAGCTTCGCTGTTCGCCTTCCCGTCGAGTTGATTATTCATACATATTGTGCCAGACACAGAGAGTCATGGGCCTTGGGTTTCTGGGAGTTGTCGTCCTACCTCGCTACTACTCGCACTGAATAGAACCAGCGGCAAAGGCCTCCTCATCTTTTTATCTTTGACTGTATATTATTTTGCAACTGTAAACTTTTTTCCCAAATCCCGCCGCATCGCTGCATCTCCATCCCCCCCACCGCGCCGCGACCTCTTCCGCCATCCCACTCTCACCACCTTCATTCTCCCCTCCGACCGCGACTCACATCCACCGTCGCCTTTGGTCCGATTCTGGGCCCGCGCTCCCCAATAAGACGACACTCCTCACGAAGCTCGACCTTTAGGATACCCCCCTCCCCAGACCCTCTCGACATTGCCTGTATCTCAAGATGCTGTCCCGACAGCGCATCCCGCGCATCCTCGCGTCGAGGACCTTGCTCGCGCATTCGATCAGGTCTTCCAGCTTGACAGCTTCTTCGATACGCCCTCTCGCAGCGGCTGGCCAACATGCTGTGACCCGGCCTCGACACGAAAGATCGACGAACCTCTCGAGTTTCTCGACTTACACTGCTTTGGGGAAGAAGAGCGACAAGGGCTTTTTCGACAACTCGATCGAGCCGCTATCAGAGGACGAGCGCAAAGCAAACGTTGAACACGCCGAGGCCGAAGGAAAGGAGGAGGAGACCGAATCGAAACAGGCCAAGTCCAAGTCCTCGACTTCGGATGCCCCGGCGGCGCCAGAAGATGGAAAGGCTAGCACTGCCGGCGGTTCATCTGCTGGCTCAGGCTCGGGCGCCGACGGTGGTTCCGAAGACGGTGGCAAGCGAGGCCGCAAGCCCGGTGATAAGGCATTAACGAAGCCCATTGTACCAGAGATCTACCCCCAGGTCATGGCGATCCCTATAGCAAAGCGACCGCTGTTCCCCGGTTTCTACAAGGCCATCACCATCAAGGACCCCAATGTGGCTGCTGCTATTACAGAGATGATCAAGCGCGGACAGCCATACGTGGGAGCTTTCTTGTTCAAGGACGAGAACGCCGACGACGATATCATTCGGAACCGCGACGATGTCTATGACGTCGGTGTTTTTGCGCAGATTACCAGCGCTTTCCCTATGAACAGCCAGAACGGGGAGGGTACGAGTCTCACCGCGATCCTTTACCCCCACCGGAGAATCAAGCTGTCGGAGCTTATTCCTCCTGGCTCGCCTGAGGCTGCTTCAATCGATAGTGCGAAGGAGGGTGCTGTCCCTGAGCCGATTCCCAAGGTGACCGACGAGTCCGAGCAAAAGGGTGACGTGGTGGCGAGTTTTGAAGAAAGCGCCGTGACACCTAGGCCCGAACCAAGCCAGAAGCCCTACGAGCCGACATCGTTCCTCAAAAAGTATCCTGTCAGTCTTGTTAATGTAGAGAACTTGACGGAGGAACCCTACGACCCCAAGAGCCAGGTTATCAAAGCCGTTACGAACGAAATTGTAAACGTGTTCAAGGAGGTCGCCAGCATGAACAGCCTCTTCCGGGATCAGATTTCCACCTTTAGTATGAGCCAGTCGACCGGTAATGTCATGGCTGAGCCAGCCAAGCTTGCCGATTTTGCCGCTGCTGTCAGCGCCGGCGAGCCTGCTGAGCTTCAGGAGGTCCTTTCCACCCTGAACGTGGAGGAAAGGATGCACAAGGCTCTTCTTGTCCTCAAGAAGGAGCACGTTAACGCTCAGCTCCAGTCCAAGATTACCAAGGATGTAGAGCAGAAGATCACCAAGCGCCAGCGTGAATACTGGCTTATGGAGCAGATGAAGGGTATCAGGCGTGAGCTTGGTATCGAGTCTGACGGCAAGGACAAGCTCGTAGAAAAGTTCAAAGAGCTCGCCGACAAGCTGGCTATGCCTGAAGCCGTAC
Organism: Copromyces sp. CBS 386.78; assembly: GCA_030685235.1. NCBI lineage: Eukaryota > Fungi > Ascomycota > Sordariomycetes > Sordariales > Sordariaceae > Copromyces > Copromyces sp. CBS 386.78. The sequence goes on along the minus strand of MU839114.1, from coordinate 137,212 downwards.
GCAAGGTGTTTGATGACGAGCTGAACAAGCTCGCTCACCTTGAGCCCGCCGCTTCCGAGTTCAATGTTACGCGCAACTACTTGGACTGGCTCACCAACATTCCTTGGGGCCAGAGCAGCGCCGAGAACTTCGACATCCTGAACGCTGTGAAGGTACTGGACGAGGATCACTATGGTCTCAAGGATGTCAAGGATCGTATTCTCGAGTTCATTGCTGTCGGCAAGCTCCGCGGCACCGTTGAGGGCAAGATTCTCTGCTTCGTCGGTCCTCCAGGTGTCGGCAAGACTTCGATTGGCAAGTCGATTGCTCGCGCACTTGGTCGCCAGTACTACCGCTTCAGTGTTGGTGGTCTCACCGATGTTGCCGAAATCAAGGGTCACCGCCGGACGTACGTTGGTGCCCTTCCCGGCCGTGTCATCCAGGCCCTCAAGAAGTGCAAGACCGAGAACCCCTTGATCTTGATCGACGAAATCGACAAGATTGGTCGTGGCTACCAGGGAGATCCCTCGTCTGCACTTCTCGAGCTCTTGGATCCCGAGCAGAACGGCTCTTTCCTGGACCACTACCTGGATGTCCCTGTTGATCTGTCCAAGGTCCTTTTCGTCTGCACGGCTAACCTGACGGACACCATTCCTCGCCCCCTTCTCGACCGTATGGAGGTCATCCGACTCTCTGGATACGTCGCCGATGAGAAGATGGCCATTGCCGAGAAGTATCTTGCTCCTCAGGCTCAGGAGATGGCTGGTCTCAAGGGTGTTGACGTGCAGCTAACAAAGGATGCGATCGAGGAGCTCAACAAGTCTTACTGCCGTGAGTCAGGTGTTCGTAACCTCAAGAAGAAGATTGAGCAGGTTTACCGCAAATCTGCCCTGAAGATCGTTCAGGACCTTGGCGAGCAGGCCCTTCCCGAGTCTGAAGCTCTCACCGAGGAGGGTAAGGCTGCCCAGAAGGAGGCCGAGAAGAAGAGGAGCGAGGAGGCTGAGTCCGACAAGACCAGCAGCCCGAAGGCCGCCACCGAAGCTTCTGAAAAGGAAACCACGGAGAAGCCTCGGGTCGCCTTGAAGGTTCCCGAGGACGTCCATGTCGTTATTAACAAGGACAACCTCAAGGACTACGTTGGACCCCCAATCTTCACTTCTGACAGGCTCTATGATGTGACACCCCCTGGTGTCACCATGGGTCTGGCCTGGACCTCCATGGGTGGCGCTGCCATGTATGTCGAGTCTATCCTCCAGAGCGCGCTCACCTCCAAGAGCTCGCCATCTCTCGAGATTACCGGCAACCTTAAGACGGTCATGAAGGAGTCCTCCGCCATCGCCTACTCGTACGCCAAGGCGGTCATGGCCAAGGACTTCCCCAAGAACCGCTTCTTCGACAAGGCCAAGATTCACGTGCACGTTCCCGAGGGCGCCGTGCAAAAGGATGGTCCTTCGGCCGGTATCACCATGACGACCTCTCTGTTGTCCCTTGCGCTCGATACTCCTATTGATCCTCAGATTGCCATGACTGGTGAGCTGACCCTCACTGGCAAGGTGCTCCGCATCGGTGGGTTGAGGGAGAAGACTGTGGCCGCTAGGAGAGCTGGTTGCAAGATGGTCGTGTTCCCCGAGGATAACATGTCTGACTGGCTTGAGCTTCCTGAGGTAAGTAAACTCCCTTTCGACTAACTTCAACTTGTTCTTAAACACCTGCTAACATCTTTGCTCTCCAGAATGTCAAGGAAGGTATCGAGGGCCGGCCCGTGCGCTGGTACTCGGACGTCTTTGACCTGATTTTCCCCAACCTCGACCGGGAGAAGGCCAACAAGAGCCGGATCATCGAGGACGACAAGTCCGAGAAGGAGAAGTCCAAGAAGAACGATGACGAAGATTAAACAGAGAGTTGTACGGCATGTAAGACATCGAACAGGGTGAGGGAAATTGGCATAGGAAGGAGCCGAGGCTATCTATCTAGCGAAAGAGAGCAGAGCAGAGACAGAGCGGAGGATGGCATCATCATTGGCGTTCAAGGAATGGAATGGAGTGCGGACTTGGCGGGCGGCGGCGGTTAATAGAGAAACTAATAACCGTCTTCATGTTGAACGGAAACGCAGAGCGTGTTCGTTTCTTTTGGTTTTGGGGACATACACACACACCTCTTTCAAGGAAGGGGGTTTTTACATACAACATACAACATCTTCACTCTATTCTAACACTTTTGAATTTCAGCGGCCGGCATCGTTGCGTTATTTGTTTCCTGGTGTGTTTCATCACTTCCTTCTTGTATAATATTACCAGAAATGTACGGAAAACAGTTGATGGTGCTGGATGGTATGCGCGAGTTCATTGCTTTCACCGAGATAGGTTTATCACAATTTACCTACCTACCTCTACCTTCAGATGTTTTTGAAAAGCTCCACATCGAAATTCATTTCAGGCATGCACTGAACCTGAACGATGCCCAGGATGCCTAATTGCTACAGTCTGCCCACTTCGCGAACGTCGCTCAAGGAGTCAAGAGAGATCTTGGAACCACAAGTCCCCATTCACAAGCGAGCAACAACCGAGAAGCAGAGAGGCAGATGATGCGCTCATCGAACAATCCCAATCCACTTACAGCACTACCGTTGCCGCTGTTGCTACCCTCTTGGACCACTCTCACGTATCTCACGAATCTCGGTTATCCCCTTCCAGAACGAGTCACATATCCCTTTCCAACTGCGGTATTCCATCCAGCCGTACGAGCAAAAGAAGCTCGTTTCGGTCCCGAGAATACGCAAACTGTGGTAACGGGATCTGGTTCGCATATGGGTGGCCTCGATATCTTTCCCTAGAGGGAAGTACGGCGTACATGGAAGACGGTACGAGTAACGAGGCATGGGTTAAGCGAACTGTATGTAGGGCATCCTCAGCGAGTGGACGTGAGTGAGGTGATGCTGCTGATGGGTGCGGATGGAAAAGTGATGGATTCGATGGACTCAACACTGTCGCAGGGTAATCAGGATGGTGACAAGGACGATGATGACTGAGATGGTGATGTTGTAGATGACTGAGATGGTAAGTCCGATTTGTTCGATTCCTTCCGCAACATCGAAGAGGCTAAGTTCCATCTTTCAACAATAAGCCCCCACCGGTCGTTCCTTCCGCTTCCCTTGGACCAAACGTTCTCTCTCTCTCTCGATGTTCATCGTCGCGAGCATTTATCGAACTCTTGCGAAGTAACAAAGCGGACGTCATATCCTACCACCTAGTACTACTTCACAAAACCATCATTATTGGCCAAGGCTTGTTGATGCCCGAAGTCATCGTCAAATCACTGAATGGCTACGGAGATATCCTGTTACTTTTAGTGGTCGCTGGTATTGGTATTTTTATTGCACAGTCGTATCTTACCTGTCAGCTGTCAGCTTCCATCATCGACTAATCGGCCGCCGCCGTTGTAGTCCTCTCGTTGTTCAAATATGGTATACTACACTACTGCATATGTGCCCAGAGCCCATAGCACGGCACACATGGCGTATGGTTTGTTGTACCGGTAGTGATATGGAGGCACCGGGATCGATACCCATCCATACACGTCAAAAGAAATGGAGGAACGGGGCTGCAGCCGAAAGAGCACTTTGTTGCCACTGGCTCCAACTGACTGTGGTTGGCTGGGCGGGAGTTGAGTCTGCGGCTACGATTGTGTTGTTATTCGGCAGCTTGGCCTTTACGCCCACTTCATATGCGTGCTTGACGTGTGGCCGGAGACAAGACTGACCAGTAATGTATGGACTCTATCCGATGGGTGGGCAAGGGGGGGTGAACGTGGACGTGCCGTGACGGGAGCGGGGGGTCGGTTGCGGTTTTATGCTTGAGATGATGGGATCTGGAGCATGTGAAAAGCAAAGAAAAGTAAAGGCTGAGAGAGGAGGGTGTTTCCTCAAACCTGGATTTACGACGACAATCAGGAACATTCAAGTTTAGGTCCTGAAACCAAGAACCCAAACCCAGATAGCTACACTACCTACCTAAGTCTTTGGGTGCAATTCGGAATGCCGTCCCCATCCCAACTGCCTCCAGATGTGACAGCTCATGTCTCACGAGAAAGGATAAGGCGGCTCTGGGCTGGGATGGATGAGCGAATATTCTTGAACTGCCGGGCATAGCCAGGATCGGGTGGGTGTCTTTGGGATTCCCTAAAGGATACTAGGTAATTGCTTCACTCTTTCCCTTTCTCGGAGCCTTATCACGAGAACAGAACATGGAGTGTGATAACGCCATCCCCAAACCGGAGCCTCGTCCAAGAGGAAGCATCAAAGAGGCTATCTAGTCTAACCTACCGGCCAGCTACTATCGGAGAGCTAGCTACCCCAAAGCTTTCAGGTTATGCCGCCTATATGCAAATAGGGTTTGAGTCGTTCAATTAGGCCACCGAGGTCAGTATTTGTGGCCTTTTTGCCTTGGGAATGATGCATGAGGAATCAGGATGACGGTCTGATTCATCTCGACATAGTATTGAGTGGGCGGAGTATCTAGCAGGCAATCTTGCACAGTTCGTCAGCTAGTAAAACGGGTAGATCGGACCTAGCTTCTCCATTCATGATGGCATTCTCAGTTCATCTTGTCAACCCAAGTCTCGAGTGAGTGGAGGATGGTGAAGTGTCTCGGAACAGAAGACGGAGCGTCTGAAGCGGATCGCCCAGAGCCCCTGTCGACCCGTTGCCCAGAAAGGAAACATAACAGTAGTGGCTTAATAGGGCTGGGAACTGTATCCACTCACACATCAAACAGCACCCTTCATGAAGCTGGAGCTGAATGGAGGCGGGGAGCATGGAGAATGGAGCTCCTTCCCATCTTCTTTTTCTCTCCTGTCACAAACAATGAACCCCTCAGGGTCGCTTCGCGCGTTAGCGGTTAAACTACCCCTCAGATGATGATCACGGCACGGGGTCTGTTTTTTTTGTTTACTCTTTACTGTCGTCTGGATAAGCGCTGTATCCATGATATATTCAGAGAAAAAAACGATGAGGTCATTTCTCCTCAATCCACTTTGGGTTTGAATGGCATACGACACTCGGCCGCCAAGTCAGGCACTGAGAACGACAAGCTTGAAACCTGTCTCCCCTCTTGAATACCCGCCGAACATGCTAGGGAAAAGAAAAGGTCGTACAACCAATGCCTGGCTGGCATGGAGTCCATGAGATGGATGGCATGCATGTGTTAATTGGAGTGTTCCAGGCATGTCACTGGCTGCCCATGCTTTTACCCTTGGTTACACGTCACGGTCTTAAACTCCACTGGGAAATGCACCCAGCCCCCGTGCGTGCTCACACCTTTTTCGAGACACAGCCTCCTTCATCCCACTGCCACCATTCCTTTTCCAGAGCTTCAGCATTGAGTCTGCAGAGTCTGCAGGAAACCCGAAAGGAAGGCCTCAGGACACGAGACCCTGTGCATAACGTGCACTTTGTCAAGGCGGTTCCTGGGGACGACGAACGGTAGAGAAGGCGGGACCTGAGGTTGGCCTCCAAAAACGGCCCCCGGGGCAGGGCCAAGACTGCCGGCCAGGGGTAAAAGACGCCTAGGGAGGGATCCATCTCAGGCAGCCTCAGGTGGCTGTAGGTTGTTTATCACTGGCGTCTATTTGTTGTTTTACACATCACGATTGCTGTACGGCCAATGGCAAGATCCGATAATCATAGTCAGGCCAGGCACCTTGAGGGTTGCAACTAAAACCAAGTCACGGCGGTTGGGACGATCTGATGGAGGGTCTCATGATGAAAGCTGAAATGTAGAAGGCAGCTTCAAACACTCCATATCCTCCACATCACCCAACACACCCCGCAGAACAAATCCTTGGAACTTGCATGCTTTCCCAGATCACAAAATCTTATATCCCACCTTTTATACCTTATTGTGTGAACGTGAAAGAGGCGCACAAAGGCACGGCGTCTAGCAACATTCATCACGGTTAGCTCGGTAACAGACACAACCCCTCCAACAGCTCACGAGCTCACGTTATCTTCAAGGCAACCTCACAACCACAAACACAACAAAGTAGCGATCCGACCCGCAACACCCTTCGACACAGCCCTGGACTAATCAACTTGACTGGGGAGGAGAGGCGGGGAATCATCACCAACCACAAGACTTTCCCCCTCAACAACTGAGAAAGAAAGCAAGAAACACAAGGCATCTGTTGGTTTCAACTGGGTTTCTTTGTATGGCGTCTTTGAACGTCGACCACCTCACCAAGCGCTGTCATTGCTGTTGGATATACGGCGCCTAATGGTATTCGCGCCGGCAGTCTGCATGCTTGCTTATCTTTGAAGAAGCTGTTTTCTCGCCACCAAGTAAATTTCAGGGTTACACAAGGTGCCTGGCGTTTTCTCAAGTTTCTTCGGTTTCTCTTGACTCACGAGTGCTGACCATATAATCCTGTTTAGTCCTCCCTTACAACCCCCTGTGTAAACTTTCAAACCTCTCAAACCCCAAAGGTCTTTATAATCCAGCATCGGTCTTACCTGCAGATGGCGATTGGCCCCCACACCACAATAACTGGTGGCAAAAAATGCATCTCTGGCGGGATCATAAGGACGGCGGTGGTGGTGATGGTCAAGGTGCCCATGATGCCGGGCCGGGATTAGGATTGGGATCAGCAGGAACAGCAACGGAACCGGGATCGGGAACAGGAGGACATGGACATGGACATGGAGAGGGAAACATAACCACGAGTCCGGGTTCACAAACACAACAGCAGCACGATGACGGAGGCTCAAACAAACAAGGCTCCATTCGCCGAAACTTTCGAAAGGTGGTTCCCGGCCTCCCTCGAACTCAGACATTCAAGAGACAGCAATCCGAACAGCGCGACCATCTCCAACCTGTACAACCTACCCCTGCCGAGCGCAGAGCTGCTTCAGTCGATAGACGCATGCATGCGACAAACAGTGCATCGACATCGCTGGTTGGATTGGGTGTAGGAGCCGCCGCCTTACTTCCCAGGAGCAGCGCGCCAAACTTCCATCATCATCACCACCACTTCGGCCGCTCTTCACATATCTCCCAGGCCGAGTCCTCTGTTCCTTCGTTGCCAGCGATCCCTCGAGACCATGCGACGGTGAACAGCAGTATTCGAGGGCTGAACGGACATGAGCTAGAGCAAGAACTCGACAAGAACTACCACGACCACCACGGCCTGTTGCGAGCTCCTGCTTTTGCTCATGTTCATGGGTCAGACGCTGCCGTCTCGGATTGCGATGCGCACTCGATAACATCCTCCCAGTACCACAACATGATACACGACGAGCTGGAGAAGATATGGATCCTGAATCTGTCGATGCACTTTCGCGACAAGTCCAAGAGGGAAAAGTTCTTTGTGACATACCGACAGAAGGAGTCGCTATGGCGCAGAGTGACGGTATCACTGGACTATCGTGATGCCCAGGAGGGCTCATTGGAAGAGGAGCTAGTCGATATCAAGTTCCAGCGCGACAAGAGTTCGAGGATATACGAGGCAATTCGAGACAGTCTGGGGGACATCCAGTTCTATCCTACCGTCACGAATCTGAAGCTCCAAACCACGGATGGGAGGTTACATGTCCACGTGGTGGAAGACGTCAATGTGAGTTCTGCTGTCCTTGGGACCTCTACGCACCAACTCACCATACTAACACTTACCCCTTCCCCAGGAAATCATCAGCTACCCAACCGTGCGCATGATCCAGCACATGGGCTGCCGCCGCATCAAAGAATCCAAAGTCGAATTCGACTCCCACCTCTCCGGCTTCGTCTACAAAGTCCGCGTCAACGGCGAGACCCTGATCAAGAAAGAGATTCCCGGGCCCGACACCGTCGACGAGTTTCTCTACGAGATCAACGCGCTCAACCGTCTCCGTGCCGCCGAGAACGTTATCGAGTTCTACGGCATCATCGTCGATGACTCGGACGAGCACGTCAAGGGTCTGCTGATCAGTTTTGCTGAGCACGGTGCCCTGATCGATATCATCTACGACTACCAGCTCCAGGGCGGCCTTCCCTGGTCTACGCGCGAGCGCTGGGCGCGCCAGATCGTTGGTGGTCTGGCGGACATTCACGAGGCGGGATTTGTTCAGGGAGACTTCACGTTATCCAACATCGTCATCAACACCGAGTGGAACGCCAAGATCATCGACATCAACCGCCGCGGCTGTCCGGTGGGATGGGAGCCACCTGAGGCGACACCACTGATTGAGAGCAGTCAGCGGATATCGATGTACATCGGCGTCAAGTCGGATCTGTACCAGTTAGGCATGGTGCTCTGGGCTCTAGCGACGCAGGAAGATGAGCCTGAGGCTCATGGCCGACCACTGAGGATCGGCCCGGAGGTTACGGATGTCCCGGATTGGTATGTCGAGATCGTGAAGATCTGTCTGGATCCCAACCCCCGCAAGAGGAGACAGGCGCTGGACTTGCTGGATATGTTTCCGGAGCCGGAGCCGGTGGAGCAGAGCCTGTATAGCTATCATAACCCAGAATCGGTGTCGGGTGATGATGGGTACTCGCGCCAGGAGTATCTAGTTGGTACGGAGCCGACGAACGGGGTGCCGAAAATTATCAAGACGGTTGAGTCGCCGTCGGATCGCGGGTGGGATTATTTCAGTAGTAATGCTGCTGGAGCAAGTGGTATTGGGAGGGGTCGTCAGGATGCGATTTCTCCCGCACCATCGGAAGACCAGCACTGGTATCCGCCCCGGGGTAGATCGCCGCCTTCTCCTCTCCCGAGTGATGACGGGTATGATGACCCGGCGCGGTCCCAACATCACTTGCGTCCGTGGGGAAACAGCAGTACTTACCAGGAGCCGAGTAACTTGACGGTTCCGTCGTCTTATGGCGATAGGCAAGCTAGCAGCTACACGGAATCCGACGTGGGCGACATTGGGAAACAAAACGAAGCGGATTCATCGAGGAAATCTGCCCAGCAGCACGACCCTAGAATCTCCTCTACCTCATTCATCTCCACCGCCCCCTCCGGCGAAACCGACGCTGCCTCAACATCCCTCAAAGACTCTCTCCTCCGGGAAGCCCTAAAATGGCGACCCGAAACCGCCCCTTCCAGCGCCCCCACAGGGGCAGGAGGGGCATCCAACAACAAATCCCGCGAGCTCACACTCCGCGAACAATACGGCTCGGAAGGCCCCAGCAGCAGCAACAACAACAACAACGGGGGAACAGAACCCCAATTCAACACCACCCAATCCCACCACAACCAAGCCCGCTTCAACCGCAACCAGCAGCAGCAGCAGCACTACGGAGACGAGTCAGACACCGAAGAAGGTAGAAGAGAAAAGCCGCTATCCCGCGCCGACTCAGGTAAATACTTCACCGAACCCACCAACCTAAAACCAGGACCCGGACCAGATCTGGCCTACGCAGCCATCAACGAGGCAAGAGATAGAGATAGGCTGGAGCAGCAGTTCCGGATGGAGGCGGCGGAGGCTATGATGGCTGGACGGTATCATGGTCATGGTCATTCGGGGCTTGATCACCACCATAACAATGACGACGACAACAACAACAATAACACGCAAGAGCGGACGTCCGGGTATGCAGCAAACCGTGGAGGCGGAAACAGCAACGGCAATACACAGTTGGAAAGGGATCGAGAGAGGGAATATCAAAGGTATGGGAGTGGGAGAGAATTGGATGTTTTGAAGGGGATTGGAGGGGGGGCTTCGGGGGGTTATGACCTACCTAGGAGGGACTCGGGGGGGAAGGGGAAGCGGTTTGAGGGAGGGGAAGAGGGGGATGAGGATGAGATTGACATGGATTTGTTTGCTGGGCAGAAGGAACGGGGTTATCAGCAGCATCATGATGGGCCAGCGTCGTCATAACTACGAGACTACGACGAACGGAACGGAGAACGGACAAAGAACTCAAATCCGGCAACACCCACGCAGTACGGCTACAGATGAGCATCGCAAAGCTGAGCGACCGAAGGAACGAACGGCCAAGCGAGTAGCAATTACAGCAGCTCTTATAAGACATTCGACCAGGCGAAAGATATCTATCGACACGACTAGACGAAAGAAGTGATAGCGACGAATAACGAGTCTCAAGAGCTTACCTACCGTACCCGTTTGGGTTTGCGAGGGCTCCGGGCTGCAAAGGGTCTGCTGAAGTTTTGCCATATTTGGGAGGCCTCCAATGCATGCAATGAATGCATGCATACTGGCCCAAGTCCGCGCAGGCTTCCAATATGGGCACATAGACTCGTGGGTCATACATACCCCAACGTTTATCTTTATGCTTTGAGAGAACAACCACCCAAGCATACCGTCTCTCTCTGTTATCCTTGGTCTCGCTGTCTTGTTCTTGGCAAGTCAGCATCCCTCTCGTCGTTGGCCTCGCTGGTTTTGCTGGCTGAAGATTATGATTGTATGGTATGATACGGGATGGTATGATATGGTAGGGCATGATGGCATGACAGTATACGAAGGGAGCATTTAAGGATATCAAGGATTTATAGTACAGCTTGGTACTTGTGCACGTCACGGTCGTGACTGGAAGGGCATTTGCATGGGATATTTCATGACGGACACGGATCTTTTTCTCTTTTTTTTTTCTACGTATTGGTTCGAGTATCAAAGGTATTTCTTGGGTGGCGTTTTGCTTTTTTTTTTTTTTTTTTTTTTTTTTTTTTTTTTGTGGTTTTTTTTTTTTTTTTTTTTTTTTTTTTTTTTTTTTTTTTGGTGTGTGTTCCTGCTCTTGTATAACCCCATACACTCACTTGTTGGCTTGGGGTATCGTATCTAGTTATCGTTTGCTGTTTTTTTTTTTCAACATAGAAGATGCCCGGGCAAACCAGTAAGTAGTATAGTCTAGCTACCTGTGTAGCCTATCGGGTTTGAGTTAAAATGCATGATGAATGACAGACAGTCAGTCAGTAAGTTAGTCAGTTGAGTGAAGCTTCCTGGATTATGTGATATGTGCTTGAACTCGCCGAAGAATTATGGTCAAACCTTCGTGAACAATACCTACCGACTAGAGAGGAAGAGAGGACTCGAAGGCAGATCGACAGCTGCTGTATTCAAGTCCCTGATGTTCAGTTGATGGATGGATGGATGGATGGTTTGAGGCAGCAGAAACCTCACTGTCAACAATACAATGTTGACTTGACTCAACGGAAACGTTCGAATATCGTCCGTCATCTTGGATTTACACCTACCCAGCCAGGCCCCAGAGGATGACCCCTCAAGGGCAGGCAGGCTTGGTTGCATCATGATCAACTTCCTCACATATTCTTCTGCGAGAGCACGAGTAGGTAGCGACCTCATGCAACATTAGAAGTTGGTTTCCATAGCAGCTGGATGATAACGCACTGTTCCGTCTTTTTTCTTGGATTGGACGATATGACACTGACACTCGTTTTTATCATATGTTTTTTTTTTCTTCTTTTTTTTTCGGGCTTCAGGGCTGAGCTAATCTGTTGCCAGATAAAGTTACCTCTAGAGTTCTGCTACTTTGTTCTTAGCTGAAAGCCATCCATACAATTCCTACATACCTACCTAGACCGACCGAACGAACGAACGAAGCACTCATATACAACAATCTCACGGAGCGTACCTGTTTAGAACTGATGTTTGATATAACCCAAGAAGGGGCGTATGTAGAGGCCCAGGGGCCAGTGAGAACAACTATTTGATAATGTTGTTCCAGGACACCATCATGGTTCAGTTGTGAACGCACTTTCTCGGTATGTAAGTAGGCAATGCCGACTCCTCGTCATGATATGACTAGACACATCCTAGGGGGTTACTTACTCTATAATACCGGGGTTGAAGTCGTCGCTCGCGTCCCGACTGTATTTGCATACATTATCTCCGACGAGTGCATATCTAGCAGCATGGATCTGGAGACACTCGGTGGTGAAATTGTCCTTTGGTATTGTCCGAGCTTCGTGAAGTGAACTGTAGGCTAATTGACCCGGCGTGTTCATGAAAGAAGAAGTTATCTCGGTATCTCATCTCTCTATTGCAGGAGATTGTGATGCTTTTGCAAGTGGTGGTTTGTGATGTAGCGGGCTCAAGTGTTGGAGAACATGAACGAGAGTGTCGGTGACACCCCCAAAGGATCTGATATCGGCTCATGAGATCATGCCAGATTCGTCCTCCCCTCGCCCGAATACTAATCCGAAGAGTGATGGAGGAGAGAAAGCCAAACGTACAATTAAGCGACCGTTCCCAACGAAACGGAAAACATGGCCTGAGCCGCTTGGTATGGATGGCCTGATCACTTTTGACTCTCTTGGCACACACGTTCCCGCGAAGCTAAACGACATTCATGCTTGTGATAGTCCCCTTGATGGCGGGTAGGGCCGACGACAGGGTCTCGCTTGCATGGAGCTAATCTTTCGGCTCCAGCCCCTCGTACGACATGTTTCTTACTTTGCTGCCAGTGTGTTTGTGTCGGTCGTTGAAGCTGAGGTAGAGAGCGAGGTGGCTTTTGTCCCTCTTTCACTTTTCTTCAAGATCTGATCTCGATGTGGCTCGGGCAGTTCAGGCTTCGTATCGACTCGGAGAAAGACGGAGTTGGACGAGGTGAAACAAGGCTCGCTGCCAGACGGATGTGAAGCGTGGAGGAGACGAGTTCGCAGGCCGGATCGGGTCTGGAGTTGACACCCAAACCCCACCAAAGCTTCCATCATGTTCCCGATGCCGCTTATCTCCGCCTCCGGCCCCGTCGTGGCTCCATATTCGACGCAACTCCCCACGGTGTGTCGCCCCAGAAGGCGGACGGCGTCGACGATGGAGTCTGATCAGATAAATTGCAGAACGGGTGTGGCGTCATGGGATTGCCGCTGTTGTTCATGCACGATTGTCATCTCAGTGTTTCTGGAAGCCTCCTCTTCCTTGGCTTACGCAGAGACCATGGTTGAAACCTTATAAGCAGGCGTTGAACTCTTTGCTGGGCGAAGGAATGTTGGGAAATCGGAGCCTTACACTTCTGCAAAACTTGACCCAAAAACAACGGGATAATTACATTCAAAACAAAACATTAGAGAGAGTGTATAAGACGAGGAAACCGCATCGGTTGATACCAGACTTTTTGTAAGAAAATTGGTGGAATGTTGGTAGAGTTGCGAAGAGCATGTTGTGAAGCCCCACACTAACGAACTTTCTCTAGGACTTGAAAGGGCATGGACCGTTGCATCGGGGAAAGCTTTGTGAGGTTGCCCCTGGTTGGTGTTACGCAACCGGCCAATCCTGAACCAGACAGAAGGTGAAGATGGGATGAACCGTTATCTCGACACATGGCGGGTGAAGGAGCGAACTGATCGTTGTCGGCTCCATAACCTGCAAGATTAGCTGCAATCCGGGGAAGGCGCAGTTCACGCCCGCACAAGTTTCGAATCAGTCGTGTTCAGTTGTTACCTCTATCTTGCCTTATCATATCCTAAAAGCGCTCTTGCCGACTTCGTATCAAGTCGCAGCAGCCTGTCCAGTTGTTGAAAGTGTCAAGTGCGTTGGGCGTCCAGTCCGAGGCAGCCGAGGCGCACGTCAGCCGTCCGCATGTTCCAATTTGTCAACTTTGGAGGTTCGCAAAGTTGAGTCAGTCGGGACAGGCCGGGTTCGTCGTTCGATTGCAAGACTTTGTTGAAGTTGATGATCCGAGGCACTAATTTGGAGAAACGAAACGATGGAGGGTTAGTGGTCGTCGGTGACCTTACCTAAGCTTGCCACACCTTGTTGGCGAAAAAAGGGAAAGGGTTGTGTGAACAGGTTGACGGCTGTCAAAAATGTCCCACGTACCAGTGGGACCGTGGGCTGTGGGTGACAAACAGGCGCAAGACAGGCAAGAACAGCATGCCGCCACCATGTATACTGTACATGTGCCATCCGGCCAATCGCAATTTGTTCCCGACTTAAACGGCCCCACCTGCCCTGAACGGGACCTGATGCACGGACGACGGGAACAATGTCCCCAACATTCTGCTCAACAAAACGTATCAACGGCAAATTCAGGACCATGTCGCCGAACCAGATGAACCATCAACGCATGGCTCGCTGCCAACAGAGCGCCCATATGGGCCAAGAGCACTTGGTGAGAAGCACATGCCTTGTGAAAGCCGAGGCCAATCCGCTGTGAGACAATCAAGTCTGAATGCTGTTTTTGGACCGTCTTCTCGGTCCACCACCCATCTGAAAACCCCAACCAGTTTCCACTGCCTTCACCGGGGTCTGGCCTCCACTGTCTGAGGTTTGGTGCCTCGAACCAATTTGCCTGTGATTTGCCCTAGGACGAACGGGAGGCGAAAAAGTGCAAGTTTGAAGGCCCAGGGAGTCGTCACAGTTGGGGGTACCGCACGAACCTAAATAAGTATCTGCCCGCCTAAAACACTGCCCTGCCGTATCCGCTTTGTTGGGTAGAAAACTAAGACCAGGTTAGCAGGGCATTCACGCACTACAAAGTACGTGTACTGACTGCACTGAAGCAAGCAGGCGTGAGTGGGTGGACTCCAATCTGCAAGTACCAAACCCTCACGGGCAAAGCTTTGATCTGAGAACCCTTGGGCCAAGCTTCCCACCTGCTTTCTTTTATAACCTCTGCCCCGACTCTCACTTTTTCCCTTCCCTTTCCTCCAGCCCACTTTGACCTAGGTCATCTCCCTCCCGACTCTTCCCAACTTCGTTGTTTTCAGCAACGACAGAGCGGGCCACACCTTTTCAACACCACAACCCATTCAGTTTGTCGTCGACTTTCATCACTCGACAACAACACCGGCACCATGGCGTCGACTTCGGCCACGGATGTCCCTGCTGAGGTTCAGCCTGTGAACGTCCCCGATGGCACCACGGACTTCATCCCTCTCAGAGGCAAGAAGTACGACCTCAAGAAGCCTCACATTACCGAGTTGCCCATCACCTGGAGCAACTGGTGTAAGTGCCTCCTCTCCTTCTCTTAAGGGAAAACAACAAGCAAGATGTTGACAAAATCTCTCCCTCACAGACCAGCACGTCAACTGGCTGAACACCACCTTCATCATCTTCGTGCCCCTCGCCGGTCTCATCTCCGCCTACTGGGTCTCTCTCCAGACCAAGACCCTCATCTTCTCCATCGTCTACTACTACTTCGCCGGCCTCGGTATCAGTAAGCATCCTCTGCGTCCCAGGATATCGGAAGCGAGTCAATGACTAACTCACCCTTCTCTCCAGCCGCCGGTTACCACAGACTTTGGGCTCACACCTCTTACAAGGCCACCCTCCCCCTCAAGATCTGGCTCGCCGCTGGTGGTGCTGCCGCCGTTGAGGGTTCCGCCCGCTGGTGGTCCAGGGATCACCGTGCTCACCACAGATACACCGACACCGACAAGGATCCCTACTCGGTCCGCAAGGGTCTCCTCTACTCCCACATCGGCTGGATGGTCATGAAGCAGAACCCCAAGAGAATCGGCCGCACCGACATCACCGATCTCAACGAGGATCCCGTCGTCGTATTCCAGCACAAGCACTACATCAAGTGCGTCATCACCATGGCTCTCATTGTCCCTACCCTGATTTGCGGTTTCGGCTGGGGTGACTTTGCTGGTGGCTTCATCTACGCCGGTATCCTCCGTATCTTCTTCATCCAGCAGGCTACCTTCTGCGTCAACTCTCTTGCCCACTGGCTCGGCGACCAGCCCTTTGACGACCGCAACTCACCGAGAGATCACGTCATCACTGCCCTCGTCACCCTTGGTGAGGGTTACCACAACTTCCACCACGAGTTCCCCAGCGATTTCCGTAACGCTATTGAGTGGTGGCAGTATGACCCCACCAAGTGGTGCATCTGGGCCTGGAAGCAGCTCGGTCTCGCCTACGACCTCAAGAAGTTCCCTCACAACGAGATTGAGAAGGGCCGTCTCCAGCAGCAGCAGAAGAAGCTCGATCGGAAGCGTGCCACCCTTGACTGGGGCATTCCCCTCGAGAACCTTCCCGTTGTCAGCTGGGACGACTTCGTCCAGGAGTCCAAGAACGGCAAGGCCTGGATCGCTGTCGCTGGTGTCATTCACGATGTCGGCAACTTCATCAAGGACCACCCCGGTGGCAAGGCTCTCATCAACTCCGCTATCGGCAAGGACGCTACCGCTATCTTCAACGGTGGTGTCTACAACCACTCCAACGCTGCCCACAACCTTCTCTCTACCATGCGCGTCGGCGTCATCCGCGGCGGCTGCGAGGTTGAGATCTGGAAGCGTGCTCAGGCTGAGAACAAGGACATCGCCACTGTCACAGACTCTTCGGGCAAGAAGATCGTTAGAGCTGGCCTTCAGCCTACTCGTGTCACTCCGCCAGTCACCACCGCTGATGCGGCATGAGTGAGTTAGAAGAAGAATGATGAGGTTTCACGGAGTCCTCTTTTCATGGAGGGCTTCAAGGGGATAAAAATTGCATGGGAAGCTGTGGTTCTAGCCGTAGATAGCGCGCAAGGCCACGAGTTTGTACAGTGAGAGCAAAGCAAGACGGAATTGTGATGAACATCTGCACATACGTTTCTTTCGCTGTACATACACTTCCCGACTTCGGTCTTCACGGCGTTTTGGGGAGATTTGGGATTTTGGTCTGCATGGAAAATAGCATGCTTTTTGGACGCTATGATGACAGCATGGTATGGGTTAAAAAGGCGGATACTTCAGGGTTTACAGGTGACAGAGGATACCAACAGATTAGATTGCGACTTAGTGTGGGCTGGCTATCCTTGCATGGCAATAGCATCATACAATCGTTATGCTAAACATTGAAAAATATTCATATCATTTACAAAATTTTGGTTTATCAACTCAGTGCTGCAATGACGAAGGCCTCCATTCGTGATTCATATCCGTTGAACCGATATTCACAACTCCATGCGATAAGGTTGAGAATCCACACGATCGCTTACCGTGGTGGAACTCGACTCAGGAGTTGGATTACAGTCAGTAATCCTGTAAATGCAACACCCTCTGGGAACAACCCCCCTCCAATTGCAATAGTAACCCCCAAAACACCCCTTTTTATTAGGGTAAGCGCAAACCTGCAATTGGCAACAGCAAAAATGGAGATTTGCTTTTAAGTTTGTATGGTAGAATGCAAAAAGTGAGTTTGGTAGTGGGCAAATATTGCTTGGCATGCTTGTTTTGGTGCATCTTTTCTGACGGGTTGAAGAGACAATGGTTTGTGCACGGCAACACTTGGAGCAACACCCCTTTAATTGCAACACCTGGGGCCAGATTTTGGGTGTTGCTGGAACTAGGATGCTGACTGTACGCCCCTTTCCATGAGCGGGGCAGCTGAGGATGTCATTCTTCCCATATGCTCTTTTCATTATCAGTCCCTCTATGGAATATCCGGTGATGAAGTCACGGAGGAGAGATGACTCGGTCCCCACACCACGGAGATGTTATCAAGGTAACCCCCTGAACGTCACATTCATTTCTTCCATCACAGGAAGGGTTTGATCCAAAAGGACAACTTGAACTGGTTAGGTATATACCAAGTACTGCTTCTAGAAACGATTGAAATCTCGTTAAATATTCCATCTTGCAATGTTTCATGCTCGTGTATCGAAGCTGTTGAGAACTGAACTCCACGTCTATCATCCAGTCATTTGGGGCCAAGCTATACGGCACTCGGTCTTTACAAGCATCATGAAACGTCATGGGAGCCGAGGCTTCCTCACTCGTTGAGGTATGTATGTATGTATCCCAACACCCAACATACTGTGTACTCCATGATCGACTCAACAGTGCTCAGGACACGCGTACGTACCTATGGATGTAGCTTTCTCAACGTTCTTTTCAAGTGTCCTGTTACTGACTTTGCAATCAATGTCTTGCCAATATAGTACATACTTCAACATTTTGTCAAAATCCCTTCAACTCTTTTTTTTTTTTTTTTTTTTTTTTTTTGGCCTGAGTGTGTGTGTTTGTCTCTTTAAACATGTATTCACTTCGTTCTAACCATCTTCCAGAGTCCATTAATTCATAACTGTCCTTTTTAAACGCTACCTTAAGTATTAGATCAAATTTCACAGGTTCTCGGGGCAAACCGTTCCCCAACATTGCTCAAGACTCTGACTGACGCCTTTGGAGTATATAATTCACCCTGAGCTCCCAAAGAGATATCATCTCGGGCTAGTTAGTCAATTGAGTACATACAAAAGATAGCTTTTAACGTTCTGTTACTCGGCAGAGCATTCGGGAAGGCAATCAATCGACCAAGGCAGGTAGGTAGGTAGGTAGGTAGGTAGGTAGGTAATGATTGCGAAGGTGGGAATCGAGTAGTACCTTGTAGGTATCTGCTTGGAATGACAGTCGCGTGCAGTGACTTCGCGTTCCAATTTCTGTTGATAAGTGGATGGATGGATGGATGGATGACCTGACGGTGACGATGGTGGTATGTACCTACCTAGTAAACCAACAAAATTTTGTGAGTCACTCTTCACTTATTACAGTCTATGGTACTGACCAATACGATGCCCATGGATGGCATGGTGATTGTATATCGCTTCAAATAACTAAGTATCCAGAGTAAGCTTTTTCCCCTAACGCCTAGCCTAGAACAAAGGTACCGTACAAAAAATCACCACCACCCAAACCCCTCATCCTCCTCGTCCTCCACATCCTCCTCCATAATTGTCCATAATCCAGCAAACCCAGATTATAGTTGGCCGATCCCGCCCATGACTGCCAAATCATCATCATTAGAAGAAAACCCAAAGCTTGACTGCTGTAGAAGATCGTCCATCTCGTTTTCCGTAAACATCATCATCATATCTTGCCCTCCTCCACCCCCGGGTGCTCCGCCTGCTGCTCCTAGCAGACCCATATGTGATGCGGTGGGCATGCTTGTACTCATATTCATGCTCGTGTTGGTCATGTCGAGGTTCATGCCCATGCTCATGCACATGTCCAAGCCCATGTTGGTACAAGAAGCAGCAGCCATACTCGTTCCCAGTCCCATATTTAACCCTGTGGATGACCAGTCCGTTAGATTCGTTATGCCCAGGTTGCTCATGGAGCTGTTCATATCTGGCATACTTGTGCCGAACCCAAAGCCCATGTGCATGTCCATACCCATACTGAGATCAGGGCTGGTAGTGGTGCCAGTAGTGGTGAACCCAGCAACGGTAACAGGCGACGGCCTCGCCGAAGTGTCAACTGACGAAGAAGACTGCATCAGTCCCAGACCACCAGCACCACCGCCACCCATCCCGGAGAAGTCCGGCGTAGACCCCAGAGAAGAAGCCGAAGCCGAAGTCGAGGTCAGCAGCCCCAACTTCTCCCTCATCATGTTCTTGAACTTCTCCAGTAGTACCGCATCGTCCGCCGACGTGGTACTCATCTTCTGGATCTCCCTCGCCTTGGCGCGGATGGCTTCATCACTCGGGAACATCATCCACCTTGTCCCTCCACCTCCGCCGCCTCCTCCACCACAAGTATCATCACCAGTACCCATCATACAGCCCGTAACAAACTCCACCAACCCCTTCTCCAACTCTCTCGAGCAAAATACCACGGCAGGCCTCTGCCACCTGGTCTTGAACCCCCTCACATACTTATTAGCCGTCTGTCTCTCCGCGACAAAGATGCGTTTGGCTTCTTTCATCTTGATAGGCATGTCCGTTTCCACCGTCGTGACTTGCGCGTTGGGGTTCGGGAAAAGGTAAGGCGGCTCGAAGCCGGAGCCGCCTTGGGCGGCGCTCCATTGGGTGCATTCGGGCAGACCGGGAAGAGAGGAGTCGGTGAGAATGCCGATGTCGCGCTTGAAGCGGCGGAGCCACTCGGCGTTGTCGGCGGCGGTTTGGTTCCAGGGGTCGTCACTGTGGGGAGAGGAGAGAAAAAATTAGTTGGGGACGGGAGAGAGACGTGGAGGGTGGATGGGCCAGAGGAGCTGGGGGGAAGAGATGGAGAGACGGGAATGTAAGGAGAACTCACTCTTGATACAAGATCCAGTGCGCTTGGCGTTGGAGTTCCTTGTCGCTGGGGATGTGACAATCTGGGGAGTTTGGTGACATAACTGATGCCACGTATGCGCCCAACTCGCGAGCCAGCCTGCGGTAGCAGTTGGCGTCGTTGAAAAAGTACGGTCCTATCTTGACGGCGTTGTTGGTTTTGCCTATGTGTCCGTCTATGCCTGCCGCGGTATCAAATGTTGGAGTACCTATGCTTCCCAGGGAAGGATTCCGAGGGCCACCGAAGCAGCTGGTGCTCATCCATGTTGTCATGTCCATCAACGGCGTGAAGCGGTTCTGGGACACCGATGAGATGGTCAACGGCTCGAATGTAGCCAAAGCTACGGCGCTGGCTTCTGGAGACACATGGCGCTGCTTGAACGCCGTGAGCCAGTCAGTGTTGTCGGCGGCTGTTTGGTTCCAGCTGTCGTCACATTCGTAGATAATGATACGGGCCTTGTTTTGTAAGTCCATGTCAGTGGGCTCTACGCCCATAGAGCGTTGCATGTGCAAGAACTCGGCCAGCTCCCTCTCCAGTCGACTGTAGTTGTGGATGGTAGAATCGATCTTGGAGGGATCTGTGGAGCGCCTTGCTTCGTCACAAACATCTTCAGATCGTGGCAAGACAGCTCGCTGCCGGAATTCGGCGAGCCAGCTTGCAGATCCGTAAATGAGTCGCAGCAGGAAGTTGGCGACGTCTTCAGAAGGGTGGCTAGACGACTCTTCCATGCGACCGATGATGTTGCAGGCCTCATACTGCAACTCACCATCCATGGCGGTTAAACCGAGTAACCGACGAGCCTTGACATACTCGTGAAGTTCGCGCTCCATGGGGTCATCCTCGAAGATGTTGCCCTTTCCATTGATACGCATAACTGATTGACTGCTCTCGTTTGCCGATCTGATAGGTGCCATTCTTTCCTGCAGGGCCAATGGCTCGGAAGAAAGAAGCAAGTCTCGTAGCCAGGATGGAATGGCGGAGATGCTCTGGTTCGACTGAACCTCGGCTGCGTATATGATTCTGCATGCCTCGATCTGGAGTTCTTCATCCGTAGGCACCCTGCCCTTGATGTCGCGCTCATTGGTGAGATAATACATCAGTTCGCTCTTGATCAACTCATATGCGTTACGGGCTGTTTCGGGAGGTGCTTGGGTCGCTGTGTATGGGCATGGCGAGTTTCTTTCGTCGTGGATCAGGACTGAATGGGGTCATGTCAGCAGGTTATTTTACACATGTCGAAGGGGGAAAGGAAAATCATACATGGCGGGATGGCGTTCTCGATCATCTCAAGAATCGGAGTGTCGAAACCCCAGTCACCCTTCCAATCGGCCATTGTCTGACCGGTCTTAAAGTGCTCCGCCAAGTGGTCGACACGAATGCTCCAAGTGTCCATGACGATGCCACAGAAACCACGTCGGGACCGGATCTCGGGCGTAGCCGCTGTCCACTGCTCCATGGACCAATTCACAAACTTGACGTCGTGAACCAGCTTCAGGTGCTGACGGAGATGGTCCTTGCGGTAGAAAGTCCGCTCTTCTTGGGTTTTCTCCTGGCAGATGGAATAGTTGTGACGCTCGATGTGAGCTTCATCCGGGTTTGCCTCTCCACAGAAGACACAAGACACTTGGCCATTCTCCGGGTTGGATGCTCGAGGGCCTTCAGGGGCGCATACCCATCTCTCGAGAGACAGATGTAGGGACTTTTCATGTCTTTGCCAGTCGTGCTTGGTTCTGAAGGTCTCTGTGCAGAAAGTACATTGGAAAGTCTTGTTATTCTCCGACGACACTGGTGCTGCTTTTCTCCTTCTCCGCCTCCGGCCACGGTTCATGGACGACCCGTAAGAGCCAATGGAGTCATGAGTTCCGTACGAGTATGCAGAGGCGAACGAGACGCCACTGGAGATGGACGTGTTGAAACTGCTAGCCGAGGAGGCGGCACACAATGACCTGTTGGAACCATCATCGGTGAAGTTGAAGTTGTTGCTGTGTGGACTACCCGATGAAAGGGTAGTAGCGGAGGCAGTGACGGCACGGGCAATGGCAGTCACCGAGGCGGGTTCGTGTTCTGGGGGCGAGACCTGCCAACGTTGGAGCGGGTTCATGAGCTCCAGTTGGGGCCGTCTCTGGGGAATGTCCATGTTGTTGTTGGACAAGCTCCGTACACCGGGTGAGATGGATCGAGGGGCGCCCATGGCCTTGCCTCTTCTGCGACGGGCATTGGCAAGCCAGCCGGTAATCTGAGTCTTGTTCAAACCTGTCTGCTTTTGTAGCATCTCCTTCTCTTCATCGTTGGGGTATGGGTGTTTGTGGTGGGTGGAGAGCCAGTTCTTGAGGATCTTGATAGACTCCCGCGAGAACCGGCCATTGACCTTGGTAGCGGGTGTAACAGGAGCAGCAGTACAAGGCTGGTCTTGCTCTTCGATAGAGGTGGTCGAGCCTGGGTTCCGAGGCAGCGTAGGCTGATCAAGCAGTCCGAAGCTACAGACACGGTTTAGGGCAACACAACCCGTGCAATATCCCTTGTAGCTACCCTCACGGATGCGCTTGCACTGATAACCATTGGTCTGGCAGTGATTGCAGGGGAAGGACGGCATATCAAACGAATCTTCAAAGGCCACGATGGGATCCCCAGATGGCGGGACCAGGCTGGGAATGGCATCTGTTGTTTCTCCTATGCCAAGTGGATTGCTGTGCTCGTAGTGCTGCAGGGCCCAGCCGGCAAAGTCATCATCGTCGACATTCTCCAGGGCCAGATCCAGATCGTTGGGATGGCGAGCACCTGGCATGGCCGCGGGATCGATGCCGTCCCAGTTGATGAATGCCTCCATTTCGTCGATGGTCGGCATGGTGCAGGTGTCAAGACCTCAAAGGGCGCGGCCGACGAGTACTAGTATGCTGGGACACTCGTGTAGCTGGCTGATGATGTTGTAGTCCAAAGGGCGTCGAAGCGAAGTGATGATGATGACGATGTGGTACAGTCCACCGGCTCGGACTTTTTTCTTGACAGGATTATAAAGATGGAGTGAGGAGTTGACTTGGCCACAAATAAAAGACTTGGTCCAATGTTTAATGTCTTGCAGCACAAGACAAGTGAGTGGAAGAAGATATCTCGACGAAACACACACACACTGAAGGAGAAGAGGATGAGTAAAAAGGAAGAGAAGATCAAAATAATGGAATGACTACCTGTATGCTATCAGGGGTATCGTAGCCTAGGTCCGCACCTGATATTCCAAGCGGGCTACCTACCATAGTACCTACATTTCCCATCTCACAACCACAGAAGAGTGTGAACATGGTGTTGCTCAAAGAGGAATCCAGTCATCCGAAAATGTGGGGAGCGCGCCTTTCGATTGACATGCTGCACCACAACTTGACAAGGACCCACCACACTGCCAAGCTCCTGCAGTCCACTCAGGACAGCCCTTCCCCGCAATCGGACCCCTTCACTGCTTTCTGATAAACTATGTTACACATTTGGAGACACTGTGACACCTCTGTTAACAGTTGCTAATAGTGATGGAGCTGTCAAGATTAGGCAGCCACCAACGTCGAGACCGATCATGTCGCAACCCCCTTTGGCTTTGGAAAAACACCATGGCGATAATCCGATAACCTGCACATTCCTTGAACGCCACGCTCCAGAAGAAACCATCCAACGGACACCTGCGCAGAGTTTCGACATGTTACCTATGCGGTTCCCATCAATCGCTCTGCCAAAGGGCAGCATGAACGTCGACATTGATGGTGTTGTTCCGAAGCTTGTCTATCGATACTGGGCCAGGTTTCAGGTAACAGTTTCCAGATGCGCCGCCCGCCTCGGCAGTCGCCCTGTTCGTCCAGGCCGGGATGAAGGAGACGGCCTCACAATTCCAATTCGGATCTTTACTATCAGCTTTGGGAACCACGTACTTGGTCCACGCCGCGCAGGCATCCATACACCCCTCAAAGTCGGCCGTAAAGATGGCAATCGAGTCGTTCTTCTTGCTTGTGTCGCGGGCATAGTCGCTCGAGCAGTAGATCCTGTACCTGAGTTGACCCAGTGCTAATCATTCACTCATGTTAGCTGTGTTTCTACAGATTTCGAAATGGGCAGAGCACCATCTGAGGCATCACCTACGTTTCAGCGACGTATATATCGTCCCATTCACCTTGTCTTTCCGACTGCCACAACCACTATCGATCTCGACCCCTGATAACGAAGTGGCACTGCCGATACCACTGGTGGATGTCGGTGTTGCGGTCGTCGATACCCCAGGCGACGATGAGGTCGATGTCATCGCCGGGTTGGCCCAAGTATACGCAGCCAACTTGGCGACAGCATCATTTGCCCTACTCGCTTCGATCCCCGTTCCGGCCGCCAGTCCGATTACCGCAGCTGACAACAGCGCAATGATACACGACAGAACAAAGGTCAGCAGGCTGCAACCGCATATCATCCTCCGTTTTCCGTCACTTTTTGGCCTTGTGTGAGCATCACCCACATGTGCCTGCGATTCAACTGTCGAGCCCGCTATCGTGGTTGCCCCGCCATAGCCTGACGATGGCGGAGGGGGCGAGTATGGCGATGGTGTAAGTTTTGGTATTGGCGGCGAGTCCTGGTAAGCCTCCGGATACCGATGATGTTGTTGGACATAATAATCATGGGCATGTGGAGGAGCAACCTCGGGAAAGTTCTGAGGGGCCGGTTCGAGCCCGTCATCGTATCGGTGCTTGGTGACACGAACAGGTTAGCGATCAAAGAGTCACATACTTGGAGGTGAGTACCCGGTGATCTTACCGACGCCATGACGGTGTAGCCGGAGCGAGGCCACGACCTCATTCGTATCTCCTACCAAGCTTTGAGGATGTTGAGAAGAGAAGCAAAAGATCCAGCAAAAGGATGGTTCCATCAGGGAAGGCTGAAATGAAGGAGACACAAGAATGGCGCCCGAAACCACTACTGATCTGAATGACAAGCAATTCTATGGCATAAAACACTATAAGCTGATGAGGGCTATGCGTGATTGGGGCAGAAAGCGAGCCTGGGCTGAAGAGGGTGCCGTCCAGAATTGTCTGGGAACCAGGGGTGAGGTTCATGTGCCACAGCTGGGCTATAAAAAATCGTCCGCTCCAATCCAGTTCCAGCTGCGAGGCGAGAGGGTTGCATCTTGAGTGTCAACACTCTTCGTGGGAACACAAGCCTTAGAAAGGCATATCAAGTCCGTCCCTTTGGCAATGACGATTGGCGGCTGTTTTGAATTGAGCTCCCCAGTGCGATGGTAAGCTTCTCAAGCTGATGGTGTAATCATCAACCTCTTTAGGAATCTTTGGCGACCGAACTTTGTTTGCGACAACCGCTTCGCTTGAAGTTCATGACCGGTACCCTCGAATTGTGCGCCACCCGGAGGCACAGTCAAAAACTTGTTCCTATGAAGTGTCCATTTTTGCCTTCATCTTCAAAGGACAGCGACCGAATGCCACACACCTATGATCTTTGATATTATCGAAATCTCAGGCTGGAACAACACATCCCCACCCACGCGGCTCTTCAGAAGGGCAATATTTCTAGCCGCCGTCATCTTTTTAAACCGTCGTGGTCCGCAAATAGGGCTCGAGCTCTTGACCTGTCGAGCGGGACCAGGGAAATAAGGCGAACGGCGGCACACGGTCACAATGGGTTTTTGTTTGTGAGGGATCCCCTGCGTAGAGTAATCTCCCATCTTGATGTCGAACATGGAGCCACAGAACCAACAATTGCACGAGATCAACACGTGGATGATATCGTATCATAAATCTCTTTTTTTCAAGATTGCCGATAATTGATGGAAAATCAGGATCGCTTCCTTGAACAGGGATTTCCGGATACAAAACGACATCACAGAGCTTGCGATAAGATATCACATCCGGTCACCACAGCGTTGCCCTACCGAATTCTAGGTCTCCCTGGGAGATGAACAAACAAAGAAAAGACCTGGATGACAGGGGTAAATATCACTGAATGGTGATGACAAACTTTCCCATCCCTCCAGGAACGAAGCGAAAAACAACAACCGCGGAACACGGCGGGAAAGAACGACTTCACATGTAAGATTGTTCATACTCGGTACCACGGATATCTTCAGCCTCTCTCAAAGCGGTCAACAAGCTGAGCCGAACCCCGGATACCCTCATTTCCCAACCCATACCCAACATCATCAGCAAAAAATCGTCAACGAGATTTTCTCGATTACATGGTGCTTCGTGCTATTAACACTATATGATCTGCAAAACCCAGCACTGTTAATCAAGGAGTCAAGGTCCCAGGGGCTAGTCGCTATTTCCTAGGGGGGCTTCCTAGGGGCCCCCAGAGGAGCACGATGTAACCCAATCTATTGCCATTTGTGCAGTAAGTTTGTGGAGGTTTAATTGCATCCTTTCGTTCGTCACTTTTTCTACTTGGGTTCTCTCTATGGAACCATGTCACAACAAAAGACTTACTCTCACCTCTTTTAACGTTTAACACGTCCCTCCCGACCCGACGGGTCTTTCTATGTGTTTCCGAGGACTTTGACAAGACCTCCTTCTTCCAAAAGTCTTCAAAAGTAGTCTTCTCACAGACTCATGAGGACTTGGAGTTAACCAAGAGAGGCAAGCCCAAGTCGGCAACTTTTTGAGACGTGTTTTGTTTGCTTACCTAACCCCTCCACGTTCGGTCCACGCCGAGAAACACTTCACTTTCACATGCGAATCTAAAGTAAGGGAGGATACGAAGCTTCGGGACTCCCGTCGATAGAAGAGGAGAGTCAACACTCGACGTCCAACTCTCCATACCTGAGTTTCATGACCTCAACCGCGAGTACTACCGCTGTACACTCCTTACGCCCTTTACCCAGCGCATCGGCATTAATTCTCACCCTCACTTCACCACCAACGACCCAACCACACACGCGCACATACAAAAACAACCAACAACCACCATGCCAACCTACCTCTGCCACGGCTTCCGCTGGCAGCGCCGCTCCATCCGCGTCTACACCGTCGTGCAAGACCTCGACGACGTCTCGCCCGAGTGGCTGATCCGACCCACCAGTTCGCGCTGTCTCCTGCAGAGTTTCTACAACTTGTTTGAGTTTTTGCCTTATTGCTCTCCGCTTGGAAGTGAAAGTAGGGATAGCGGGGAGAGTGAGGAGGATGAGGACGGGGCGAGTGATGGGGAGACTGGGGAAAGGATAAGAGGCATTTGTGAGGAGAAAGGGGATGAGAGGAGTCAGTGGCCCGAAAGGATCGAGAGTCTTGGTATTCTTGCGGGGGGCATCAAAGGGAAGGGCAAGGGAAAGGGGAAAGGTGGCGAAGGAAAAGGAGAGGATGCCAGCTCAGCAATCACCGCCATCCACGTGGGTGACGATAACGAGTCAACAAGTCGTACCATCAACCGCAGTCCCAGCCTAAAACTTCCGTTACAAGGCCCACG
The DNA here is from genome assembly GCA_030685235.1 of Copromyces sp. CBS 386.78. NCBI lineage: Eukaryota > Fungi > Ascomycota > Sordariomycetes > Sordariales > Sordariaceae > Copromyces > Copromyces sp. CBS 386.78. Next base: position 109,870 of record MU839114.1, on the reverse strand, counting down.
AACCTCGTCCAAAACTCGCCAAGCCGCCGCCGCCGCCGCAGCAGCAACTACTCCTACTACCACTACCCCATCCGCCCCAACATCAAGAACTACCAGCACCTTGGGAGTTTCTTCTTCCTCAGGAGGCCGTCAGACGAGCAAGAAAATGAGCCGAAGCAGGAGTAGGCGTTCCTCTCGCAACCCCAACAGCAAAAAAGACGAACTGAGCGCCCAACGCTGGTCAGCAGTCAAAGTCCTCGAAGAGTACGACCCAAACAACCTCGACGAAGTCTCGCGGCCTTATGCCTACGTAGCTGATCACGTCGTGCGCGTGGACGGGGCAGTGGATATCCTGGCGGAAGTTAGGCGGTATGAAGAGAAGATGCAGAAGCAGAGACAGAGGCAGAGGCAACATGGGGATGAAGACGTAGCAAGCGGGGGGCGGAAGGCGGAGATCAGAAGGGAGGAGAAGGGAGGACCCGGTTCCATCAAGAAGAATCGTGACAGCGCCGGAAGTGGAGGTACGGCAGGTCGTGATGAGGAGTATCATGATGCTCTTGAGCATCCTTCTGAAGAACGAAATGCCGCAAAGCAAGAGAAAGAACAGACTTGGATCGAGTTACTGAGAGATGAACTTCAGCGGGGAGAAGAATTAAAGTGGTACGTGGTCGTCAACGGGGATGAAGAGCGGAATTATTCCGATTCGAATGACTTCGACGATGAAGACTCCTCAGACGACGACGAAGACGAATACACAGAAAACGAACTTTCGTCCGAGAGCAACTACAACTACGGGACCTCCTACGAGACGGAAGACCTCACAGCATCGGTACTCTCGCACCATTCTCATTCCCATTCCACCCTCGCCGCGCATCCACCAACAGAAGGAGGAGGAGGCCAATCATATCTCCTCTCCCACTCCCACCACTCCGGATCTGGATCTGGATCCAGGACTTCATCTCGTGCTCGCGGCGGACAGTCAAAATCCCGTAGCAAAAGCCGAAGCCATTCTCGAACTCGAACCCGTGGCGGGCACCGTAGCCGCAGCCGGCAGAGATACGGAAACAAACCCAGACGCAGACCAAAACCGACCAAAGAACAGCGCCAGCATCACGCACAGTATACCCTTCAGCAGGAACTTTTTGAGAGGGACGACTTAAGGGCTTCTTCTTCTTCAGCAGTTAATTCTTCATCAACAACAACAGCAACCGCAACTCCATCAGCCCCGACTCCAACCCTCACGCCGATGGCAGCCGCCACAAACACGAGAAGGACAGCGACAATGACCATGACCATGGGATCACCACCACCGACGGCCGTGAGGACCATGAACACAAAGGCCATCATCAAAGAAGGCGCCGCAAGACGGGTGATGAGCGAGGGAGGAATAATGCACCATCATCAAGCTCTAAGAGGAGGACCGAGGAGTCCTGAGATACCAATTATTATGGTTACGCCTACTAGGATGACGTTTCCCGTCCCTGCTTCCACGTCTACTTCTACTGGGACTGCTGGTGCTGGTGCTAGGGTAGCTGGAGCTGGGGCTGGGGTAGCTGGTGGGATAGTTGGTGCTGGGGTAGTCGGAGCTGGGATAGCTGGAGCTGGAATTGGGATAGCTGGTGGGAAGCGAGTGGTTGAGCAACAGCAGCAACAGCAACAGCATTATCAACTGCATCAACCGCAACAACAACAACAACAGCAGCAGCAGCAGCAACATCAACAGCAGCAGCAGAGCGAATACCAGACGCAGACGAAAAGTAGTAGTAATGCCGGCGTGAATGGGAGTGGCGGCCCCGGAAATGGAAGTGGCATGGGAATAATAAGCAGCGCCGCGGCCTTTGCCACAAGCAGTTTCAGTCTCGACACCAGCCCCAGCAACACTGCTCCCGCCCCCAACCACCCTCCCACTTCTTTCAACTCCACCACAGCCGACAAGCACGGACACGGACACAGCACCATCAAAAGACTCTCCCTCACATCCCGCACTCCCTCCTGGTCCTGCCTTAACCTTGGCCACGGCCACGGCCATCACTCAACCAACGGCAGCGGAGGGAACAAACACCACGACGAGGCAATCCATCACCCAGCGCCACGCCCGTCCCCCTCCCCTCCCATCCCTCTCCACCCTAATGATTCCTACGAACCCGTCTCAACTCTCCCACCCCGCCCGGCACCGCCGCCACCGGCATCAGCTGCCCAGCGACCTGGTCGACCTTTGACGCCTCCACCATCGCTTGGACAAGCTGGTAGTGAATCCAACAACAACAAAAACAACAACAAAGTGCCTGCCGCGCCGTCGTCGCCGGTTGCTATCAAGATCAGTGTCAGTGCTATGCCGGTAGAGGAGGCATTTGATGAGGCACAGGCACAGGCGGCGGCGGCACCGCCGGTTGTGGGGCGGTATTCGAGTAAGACGATGCCGACAAGGAAGGGGAATGCTGGGTATGGAAGTCGGAGCCGGAGTAGTGGGAGTTTGAGGAGGTTGTTTCAGAGGACTAGTGGGAAGGAAGGGTGGATTTGAGATTAAATAGGTTGGGTTGTTTGGATTACGAGGGGCCGAACTAGAGGTACTGCATGGATGGACAAGTTAATGTTGAAGAGTAATGTTTAAGTGATGTGAGGAAAACAAACAGCGGCTACAGCCCGCTTATGGATCTTATCTCGGGGCGCGAAACCGTGCAATGACATGACATGTACAAGAAATCACTTGCGCAAGATTCATGGACGATTGTTGAGTTGAGGTGTGTTTTGTATATTTTGCTGGTCTAAAGATCCCTCAGACGATATCCTACGATGTATGAAACATCAGCATAGTCCGCCATGCTTCGTGGTCAAGTAAACGCCCACGGAAGCTTCAACGCGAACCACAGAGTGTGATGGGGAAGTAACCATCACTCTTACAACACTTGCTTCGTTTACATGGAATGTTCCCAAGGGTTCTCTTGCATCATTGCCCACCAACCTTGCGGAAGTCAACTCATAAAGAGTCGGGGCAACGAGCCTTCTATAATGGAAAATTCGATCTACCAACGCTCCGTTCAGCGCCGTTCCTGGGATGGAAATCGGCCCCGGCTTTCTCGAGTGAAAGCATCGCTGGATTTTGTTTTGAGGGCAAGGGCAGGAGGGAATGACTCGTTTGCTGACTTACGTCAAGCAAAACAGGAGTGAGATGAGCAAACGAAAAGGAAAAGGGAGGGGGAAAAGAACAAGCTGCGCGGCGAACCACACAACCGAGCGTATAATGTCAATTGGGTATCTGACTGCTCGTTCCAAAGGTCCAAGGACGCTGTTCTCCGCTCCGAATGTCAAGACGATGAAGGTCTTGCAATGTCTGAAATCACTGACGCCACGCTTGTAATCCAAGTCTCCCAACATACCTGATGATGATGTGCTTTCGTAAAGAAGGTGCAAGTGAATGCCCTATGAAGCCTCTGTCATGTGTCATGAAAACCCAAAAACCAAAACCATGCAATATTACTCCATAATGTGCTGGAACAAAGGCGAGATAGACTCGCCGTAGTGGTTCCGACGGATTGCTTCCGCAAGGAGATAGGACAAGTCAAGAACATGCAGCTTGCTGGCGTTGCGAGCCTTTTCCTCTGGGATGGGGTAGCTGTTTGTCACGAGGATGTGATCAATGCAGTCGCAATCCTGCAATTGCTCAAGGCAGTCAGCGCCAAAGACGGCATGAGTGGCAATGCAGTAGACCTTCTTGGCCAAGCCACGCTTGACAACCGTCTCGGCAGCAGCGATCCAAGAACCAGGCTTGTCGATCATATCGTCAACAATGAAGACGGTGCGGTTCTTGACGTCTCCGACAAGGGTGACCATGTGCTCCACCTTGGGGTCCTTCAGGATCTGCTCATCCTCATCCGAACTTTCAGCTGCATCACCCGAGCCACCGAGGGCGGCGGTCTGCTGAGAGAACAAGGAACCGTGCGACATGGTCATCGGGTCGTCTCCAGCGACACTGGTGGCTGCAGAGATGGCCGGGGACTCGAAGTCGTCAGGGACGATGTGGCCGTGGACAAGACGAGCCTGGGTGACCTCATGAGCACGCTGATCATTGTACTCCAGGCCGTCCTCGCCTTCCTCATCGACACCATCCAGAGCCGAGGTCGAAGAGCGCAGGCGAGAAGGCAGGGACTTGGCGCTGTGCAGAGACGATCCATGGGGGCGGCGCGCGGGGCTTGCAGCACCTGCGACAGGCTGGGTCATGTTGCTGGTTGATGTCTCCTCGGGCCCAACTGCCTCGATGACCGACTCGCCAATGGGGTCCAAGACAGCGTCAATTGGGTTGAGAATCATGCTGCCAGTCATGTTGCTATTGCCTCTCTTCTTGTCGGTGGTGACCATGCCGAAGTTCAACTTGAGGGCGTCGGCAAGGGACGTGACGCGCTTGGTACCACCAGCGTTTTTGGAGACGACAACGGCCTCTTTCCAGTCGCGGACGTTCTGCCTGATCCAGCGGGCAATGAGAGGCTCGGCGTGGAGGTTATCCACAGGGCACTTGAAGAAGCCCTGCATCTGAGAAGCGTGCAAATCGACCGTGATGATGTGCTTAACACCAGCCACGCCGAGAAGATTGGCAAGCATTCTCGCAGTGATGGCGCCGCGGTGCGACTTCTTCTTGGACTGGCGACTGTAGGGGAAGTATGGCAGGACGGCTAGAGAGGGCCTGGTAAGCCTTCACACTGGATGGATTGCTGTTGAGCGGCAGACATACCAGTGATCTTGCTGGCAGAGCCTCCCTTGCAAGCAGAGATCATGATGAGTAGCTCCATGATGGTGTCGTTGATCTTGGGACTGCCGGACTGGACGACGAAGACATCCTTCTCGCGGACGCTGGTGAGGATCCGGACGCTTGTCTCTCCATTAGAGAACTGAGTCAGCTCAGCATCAGCTGGCGTCATACCCAGGTTTTCGCATACTTTGCCGGTGAGGGCGGGGCACGAGTTGCCCGAAAAGATGAGGGTGCCGCGCATTGTGGAAAAAGAAAAAAGAGTGTTGGTGAGTTCGGAAGAGAGAAGTTCGGGAGCGGGATTTGAGGGGAGGAAATTTAGTTTTTTTTCTTTTTTTCTTTTTTTTCAATCTTGTCCTCGTGCCCCGCAGCGATTCAAGTAAAAGTGGGTCAAATGATTGAAAGGAAGGATCTCCCGGCCGATATCGTTTCGGCGCCTGCTTATTTTTATGTACAGTTGCCGCAGCCGCCCTGACAGCCCTGATAAGATAAGCATACAGTGTGCGGGAAAGCGATGTGGATGCTATCTTTAACTGAAGTCACGGTAAGAGCCGCTTACTGCCACTGCCACTAACCTACAACACTGAAGAGTTAACATTCCGTAAAAGCATGTAAAGTTTTGGAAATTATCAATGGCTACCTAGGTAAGATTTTACCTGAAGCGGATTCCTTTGGGAAATGGCTGTGAAGGCTGACTGGATCAAGGCGGCAACGATGCCTACCCCGTTCCATTGCTCCTTCCATTCTTAACGGGCCAGCAATGAAGGCGGCACGCGATGTCGACGTTGCCATCGTACCTTCGGCAGGTCCAAGCCAATGTTTGTAGACAATGACAGCTCAAGCTACGACCGTAATCCCCAGGCTCAAAACAACAACAAACTCAACCAAAGATGAGGTGTTGCTGAGAAAGCCAACACCACGGGATCATGATGTCGGGATCCCACGATCAACGAAGATTGAGTTCCAATTCGCACTGTCTAGCTTCACGTTAAAACACACCAACACTTCGACCACACTTCCAACAGTCGTTTGGCAGGGGACCCTTAACATACCGATACGCCATCCCGTTTCCAGAACAAATTCCCACCCAGCACCGCCGCCTACGGAGGACCCACGGCCGTCCGGGAGGGACCAGAACTCAACCACTTCGCGGGGACGGCGCCGACAAAAACACAAAAAAAAAAGCGGCGTACGAGGATATCAAAATCATCAAGCGAATATGGGCATTCCACACCTGAGGAAACATCTGGAACCTTATGCGCAGCGAGGCGCAATCCAACCGAGCAACCTGGTCATCGACGGACCTGCACTCGCATATCACATCTTGAATCTCAGCCGAATAAAGACCATCAAGAACAGTCCTTTTGAGCAACCAACCTATGAGCTGCTAAGTCGGACCACCCTTGAATGGCTTGACAGGATCAGAGCGTGCGGCCTCACAATGTAATCCGAACTCCTTAGCCCCAACTCTCCCATCGGCATACTAATATTTGCCTTGGCTTCCAAAGTTCGAGGATATTGTTCGATGGCTATCTCCCCACGTCCAAAACGGATGAGCGGACCAAGAGGCTCATAAGGACCTCTAAGGATTTGCAGGGGTTTCACCGAAAATACGCAAATGGAATGACGCAGGCCCGCCCTGGCTGGAATTCCAACAGGAGAGTCGTCCTATTTCCCGAGGCACAACCAAGTCACAGTGGAGTGAGCCCACCGCCACCGGCCTTCTTCATTCCGTCCATCATCGACACTCTGAGACAGTCCGAGCATTACGCCTCACAAACGAAGGTTGTGCCTGGAGAGGCCGACGTGTTCTGTGCCCAGTATGTCCGAGAACATGGCGGGACAGTTCTGACGTCTGATTCGGACCTGCTCGTCCATAATCTTGGACCCAACGGCAGTGTTGTCTTCTTTTCCGACATTGAATCCAACCCGGCCGGCACGGAGCTTACCGGCTTGCAGTTCAGGAGTGCCGACATTTGTGAGCGTCTCTCGCTCCAGCCTGAGGATGGCCTTTCGTGTCTGGCGTTTGAGCTCATAATGGACCCACACATCACTCTTGAGCAAGCAGTCTCGAAAGCCAAGAGCAAGTACTCAGTCGCAGCGTATCCCGGCGCGCACAAGGAGTTTATCGAGCAGTATCTTTCTCCCGAAACGGGGTCTCAGATGGCGGTCGAAGCATCCGTCGTGTTGGACCCCCGGATATCAGAAATCGTTCTTCGGTGCCGGGATGAAAAGCCGGCGATGTACCTCCCGTTCCTTTTGGACTCTCCCACTCGAACCAGTGCGTGGGAATCAAGCAAAGACATCAGGCAGCTGGCATACGCTATACTCCAGACAGTTACTGGATCACCAATACCGACGGTTGCAGAATTCAGGAGGCTTGATCAGCCATCGGCAGGGACACCTATCAAGGTGCCGCCTATCTCCGAGGTTGAGATGGATGCAGCCGTGCTTGAGGATGTCTTGTCAACAATCATCAAAGCTGTGAAAAACTCCAAGACAGTGTGGATGACACTCTCCGTCTATCAGGACGTTGTCATGACAACCAGTCAAGGGAAGGTCCAGCCACTCAGCCTGAAGGTGCTTCAGCAAGTAGTTGATGACAAGGTCGACACCACATCTTGGGAGTGCGTACACTTCCTTGCTCAGTGCCAGGCAACTTATTACTCGCTCAGAATGCTGCAGCAAATCATGCAGTACGCGGCGACCCAGGGCAAGGGTCTTTCACCCGCCCTGAAGGAATTGCAACATTGCTTATCCAAGCTCCCTCCCCTCCCGGATTTCCCGACCATCTTCAACTTTCCAGAGATGCTTCAACTGATTATCGACAAAAGGGGACTGGCCTGCTTGACGAAGATATGTGCCGACCAGGACGATATGGTGCCCCAGCTGGAGGTCATCATGCAACCCAAGAAGCAACAAAGGTCGAACAAGCGGAAGAACTCGCAGGAGCCTGAGGCAAGGCCGCGCTCCAATAACCCGTTTGCGCTGTTGGACGCGGATTGTTAAGATGTCAGGACCGGCTAGAGCTCTGCAAAAAAAAAAAAAAACCGAACGACACTACGAATACGCCCAGTTCAAATATGCTTCCTAGGGCAGCTTCTTTGTGGCTACCCTGTCACGCTTGCCATATGTCTGCCGAAGGCCACACTTGATATCTCGGTTGAGATATGTACTGTGTACAGTATCTGCTACTGTATCCATTGGTGTCATGTTATAGGTCGTGTTGCTGCCGCTGTCATGAGTGGTCTTCCAGAAGCTTTGCAACATCGAGATACCCTTGCCAAGCAATCTGCACCACTGTGCCCCTGGCTGCGATGGAACCCTGTTGGCCAAGAGGGTCCACCAAAGCCCAGGCTCTTATCGTTATCGCGCCCAGCAAATGCCCCCCTAAAAATTTTAGCACCCCGCCAAAGTGCCTGGGGGCAGGCCCGGGCATGGCAATTTGTAGGCGGCAGGTGCCCCACGCTTTTCTTATCAGATCTTCGAGTCCATCCCGTCGTCGTCGTCGTCCTCCAGAGGGCTCTCCCGTCCCGTTTCCTAATCCATCCATCCCACCTCTTGATCCACGCCCTCTTACTCCAAGTTGCGACTTTGAATCGCAACTCCTCCCATTGTGTGATCCTCAAAAACCAAATCCGAGCAAGTTTGACAAATCCCACCAAATCACAATGTCTGCCACCATCGCCAGCCTGCGCGAGAGCCTCTGCTCCGAGACGACCCCACTGCCCATCCGGTTCCGCGCCCTCTTCTCGCTCAAGCACCTTGCCGTCCAGAACAAGGGCGCCGCCGAGTCTCTTTCGGCCATCGAGGCCATCGCCGCCGCCTTCTCCTCCCCCTCGGCCCTCCTCAAGCACGAGCTGGCATACTGCCTCGGACAGACTGGCAACGATGCCGCCATCCCCCACCTGACGCAGGTGCTCGAGGACCTGCAGGAGGACCCCATGTGCAGACACGAGGCCGCCGAGGCGCTGGGCGCGCTGGGCAACGCCGAGAGCTTGAGCGTGCTCCAGAAGTACCTCAACCGCGAGGGCGAGGACGTTTCCGTCAAGGAGACGTGCGAAATCGCTATTGACAGGATAGAGTGGGAGAACTCAGAGCAGAGGAAGCAGGAGAAGCTACGCCAAAGGTACATACACTTGCGACCACGATGCAAACACCATTTCCTCAACATCGACACTTTATCCTATCACATTGAATGGCGTAACATGGCGCGCAACGTGCAGCCTATGCTGACCGCAGAAACTACCTTTCTAGTGACTTTGCCTCCGTTGATCCCGCCCCTCCCATGGCCGAAGACGAAGAGAAGCAAACGGTCGAGACGCTCGAGAAGAAACTACTAGATACATCGATCCCCCTCTTCAAGAGATACCGCGCCATGTTCGCCCTCCGCGACCTGGCCTCTCCTCCCGACCTCCCCACTGCTGTTCCCGCCGTCCTGGCCCTTGCCAAGGGTCTCAAGGACAAGTCCGCCTTGCTCCGCCACGAGATCGCCTTTGTGTTCGGACAGCTTTCGCACCCCGCTTCCATCCCTGCCCTGACCGAGGCCCTCAGCGACCTCGACGAGGTCAGCATGGTCCGCCACGAGGCGGCCGAGGCTCTTGGCAGTCTTGGTGATGAGGAGGGTGTCGAGGCGACGCTGCTGAAGTTCCTCCACGACAAGGAGAAGGTCGTTCGCGAGAGTGTTATTGTTGCGCTGGATATGGCCGAGTTTGAGCAGAGCGGCCAGGCTGAGTACGCGTTGATACCCGAGGTTGCTAGCAAGGCGTCGTAAAGATGGTGTGGTTTCTCTTGTTGATTCGTTGGTTGCTTGTTTCTTTTCGGGGCGAATCATGGATGGATGGATGGGTATTTCAATAAGTTTCTGTGTCTCTTCTCTCTCAGGATAATACCAATGCGAATGGCTGTCGGTCCTGACAAAAAGAAGGGGTATCGTTGTTGTAGTTGTAACAAGGCAAAGCCATCATTACTAACTCTCGGCGTGCCATTGCTGGTGCTAGCTGTAGCTGTCCCAAATGTCGTTTGATCCAAAACGATGCGCGAACCCAAATAGCATCCCAATTTCGTAATTCGATGCGATCTTTGCGCTCAGTTGTTAACCGACCATCTGTGTATATCCAGTTAGCACAAGGACAAGGCAACCCGCAGCTATTACCGTCCGGTGTCGCATACCTCTCACCGCAGTCGCAGTTGTAAAGAATTGTTGAACCTTCGTCGGCACTTCTCTGCTGAACCTCGGAGTAACGGATACCGCGCTTGCCGCACTTGGGGCATTCCGTGTTGGAGTCGATTCTCTCGGTGTTGAGCTCGTGTCTTACGACGGTCTGGGTGACATCGAGCTTCTGGCGCAAAAGCGAGGGGAAATCGGACGGCTTCGACTTGGTGACGACGGTTCTAGAGGGACGATCTGAAACGACACGAATGGTCAGCTGTTTGATCCGCAAACAATTCTTCCGGATGAAAGCTCCTGGAGCAGTCTCCCAAACGACAACGACCGCGTAAAAGAGTGGGAAATCGCATGCGCACGCACCTCTGTTTTCCGCACCGCAGCACTCGCAGTGAAGAATGTTCTTCTCGCTGCCCTTGGAGACGGGCAAAAGGTTGCCGCAGTCTGTGCAAAAAATGAGGGATCCGATGGCAGCCATTGTTGGCTTTTTTTTCCTTGTCAGATGTGATTTGTGCCGGGACGGTGGTTTGTCTAATTCAATGTCGTCGGTTCGGTTTTCTTGTTGTTTTCGCAGAGTAAACAATTCGCTATGGATTGGGGACTCTCAAAGATTTACAACGGGCCTGCACGACGATCGATGGGACGGCAAACGATGGCAATTGATTGGGTCGCTAGAAAATTTGGGACCCTCCAGTTCTGCTTCCTGGCAGGCAAAGCTTGGCAGCGGAAACGGCAGCGACAATGAAAGCTGGGGCAGGCTAGCACCTGCCACGGGCGATGATGACGACGGGAGTGACGGGGACGAAAAGCACAACCGCACTGAATTACGCATTGCTGGCACGGCAGGTGGAACCAACCTCCAGGCTCCAGCGCAGGCTGTGTCTGGGCGCTGAATTGCTAGCCGGACGCGGCAAGCACGAGCGCGCCCAACACGCAAACGGGGCGGCCACGGCACGGCATGGCAGGTGCTACCGACCGGGGTTCGGGACTCGAATTAGCGTTACCGCGCGCCGTGGCTACCGAGCTCACAGGGCTGTTTCCGTGTTGGTCTCATCCCATTGGATTGCGCCTGCCCTGCTTTGCGGATCTGGGGAAACATTTGGGTCCATTGGACTTTCCTTGATGTTTGGGTACCTGAACTTCACCTTCCTTGAACTCCAACAACGTGCCCGACCCTATTTCTATCTTCCTTTTAGGCAGTCTCCCAGGCTGTGGTCCTTACAAATCGATGCGACATGGACATACCTGTGCCTGCAGCTTGATCTCCTTTCCTTCATTACTTCCATAGTAGCATCCTTTCAACTCTCCAACTTCGACGCGCCCAGATCAAACCGCGAGACAAAAGGCCCTCCGCGACGACACGATTCCGCCGAAAGTGTCGGATCGCATGGCAACGAATTCCGCTCTCGTCTGAACTTTGGACTGTCGAGTCCTTACGTGCTGCTGCTTCTGCCGCCGATGCCCTCCGGCTGGAACGACACTTGCGCCGACTACAGCCATCAAAATCATCATGCGCTAATGCTGCTGTCAAAGTGAACCAGCAGCAACAGCAACCATGGCATACCAGCAACCACCATACCACAATATGGATCCCAACGTCCAAGACTGCCATGGCTCACAAGGCGCGCCCGCGTCCTCGTCGACGCAACAAGCTGGTGGATTCACGAGACCTTTCGCTCTCTACGAAGCTCTGCCATATACGCCTTTTACCTCGATCGTACCTTTCGACCCAAGTAAGATCAAACCATCCCATCTCTGAGACACTCCATGTTTGCTGCCCTCCCCCGTGTATCGTTCATACATATCTTCCCTCTTCGCTTCAAAATCTTCAGCCGAAAGTCAAGGTATCTCTAGCTCTAACCTTGCATGTTCTCGCCTCTAGGTATCTTGCCTACACCTTCGATCGGAGCTGCGTCGCCCGCCCCAAGCCTGATCAACCTCCTCAACACGCAGGACTTTGATGGCCTCAATCAAGAACTTCACAACTCAGCTCCGAGCAAACGCGTTCAGCAAACTCTCAGTCAGGTCCAGCACTTGATAGAGAGAGCAAATATCACAGAGTTGTACGTTTTGACGAGAAAGTGAGGAAGAGTCGGGACTGACCACCTACATAGCAAGTTCAAGACTGGTCCGAAAACACCAACCAGTGGTAGTTCTTCTGCTGTTGCCCCAATAGCCTCGTTGGCATCTACACTCTCTCCATTCTCAAAGATGGTTTACGAGCAGACGTCAATACCGTTCAGGTACCCAACGCCAGATACTCCCGGCATAACCCCGGCAAACGGCCAGCAACCAAAAGTCGAGCGGACTACGCCCATCCCCATTAAACAAGAGTCACCGGTTCCCCCACCGAAAGTAGAACATAGAGCTGAGAGACAGACTCCTACCAATGCCCCGAAGAACCGTCAAGCGCATTCGCAGAACCGGGCCCGGTTTGAAATAGTGTTACCGACCAGGGCCGAACTCGAGAGGGCCCAGGCGGTCCTTCAAGCCAGTTCGAGCCAGGGAATCGCGCCAAGTGAGCCGCCAGTCTCGACCCGGCCACCTGCTTCTCAGCCTCCAGCTCAGTTTGCACCCATACAGCCGACACCTATACAGCGGGGACCTCCTCAACCAGCACCACAGCAACCTACTCTCTCGGCGCCTCCCGAGTTAGCTCCACCCGTGGCTCCAAAACGGCCTAGTGAAGAGGTTGCTGCTCCTCCTGCGCCGGCTCTTGTTGTTAGTCCGACAAAGTCGACCTCTCAGGCTCCCTCCAACTCCCAACGACCAGCTGTTGCTATTGCTATCGAGTTGCCTCATGCGCCTACTTTTAACAAGAGTGAGTATGTGGCTATTCCCGATGAGCCTGACGAGCCGGTCAATCTTTCGGAGCGGAAACAGAAACGGGAAGACCTAGACGAGGAGCTGTATGGGGAGAGTTTGGGTTTCCAGCAGCGAAGCAACGCCGCCCTTCATGAGCTGAAAGTTTTCCTACAACAAGTCTTCGAGGCAGAGAATTACGCTGTTCATAATCACACCTCAAACGAATGGATTCTGCTGACCGCTGACGGGGAAAGCACGCTATCTGCAGTGTGCCAGACCAAGGCCCAAACGCTGCTGGCAAAGGTCATGCAACTGAACTGTTTTCACAAAGTTCCACTCCAAGATCTTCTTCGCTTACTCCGTTTCTGCGAAAATGCCTTGAAGCAAGCCGACTCTTTGGAGATCAAGGTTGAGGAGTCATGGGTAGCCGCGGATGTTGACTCTTGGCTCCAGCAGCTTCCTGCATTGGAAGCTGCTCTCAAAGCTGCCAGAACAGTGTTACGTATGATGTGCGGAGGGCGCGAGGACAAGCAGCTATACTCGGAGGATACAATCGACCAATCTCTCAACTTGTTCAAAATGGTAATGGACGGTATCGTAATTCCGGTCGCCGAGTTGAGGAGTTCCGATAATACCGCAGAGCTCTTTAAGCTACTATCTTCCCAGAAGAAGAGGATTGCAGCACTCTTTAACGACAGCCAAAAGTTGTTCTCGCAGATGTCAGTACTTTTAGCCAAGATTGACACGTCGGATACGGTCACCAACACCCTGGAATTCACGGCTTCACAACTGATTTTCCTCGAAACCGCTCACGCAGAAAGGGACTCGGTTCTCGACACTCAGAAGTTCGATGGCTTCCGTTTGGTGGCTATGGATATGCTATCGCAGATCTTCCATTTGAATCCAGCCCAACGGCAAGGCATCTTTGACGAGATTTTGACATCACTTGAAAAGCTGCCACTGGGAAAGCGTGCTAGGACGTTTAAGCTCGTTGACGGAAACAGTATACAGCCGGTTTCTGCACTTATCATGCGATTGGTCCAAACCAGCGCAGGACAAGTTGATGAGACAAAGACACACGGAGGCAAAGCTATTCGCTCAGACGGTGACGAGAAAGAGGATGAATTGGCAGGCGCAGTTACCGCTGGGAAACAGCTGTCGTTTGTCATTCGTGATGAGGACCACGGCGCAATCCAGCATTCGACTGCAATCCAGGAGCTTACCGCTCTTGCAACGCCCTTGATGGACACGGCCAAGCGAAATGCTTCTTATGTCGTTAACTTCATCGTGAACCGTGCGCTTACGTCCACAAAATCCGGCGATACCCCGTACCGCAACCTTCTCGACCTTTTTGTGGAGGACTTTACAACCTGCATGGACAACCCAGATTGGCCGGCAGCGGAACTTCTACTTCGTCTGCTGAACTTCATGATGGTCAAGCTGGTGGAGGGTGATAAGACAAGCGTCACCGCCAAGAATATGGCTCTTGAACTGATGGGTACGATGGGTGCTGCGATCTCCAAGCTTCGCAGTCATGTCCGGAAGACGGCAAATGCTTTGGACGCTAGGGATGCGGATGAGTTGGGACTTTTCCTGTCGGATCTTGCTGCCTCAGCACTGGAACTGCGATCTCGCCCGGAAACGATGGTTGCTTGGGTTGGTCCATATCGGGCGACGTTGGAATGGCTCGAGAGCCGCTTCACCGAGGACCCGCATCTCGCAAGCGCCATCAGCTTCATCATCTCAGATTGGGGCACGAAAGTTTGTGCTGGGTATGACTCTTGCGAAGATGATGACCGCGAGCGCGATCAGGAGTTTGGCAGACTGGCCTATAGGCTGCGACAGATGATCCAAGACCGGCGATGGCTCTCCAACGAATATTCTTTTAAAAAAGTGTCACCTAACCAGGCCAAGCTCTCATATTCCATCACACTGCTGCGGTCACAGTTATGCGAATCCTTCGGCACAATTCTCAACATCTTGCTCGGTTCGATGGCTAGCGACCAGCCGACAGTTAGGAGTAAGAGTCTGAAGAGTATCAATCAGGTCCTGGAGACGGACCCGTCTATTCTCGATGGCGATTCTGTGGTGGTCCAGCTCATTCTGCGCTGCTCAAACGACTCGTCGACCCAAGTTCGAGATTCGGCACTCGGCCTTATCGGCAAGTGTATCAGTATGAGACCGGAGTTGGAGACTAAGATGATCGGAACTGTGGTTGATCGCTTCATTGATGCCGGACCAGGAGTCAGGAAGCGGGCTATGAAACTCGCTAAGGACATCTATCTTCGAAACAAAAGCAAAGCGATCCGCAGCGCCATTGCAAATGGTCTGCTTCACCGTGTGCAGGACCCGGAGGAGAGCGTAAGAGACCTGGCTCGCCAGGTTATCGAAGAGATATGGTTTATGCCCTTCCAGGAGGGCGAGAATTCTGCATTATCTCAGATCTCCCTCTCGGACCATGTTGCTTTGATGGTCCAGACCGTAAAGCAAGGAAACGTCACTAACGTGTTGGACAAAGTCTTGCAGGCCCTCTTGGCGCCGGATTCAAAATCTGCGGCGGCGTCGTTGGAAGTCTGCAGAAAGCTGGTTGCAAGCATGTTCGAACTTGTGGACAACCCTGAGTCGGGAGATTCGTCTGTTCCTTCGGGTCGCGATGCTCTAACGGTCCTTCAGATTTTTGCGAAAGCTGATCCTAGTCTGTTCACGTTTGAGCAGCTTCGACTTCTCAAGCCTCATATCGACAGCATGAACAGCAGCGAAGACCTGATTGTGTCGTGGGCAGTTGTTGTCATCTACAAACTAGTTCTCCCACAGGTCTCAAGCGTGCATAACGAATTCCTTACCGATGTTCGCAACAAACTCTTGCCTGCCGTTCCGAAGGTTACGAGAGTCTTGCTTGATGACATCGTGGCATGCCTCTGGATCATCAGCGAACGTTTAGACAACTCCGACAATCTCGCGAGACTCGTGTGCTCCAGTTTGGTGGCCATGAGTCAAATGCGCGTCAATAATCCGAACAAGCCCCTGGATGGGATGCCGCGAAAGCAGTTTGAACGCTACTCGCTGATCGTGGGTATGATCGGCAAGCATTGCAATCTTGATAGCCACTTCGAGCTTTTCAAGTCGAAACTTGGTCCTAAGATGACAGGTTCTTCGATATCAAAGCTTATGGTTGATATCGTGGTACCATTTGCGTCCCCTATCCAACCTTTGGATGTGAGGAAAGCGGCACTCGACTCGGTCGGCCTGGTGTGCCAGTCTTCCCCAAGGAATTACGTAGCCGCCAACATCTACACAACATTCCAGCAAGTGTTTGACGAACAGAATCCGGTGCTGGAATCGATGATCTTGCGTTCCTTCAAGGAGTTCCTCTTTACAGAGGAGAAGAGATCCGAACAGGCCCCGGAAACTGCGGTTGGTGATGGCAAAGGCAAGAAGAAACGCGAGTTGACTGTGATTGGAGGCACAACCTACGATGATGTGGCCAGTGCAACGACTCATCGATTCCTCAAGGAAATTATCCGTATTGCCACCGCGACTCAAGACGAGCATGCTTTCTTGGCAGTTGAGGTCCTTGCCAGCATTAACCGTCAAGGTCTCGTCCATCCCAAGGAAACGGGCGTGACCTTCATTACTCTGGAGACTTCGTCCAATCCCCGTATCTCTGAGCTCGCCTTTCTGGAGCACAAGTCACTTCATGGAAAGCATGAAACTGTTGTTGAACGCGAATATGTCAAGGCGATACAATCAGCTTTCGCATATCAGCGCGATATTGTCAAAGATCCGCGTGGCGCGACGGTAAACCCATTCACCCCTAAGCTTCATCTTATGATGGAGGTGCTCAAGATCAGCAAGTCGAAGAATCGTCAAAAGTTCCTAGAGAAGATTTGCACTCAAGTGGATTTTGATGTGTCGAAACTCGAACTGACAGGTGAGGAAATCCCTCCTCACGTTCAGTATGCCCGTTTCATCATCGAGAATATGGCCTTCTTCGAGTACATGACGGTGGGAGAGCTCCAATCTACCGTTTACACGATGGAGAAGCTAGTTACATCAACCGGGTCAACCATTGCTCAGATCATTGAGTCGGAGGTTTTCCAAGTCCGCATGGACGCTGTTGACGGGCCCGCGCCTGAGCCTGAGCCGACACCAGCACCTGCGCCCACACTGGGAGAGCAACCCATTGAACAGCCGGTGGTGCCTGTTCAGCCTGCCCAACCAGCATTGCCCGATATCGACATTCAGCGCCTTCGCCAGTTGACAGCAGGGTCCATGATCCTTCTCGCCCTTTGGGAAGTCCGCACCTACCTCCGCCGTCTTTACAACATGGGCACCAACCGCCGCGAGCAGAAGGCCAAGATCCAGGGCAAAGACCTCTCTCGTCCACCGACCAAAGTCCAGGGCGTTGCCGGCGACAAGGTTTGGGAGGAGTTGGGGACTATTATGACCGGTCTCATATCCCGCGAGCGCATGATGCAGACATGCAAGGCGTTCGTGGAGCTCATGAATGTCGACAAGGAGTTCCTCGTTCAGGATGAGGATGAGGACGAAGACATGATGGATGCCGGGACAGCGCCGAGCGGAGGCGAAGAGGATGACTATGATGAGCCAGGCCCAGGCGCCGGTCCCGGGAGAGGAAGAAAGAGGAAAGCAAGCGCCACGGGTCCCAACGGATCACCCGCTCCGAAGAGGAGAGGACGGCCACCAAGAAGCAGTTCTAAGGGACCACAGGGGCCTCCGAAGAAGCGCGGCAGACCGAGAAAGAATCCGTTGCCCGACGCGAGCCAACAACATGACGATATGGAGGCGGACTGGATCTGATTTTCGTAGTCTAGTTTCATTCTCATGGTCTGCATTGCTTTGCGGGACGGGTGTTTTCCATCACATGGATGGAGGGATGCATTACGTCGTTAACATAGACATCCGGTTGACGAATCTTTCATGAAGGAAGATGTCATTCGTGCTTATCGTGGTTTGCTTTTAAAGATAGAATGTCGGGTGGTTATCTAAGGCATCGGAGGTTAGCAAAATGGACAGGCAAGGAATGCAATAAACGGCGTAACGGGAAAGGCGAATGACCTGACACCATAGCAGGTATTAGTCTAGTGGATCAATGACAGTTAATTGCAGCATAACATTTACATAGCTCTGTCTATATATGCTTTTTTGGTATCGAGGAAGGGGTATAATTCTGCGTTCAATATGTTCACTAGAGCAGACGGGAGGTAGGACGACCAACCTACCTGCTAGGTAAAGAATCTGAACTTCCTAACTCTTGGCCTGAATCCGGACGATATGCCTTCGGGAGGATTTGAAAATGCAGTAAAGTAAAGTGCCCAAATCGGCTTGAACCTCTTTGGAACACTCACTGATCTCTCTATGGCTCCTTTCCCAAGCTCAAGCGTCTTGACAGTCACTGCAACTTCCCGAGAAGTGAGTTGACCACAGCTTTTTGACAAACGGACATTTGAAATGAGAGACGACAATTTAAAAGAACTCCAGATATGTTAGCAGAAGTCTATGCTGATAGTTTCAAGCACGCTCATTTCGAACCCACAATTGGATTTATTGTATCTGCTCATTTGGTGGAGCTACAAGCAAATTACTGTTTGTAATCTTCGTATTTCTGTCTTCCAATGCATCTGATACACTCTCGCTCACTGCAGTCCTGTCTACTTACCCTAGCAGGTATCTTTCCATTCTTCTGAAACGCCCTCGACCTGTTCTCCGCAGCGCTATAGCTTGCAGGAAGTAAAAGGCTGGGCTTCGAGATAGCTGTGATTCGGGTACTAGATAGTCACCATAAATGCGTACCACCAGCTTACCGCCACAATTTGATGATGACCCCTAGTGCCTCCTCCCTCTACTAGTACGGGACTATACTTGGGACTAGACCAAAAGCCAACATAGCCAGAATCGTGTACGAAACGGGGGATAATAAATTCCGTGTCCAGCAACAAGGTCGCACACATGATCACGTTGCACAACTGAAACAGAAACAGAAGAGCACACTCAGCTCGAAGAGAAGCCTGATCTTGTTCAGTCAACTACAAGGAAGGGAGTGCGCAGCTAGAAGAAGAACGTAAAAAAAAAAAAGAAGAAGAAAAGGTACCATAGGCGACGGTCCAGGAATCGAACCCGTGCCTTGGCTCTTGCCGAAAGATGCCGTATCCCCGGTCTTACGGAGCGATATTCTGACCATTAAACTAGCCCCGCCGCAATCAGATTGTTAAAATCCATATACCACCTCCTGCCAAAGGGAAGGAGCTGCCCAGACGGAGGTAAAAGAGCAGACAGTTTCCAACACAAGCTGAACTCAAACGTCTTGACAGTCATCCAGCTGCAACTTCCCGATAATTGAGCTGACCACACACAGCCTTTTGGCAAACGGCGGGACCTTTGGGACGAACCGCACAAGAAGGCAATGACGATAGTGGCTTTCAGTTGGCATCAAGCTATGATGGCCATCTAGTACTAGAGTCTCTATCATCTTGAAGCCCCGCAGGTACATTGCCATGAACAGATATACAATGGTTTAAGTGTATGCCCGTACCTCAAGGGGTCTGGAAGGGCACAACGTTTTAGTTAGTCAGGTGGGTAGGTAGTGAAACCACAGCGCACTTTTGTGTGGAAAAGAACTTCCATGAAGGCGCTGCAGAGCATGGGGTGAGCGGACGACACAAAAGCATATCCTCGCCGCTACAGCAGAACATTTATGAAGCTGTCCGGTCACTCGGGGATTTTTTCCATTAGCCCCGACGCCGTGGGTTCGGGACGGCTTGCTTGAACTACCATACTCTAACGAAGTACTGTACCTCCTCCCATTTCCTGTTAGAGACGCTAGTAGAGCGATGAAATTCAAGGTACTCAAGCTTGGCTCCCACTAACAGATCCCAATTGAGGTACTTGCCCCATACGCGGAACTGCCCCTGAGCCTGTGTTATTCGGTTTGAAAGGGCAGGCGCTACCAGGACCCAGAGAGCACTTTGGCTCCCCGCCGGGCCAAGTGCAACCATCGATGTATGCGTGGTCGTGACTGCCCAGAGAAGTGCTACTTCCGAGTGACAACCGTGACTGGTGTCGGATTCGTTCGACTTGCTAGAGAAGTCCGAGCCAGTCCGTCAAGTTGGAACATGAACCGAACGATAAATTCCCGTCCGTCAGTGACGAGCGTTACTTCTCTCGCCGGTCGTAGTATGGCACCCATTCACCTGCCATTTTTACTGGAAATTCAAGTTCCGCCTCGCTCCTGTGGGTGCCAGCTCGCGAGTAAGGCATCAACTGCTCCTTTTAATTTCCGAATACTGACATTTCGCGCAGTGTTGATTGTTCCTTGGTACTAGTTCAGTTCCCTGCCTGTCGTGACTGTGTTGAATCTCCTACTTGTTTTTTACATGCCCACACATTGGAAAATCCACTCGTTATTCTCGATGGCCTCTGGTTTTTGTTTGGTCTCCGTAAAATGTCCCTAGACCCTTGAGGTTTATGATCGCAGGCGTAAGCTCGCTTACCTACTTAATGAGAACTGTCAACCCTTCTCCTTTCTTATTCGGTTAGTTTTTGTCCTGGTGGTTGGGACTTTCGTCTCTTTTTCTCCGGCGTAACATTCCTCATTTTCTCTGTCCGGATGTGATATTTTTTCACAGCCTTTCTTTTGTTTGCTACCTTCCTTCTTTAAGTGCTTTGAGCCTTCCTTTTGTGGTCACCGGCCAGTGTAATCGCTTCCCTTTACTTCCCTTTACTTCCACATGTATAGTGGTTGTGGCAAAAGCAATGATATCACAGCTAGCCCGGCGGCTCTGGTATTAGCATCTACCTTGCATACCGTATCAAGAATCACCTACACATGGAGAAAGGAAGTTCATGTGGCCGAGCGTATTGTTGCAGTGCTGTCACGCCCCCCGTCAAACTGGTGATGCATGCTTGTGACGCGTAAGGATCCTGTTCCTTGAGCATATAAAACATTTGTTTCCTCCTGTTGGGTTGTGATCTGGAACCAACTGAGCGACATCTTATTCGTGCAGTCAGCAGAAAAGCAGCAGTGAGCACTTGAAGACCATATCCTGAGGTGACCGGGTACCCTGCCCATCATCACCTACACTTAGATTTTCCTCTTTTAGGAAGCCATTTGGCGTTATCATCTTACCTCCTTTGCAGTTTCTGGATGTTCCCCCACTTCCCGAGTCACTATGCTCATGTTTGAGCTGAATTAGAAGATCGGACATAAGAGGATCGATAGCCGCTAGGGTCATTCCCGTCTCCCCCTTCGACTCAACAAGATTTGGCTTTACTCAAACCAGTCCTGTCACCGGATCGTTCCCGAGAAACCTTGCGACCCGCACCCGCATCAGCTCACCAGCCATTGGTCAAACGCCAGTTATACCCGGCGCTATACCTGTTGAGCAAAACCAAATCTTGCGAGTCGAAGCGGTACCCAAAGTGCATGATTTGGACGCGGAAAGAAATCCGCGTGATATGGAGCATCCCCATGGAATCCCGCAATGGTCGTCCAAAGCCTCGGTATTTGTCAGCTATCGAACGGCAGTTGTGGTGGTGAAGGTGAACTCCATGTTTCATTTGATTTCATCTCCGGCAGATCGTCCCAGGCTAATATCCGTGGGGCCAGCAGGGGACCTTTACCGCGTTGGCACTGAAAATTCTCCTAGACTCATCCACGTTAGTTGCTAGTGCAGTTGGAGGTTAGTGCCATCTTTGGAGACGTCTATGGCGTATCACTGGGGTTACCGAATGTGAAAGATAAGGTAGCGGTGCAGGACGCTAGAGACAGGGACCACTGTAAGACAACGTCCAGCATGATTGAAGTCGAAATACGAAACGTTCGGTTTCAAACCAAGGTTAGCGAAATATGTGAGCACAGTCGTTGGCTTTTTCATCGTGCTCTGAACAAGCCTATCGCTTCTTTTTCTTTGGAAAAAGAACCTCGCTGCATCATCACGTACACAACGTAGGTACCACATGGCCTACCGAGCCTACCTACTGCCAGTGGGGGTAGAGATCGCCAAGGGGTAACTGAGTGGCCATTTAGGAAGCAACTTCGAACTAGTCCAAGTGATGTTTCTGAGGTGGCCATCCCAATGCTCGTATAGACCGTGAGTAAAGGGGAAGTGGAATGGGAAACACGGAGTGGACTGGTGAGAATACAGATAAGAACAAAGAGTAGGTACTTGTACTGAAGCATATTCATACGGGGTGCGGAACCGCTCCATGCAGCATCTTTAGCTTGACTTGAAGGTAACATGGCTTGGATAATTGATACGGGCTTCGTGTAAGAACTGTGTTGAGATGTCGATGTTAAGGAGAAACGTACGAAATGTTCAAGAAGCCAGGGAAGTGAGGAGCCGCGATTCTTGGCCTTTAAGATCTGGCGAGGCTAGGGATGTAGGGTTTGCCATATGATCAGGAAGGGGTGGGTCGACCAATATCTCACCCTCACCAGCATCAACAGACGAACAGTTCGAAAGGTGGCAGGATCCAGATTTTGGGATGAGCTGGCAGATCGCGCGACAGCATGATGAGAAAGATTTTGTTGGCGACAGTCCACGCAACACTACATGCATCTTTCCAAAAGATGTCGAGAAGGAAGCAATGAACGAGAAGAAGCAAATGGTCGTAGGCCACAAGTGGCCGGCTTACCACAAGAAAATAGTCCCAAAAAATCAGGTAGGTGCCCCGTTCACATGAGTGATATATCGAGGCGTAACAGTGTGTTTGCTGAACATGGTTCGACGGAAGACATCCCAGGAAACCAAGCAACGATTTATATACCAAAAAAGGGCAGGTATTTTAGGCGGTGCAAGTGGTGGCTGGTTATCTCGAATGGTTATTGAAACGCAAAGCGAGAAAAGTCGAATATCAAGATGCAAGTTTCAATCGACCGTCCTAGTGAGAAGTTCACGAAAGATATGGTCGCAGGCTGTACTATGCTCGGTACAACTCATAACTTTATTCGGGTCGCACACCGAAGTACCTGCTTGGCAGCAAGGTATACTGTGTACTTTATGACCTGTCCTCCGTCTTTTCGTCTCGCAAGGTTGTGGCTGCTTTCAGCGGGAATCGCTACCAGCTCTTCGGTAGAAGACCACAAATTTGTTGGGTCATCCATGGCATTTGTTCTCCTCTGTCGAGTTATGATCCCAGACCTGGCACACGACCCCATGATACCGAACCGAGCCGGAAAGAATTCACCGTTATCAAGACATCGAGGGATATTCGGCAGTCACCGTATTCAGTCCGGCAAGTCGCTAAAATCCATAGAACAACTTTAGCAGTCGTCTCGCTACTGTGACACAGGACTTCCACGACTGTTGAGCCAGACAGAGTGCGACTCGTAAAGATACTGCCGTGAGGGCAGCTTGCCCAGCGCCGTGATAAGGTCGTGTGAGCCCAATTTCGGAGAGGCGATAGGGTAGCTTCAGCCGACTCTCCGCTGGTTGATAGTTGACCGCTAAATGAAATGACGCAGGTTAAAGCCGGAAGTGAAGTCTCGGTTGTAACTTGGTGGTGGTGATATTCATGGCCCGTGAGTGTACGCCGAATGGTCGGCGAATGACCGGAAATGCGTGTGGGATGTCAGAAGAGTGGAGGAAGAGTGGCCTGTGAGAAGTCGGTGGTTCTGTGAGGGCAGTTGGTGGACACCGACATCACGATGGTGTGTGGGCTGCTGTCCCGAGGAAGTGGTTGAACCATGGAGCCCTGGTCAATCGCGACAATCCCGTTGAGCACGTTCGTAAACTGGGACCCTGCTGGCGGGTTCCCCCCGCCCCCTCCGCCTCACCAGCCAATCATATTTGGTAATCGGTTGTCAGCTCGGGACAAGGGGCTTGTTTACTTTGGGGTCTTTCCTGTCTGCTGGTAATTTTGTGGGACCCATGCCGGTGCTTGACGTGCAGGGCCATCTGCGCGGACAACCCCCAAGCACTTCCCATGATCGATTTTATCCAGCAGGATGAGTGGACAGAAGCCGACCACCAAGTTGGCCTGCTACAGTTCTGTGAAAGTTCCAAATCCGTGATAGAACTGCGGTTCCATCGACCCTTCCAGGTCGTCCAGTTCCCTCTCTGTGACAAACCAGAGTTCTCCTTTGCAGTGGGGTCCTGTCAAGCGGTGTCCGCTTGAGTCCCGCCCCTAAAATCCCACGAAACATCCCGGTCCGTGTCTCGGGTACTGTGGAACAGCGGAATGAAATGCCAAAGCCCTGGGTCATGAGCCGCATCTCTGTGTTCTGTCATCCCAGAAGGGCATCCCAACATCCTAAGCATGGAGAATGTGGCTTCTGCTAGTCTCATGGGGCCATCACCGGTTTTTTCTCGGGCTGTGCAACCGCAGGAAAACTGGTTAGGGCCTGCCTCTGCGGATAAGGATGAGGATAGCAGCACCGGAGTATGAATTTCTGGTGACGAACCCAACATTTTCTCATGTGTGACTTCCGATAAGGCGTATCTCCTTGTTCCTCAGTCACATTGCGCCTCGATCGAGCATCGAGCCTGACTGCTCATCAGAGCCGTACAAGACGTGGTGAGGGTCAACAGAGAGTTGCCTGTGAACGATGTCGTGGCTCGACCCCCTTGCTTCATCGGCAGGCGGGTTTGATTGCTCCTACCATCGGAGATGAAGCTCGATTTGTGGGCAAAAAGCTGACCCCCATGGCTCATCGCACCATGAGCTGTATTTCCATGGGCTAATCCGGCTGGTTAGCCAAGTCAAGTTGTCGTTAACGATCCACTTGCGCAGCTCGGTGGCCACCATGGTGGTGATTTTTGTCTCAGAAGGTACGAGCTAATTCGCCCACCTTTCGAATCCATTACAGATTCCCCCCTCCAACGGAAACAGCAAGCATATGGATAGACCCATCCGCAAAGTGACGGGTCTTCTGGATGCGCATGTACCCCGTCCTGACTCCCAATGACAGGCTCCGCGGCCTGTATACGAGCGATTCCCTCGCCGAGAATTGCCCGTCAAGTAGGTCAATGACTGGCGCCTGGGTTTGTTGGTTTTCTCAAAACTTTCTTGTTCGACTTGATGGGCCTGCCTGCTGGATACCGTCACCGTCTAGAATCCTAGTCATTCAAGATTGGTGGAGAGACGGCTGAGAACCTCGGTAGATGCTGAGGCTTGTACCATACGGTAAGAATTGCCGATGTTGGAAGCGGGGTCTAGGAGTGATTTGCGCTATCTTTGATGAAGCTTCTTCCGTCTTGTCGCTTTGAAAGTCCAAAGAAATCTGACACGTTCTCGGAGCACCAATATGTCTTGTGACAAAGGTGACAGTGAGCGGAACGTTTCCGGCGGGGCGGCGGGTTCCTACGTTTTAGAAATCCCAAGTCCGTGTCCTTGGGATTGGTTCACGTATCATCCTTCTGCTCTCATGCGATGAACAAGGTGCCACATCTTGAGACAGAAACGACTTGACTGCTGTCTGTACACCGTGAGAGGGATTTGTTCATGGACAGAGATATCAAAGGAGTATCCGATTGTCAAGGCCCGGTCTGACAGGTCAGCAAGCGAACGAGCTTGTCAAATATGGCAAGGCAGTATCGTGGGCCTTGTAAACGCCATATTTCAGAAGCCCCATGGCTTTCCCTTGCTTCCTGGGAGATGCCCAATCCAGCCTGCCAGCGTCCAGGTCAAGTAGAGACTCGCCAACTTGCACTACCCGCAATGAGGAGCCCTCACACTGAACCAGGGTACGAAACACATTGCATCCCTTGTAGGAGCTGTACAAAGTACACCTGTAACTCTTGGAATCAGGACATCCTAGTCTCCGAGGTGCATCGTTAACCAAGAACACGTCGATTTGGGCGTGTTCTCTCCAATCAGGACGAAAACAATTACCCTTCAGCCGAAGCTAGCGGTGACCTGTAGGTAGGTACGTATCGTGTACCAGGAATAGTTCAGGGCCGGCCGAGGGCTTTTCATATGAAGGACTCGGGTAGAAAGGGACGGTGGCTCCAACCCCATGGAATCATGATGGTGGTAGTCAAATTTGGGTTCCAGCGTCGATAGATTGCGGTAGTCTGTCTGCCCGTCATGAAACATGGCTTTCGGGACCGAGATAGCACTGGTCTCGGCTTGTGCTTGACATTGCTCGGAGCACTTTGTAACTCCTACCAGGATATGTAGACGGACCTCCTACCCGCTACCCTGGTATTTTGCCAAGTGAGCGAGCGGCCGGGCCCGTAGAGGATCTGTTCTCCCACAACCCATGGAAACGATGTACCAGCAGACGTATACGATCGACAGCAACATCGTGGGGTGCAAAAGCCTCGGGTCGGCCAATGTGAGCGATCTGGCCCGAGTCGGATCCACAAAGCAAACTTCGCCCAATTTAAAGTGTGTCGTATGTTTGCCGCGCGCAAAGAAGCGGGTGTACAGGCGCTTTCCCAGGTGCCGGTTCGCGGAGCAAGGCTTTAGGTAAGGGTCCATGAAGGAGAATTTGTCCACCTTTGGGGAGCCCACCAAAGCGCGAGAGAGGCAGCGATCATGGTGAGCCCTAAGGTTTCGAATCCATTTCGCTAGCGAGCGTCTCATCCGACACCGTCACTGCATAAGCTTGGCCATGTGTTTCGCATCTTGCATCTTCCTTCTCCCTCTCTCTTTGCTCTTTCTTCCCATCTTTCCGATCCCCTCCACACCGTGATTTCTCACCATATTCGTGTTTCTTCCCTAATCGCTGTACAATGGATGAAGGGTATCTCTCCTCTCCCAAACTGAGAGTCCACTTACAGTCACTGACCGAGATACAGTGACTTCCAGACAGTTCCTGTCGACGAAACATACCGCGATGTCATACTGCACCACAACAGGGAATACCAACGATATGCCGTGGAACATGGCGTATATTTCTCCCCTGTTGACGATGTGAGAGTTGTCCATCCGCCTGTCATTGCTTCAGCCTAACCATGACTGGCTCAGGACGAAATCGAGTACCTTCAGTACATCCATGGGCTGTTCGACTTGATGTTTGAGAGGAGACTGATCTTTCCACCTATCCCACAACCCCGGAGGATCCTGGACTGTGGCTCTGGCTCTGCCTCGTGGGCCATTGACGTTGCAGAACAACATCCGGAATGCGAGGTTCGTTGAGCCCAGACTGAAAAGTTGTGGTGAATGTGAAAACCGAGAGCATTTTTTGAGCCAAAGGGTCGTGTTATCGCATTGCTGACTTTGAAGATATAGGTGATCGGACTCGATATTTATCCGTATCCAATGCCGGAGGACTTGCCCGCCAACCTGGAATTGCAGATCGACGACTTGAACAGTCCGTGAGACAACCCGAGAGCCTGAGATGTCCGACAACCATAAAACTGACACGCCAGCAGCTCAACATTCCCCTCAAACCACTTCGACCTAGTGCACAGTCGGCTGATGTCCGGCGGTATTCATGCCAATCGATGGATGAATTACCTGACCGACGTATTCAGGATTTTGCGCCCTGGAGGCTGGTGTCAAATGGTCGAGATATACTTCAACGCCCAATCGGATAACGGGACATTGACACCTAGTGAGTCGACTCGTCCAGTGACGCCCTTTTGCACAGTTCTGACCCGAAGCACAAGACCATGCTCTGCAGGTGTGGTCTCAGAGTTATATCCAGAGTGTCCAGCCATATAAGGATCCTAGAGCGGCTCTCCGTTTACAACAAATGTTAACTGAGGTTGGGTTTGTCGAGGTGGAAACAAGACTTGTGACATTGCCCCTGTGCGGGTGGTCGAATGGTGAGTCCGGCAGTCGCTCAGCGGTGGTATAGCGCCCTGTCTAACGCACTTGTAGACCCGCGAGACCACACCATCGGAGAAGCAAGCCGAACCATCGTCCATCGAATGCTATCTTCTCTTTGTGCCTATCCTTTCACGCAGGTTCTGGGGTAAGCATATATCCCAAGTGTCATGGAGATTCCAAAGCTCTTTAACTCACTGATCTTCCAAAGGATGTCACAAACCGACGTTCAGCTCCTGGTAGCGCAAGCCCGGAGTGAAGCTGATAATCCAGCTTTCAAGGTATGTAGACTGAGCCCCGTCCCCGGCTGGGGTCCAAAGGGTCAATGGAAAAGGTGCTAATTGTAACTTTGGCTATTGCATAAGGCCTACTTTCCGGTGTGAGTGGACGCCCCAATACAACTGATTATTTGATGATGGCCGAGAGTGGGAGACTGACTCTTTCTTGCAGCTATGTCTGTATAGGTCGCAAACCAGGTGGTAGCCGGCAGCCGAGCTACACTGCTTATGTTCCGCCAAAGGACAGGAAGCATGGCGATGCGCGGAAGCGGGCTCGGCATTGAAGCTTGTCTCGAGATGGATACTTGAGCCTCGTGTCTTTCTCTCTTCGAAGTCTGTATTAACTCCTGATCAGAAAATCCGAGGCCTGCATCCTACATATCTTTGCTTAGCCGGGCTTCGAAACGAAAGCATCACCTCCGGGGGACTTGAATGGCGCGTAAAAACAGCAAAGACGGCTATGACCAACGCATCTGGAATTGACCCCAAGTGGAAACCACAAACGCGACTCGGTGCCGAAAAGATGGGTGGGAATGATACCGACCAGAGCTTGATGGGCGGTCCCCCTCGACAAGCCAAGAGATGGTACCGGAGAACGCAGCGGCAAAGACGATCGAGTTCATAGATTGGGATACACTCGCTGTCGCAGACAAGAGTTGCAAGTTGAAGTGGACCGGGAGCGTTGTATTGAAGCGAAGAACCAAGAATACCTCAACGCGCGGGATTGGTGAATCGACGGGACCGATGGAATGGTGAAGCGGGAGCTTGGGCGCTGTTGCTTTGACAGGAGGACATCTAGCGGGCGAAAAGTCTGCCCATCAGTCCTTCCTCCGGTGACTTGTCCAGTTCAGGTAGCCAGACTCGGGGAAAGGAAGGAGGAGCCTTGTGGCAATTACCGAATTAAGAAGCTGAAAGGTTGAACTGATCATCGATTCCTTCCGTGTACGCCACGACTGTTTGAGTTCTGGAAAGTCCCGCGCGTTAACAGTTCCAGTTATCGGGACGTGGCGAGATTGAGCTGCTACCTTGGTTCCAGGCTAATTCAGCCGGTCTACGCTCCAGCTCCCATCGATGGCTTCCACTTTGTCCCACTGCAGTGTTTCAACGGGATATTTCCCGTCTGTTGGTAGCATAGGTAGGAACTTGGCCCGGAAACTGGGATTATTTACAGAAGCGAGGGGCTAGGATACGCTCGTTGAGGTTGACGTCCGAAAAATGACCAGCCGCCCGTGCCAGCCCCGCTGCAGTGCAGAGGGACATGAATCATGGCAAGAATGCCCTCAGTTCTTTCCCCGTTATGAATGTTCTGCAGCAAATGCTCCATAAGCTAGTACTCCCATCCTGCACCTTCATTGGCGTCATCATCACCAACAGACCTCCCGCTCGGCTTCAAACATCGAAGTAGCGACATCCACATTGGGCTGGTTCCGGACAATACAACATCATGCCTGGAAGCCATCCCGACCGCGGAGATGCGATAACCTGGGACATCCATGGATATGGACGACAATCATCAACTCCTTGGGCAATAAAATCGATTCCGGTCGTCAATCGAGGGTGTTATCGCTAAGCGCTAAAGGTGAAGTAACGGGACCATTGGAGTCCACTGGCGGGACCGGCACTACGGATGAGTTCCGACCCTTGCAATACCATGAATGCCTAGCGTTGAAGTCTCCGGCGCGACTCGGGATGTTGAAAGTTGCAATGTGGTGGAACTTTGATTCAATGAGGAAGTGCCGTGCCCGTGCATCACATCGGAAGCCCGAAGACAGGATGCAGGGAAGCTGCTAAGAACACAACACCAACAAAACAGCAAAGTGCAATTCAATCGACAGCCTTATTTCGACAGTAGCACCATCTCTAAGAAAGGATACCACCATGTTCAAGATTTCCATTAGGTACCTACACTGACAGACCTTGAATCGATTATAACCCCCCCTTTGACATTTCCATGTTCAGGTACAGTAGATACTCGACGAGAAGCTAACCCTAACCCGTGCGGCCCCACCTTGGCGGTAGCATCGTCGTTAGCCAACCGAGCCGCAACAGTCTCGGCGCTGTAGCTCGGGCTAGTCCGGGGACGTCCCAACAGGGTCCAGTTTATTTCTGGGGCAACCAATCAACAACACATCTACCTCGAATTTGAGATCTCGGATTCTACTGGACGATTAGGTTTGTTACAGGAAGCTATCAGCTCAACTCCCCGCTGTAACCTCGACACTTTCACCTCAGCGACCGCCTCGTTGCATCCGCCGGACCCGTCTCTCTTTCATCCATCCCCGAACGAGTATCCCGTCACTCTTCAGTCGCACATACCCATCATGGCCGCCCGTCTTCCCGCCAGCTTCATCGGAAGCTTCCTCGCTCGTTCTACTCCCCGCCAGACCTGCCGCTTCACCCGCAGCGCCGTCACCACCACAAGATGGTCCCAGCAGCTCCCCAGCAAGTCCATCAGGGCATACTCCTCCGAGACCGCCCCGGCGCCCGCTCCTCTCTATGCTAAGCTGAAGGGTGACCTCAAGACCGCCATGCGCGCCAAGGATGCCCCTCGCCTGGCCGTTCTGCGCGCCGTTCTTGCCGCTGTTCTCAACGCCAGCAAGACCTCCCAGCCGATCGAGACGGATGCCCAGCTCGTTGCCCTCCTCCGCAAGACCTCCCGCGCCACCCAGGAGGCTGCCGATCAGTTCCGCGCCGCCGGCCGTGGTGACCTTGTCGAGAAGGAGGAGTCGCAGATCCGTGTACTTGAGGAATACATTGCCGGTAGCGGCGTCCAGTCTGTTGACGAGGCGGAGCTCAAGGATATGGTCCTGGCGGTTCAGTCGGAGCTGGCGGCCGAGGGTGTCGATGCTAAGATGGGCGAGGTCATGAAGAAGCTTTTGGGTCCTGGCGGACGTCTCGATGGCAAGGATGTCGAGAAGACCACGGTTGCCAAGATCGTCAAGGAGGTTATGGGCTCCAAGGCTTGAATGGACTATGGCGGAGGATATTGGAGAAATAACCAACTCGAGGCGTCTGCGGAAACCCGATTCAACTTGACTTCACCCCTCTACGTCGAACTATACGACTCACGATACCGATCCGATTCAGTGTATTAATATCACAACTTTGTACAACAACATCTCTAAACGAGCGGCGGATGGCTAGAGATACACAAGAATATGCGGTGGAGGCATGATGGATGATATCACGAATAGTGTTGGAAGAAAACAACACCTGCTGGCAACAGCGAATACTGGGACTGGAATTGAGGAAAAAGCGTCCATTTTCTGGGATGCTAGACGGAAAAGGCGCATTCGCATACGGCTGTTTATGTCTATCTAGACGTTATGGAAAAAACATACACGTCCCACCCAGACGGCATTAGGAACGGAAAAATCTCACCACTTAAACCAACACTCGCACACCGCCAACCTACGTTATCCATCTCATGCGAAGTCGCAGCTTTGCGGTGATACTGTCCCAGAGGGTTTCTCTCCCATGGTGTGGCGACTTTTTTTTTAAAAAAAAAAAAGAAGAAAAAAAAGAGAGAAACTCCAGACCCAGGCTGCTAACATATCCGCCGACTCTTCCCTTCGAGACGTAGGTATTGCACCACCAACAGGAGCTTCGAGCGTCTTGGGACGATTTCATAATCTCTTTTCTTCCAGCCTGAACCTCACCGGTTACGTGCCACAAGTCCCTTCCGTCCCATGGTTCATGTCGGTGAGGGTTATTGCTCACAACGTTTTTCCATCCTATCCAACCTGTCATCAAACAACTTTGTCAGCAATCCCGAATGCCAAGGAACCCTTGACCTGCGCATTCCATAACGTAAGCATTGTAAGAACTTTGCCTTGGCCATCAACTACCTGAGAAATCTAAGCGGTTCAAAATGCGGTGAGGCCTGGAATAAGTAAGGTAATCTCATTCGAAAGGCTCCAATCGCGCAATGTTACCTCTCGGGTATGGTTGCCGAAAACCAAAATTCGCAAAGTTGGGGAAACACAAAGGCAAGCGGAAATAATACGCGGCGTTTTCTGTGGCACGGCTTGGTTCATCTCAAAAACAAACGAAAAAAAGTTTTTGTCCAGATTAAGGACGGGAGTGTTAAGTAACGTCCGATGTTGTTGGGGTAGGTAGCACTTGATTTGTTTCAGGGAGACACACCATTCATCTACCAAAATGGGATCGCAAAGATATTTCTCGCGAACATGACCATCCACCCTAATAAATACCCGCGCCAAGCGATGAATCATGGCAAGCTCAAGAGTCAAAGAAACGCATATTGTCTTGGATCGGAGTTAAGTTGATGATGTTATCCGGTTCTTTATCTCATGGATGGTGGGGTTTGGAGTTTGTCTTGGAGCGGCCCGAAGTTGCGAGGGGTTGTGTAAGTGATATACGGTATTGAAATAATCAGCTACGCCGGTTTGCGCTTGAGCTATGTCCATGTGAGCTTTGATGCTTACCTTAACCTATTCTTTAAAATTTCCTTGAAACTGTAACTTTCCTCCGCCTGTGAAATTTCTCTATGTGTCCCCCTGACTGGAATTCGTCATCTCAAACTAAAAGTAGAGATAAAAGTCACCTGCCTCCCGTTGAGACTCGAACTGGAGACGCACTATTTATGAGGAGACAAGAGTGTAAGATACCGGTAAATGTGTGATAATATGAGTCTGAAAGTAGGGGGTTCAACGTGGCTGTATTGTGTATGTTCTGTTGTGCTAATCTATACCTGGTTCGATATCTGGCATTTAGTATAAATCCCGTACTAATCTGCTCCTCAATCCTGTGACTGTATACGTATATATCCCCTGCCGTCTAATACACCCCTTTAAATT
This sequence comes from Copromyces sp. CBS 386.78, assembly GCA_030685235.1. Classification (NCBI taxonomy): domain Eukaryota; kingdom Fungi; phylum Ascomycota; class Sordariomycetes; order Sordariales; family Sordariaceae; genus Copromyces; species Copromyces sp. CBS 386.78. The sequence continues at coordinate 77,344 of MU839114.1, read as the reverse complement.
TGGCGTACAAACCGTACTAGATCTACTTAAAAATACCCTAAAATCCTTCTAAAACTAGTTAAAAATAATGCTATTCTTAAATATAATCCCTAATTATTCTTCTTTATTACGGTAGTTTTTAAATTATTATTCGTAAGAACTATTAATAAATATACTCGCTGTTTCGTTACCTGTATCTTCTTTACTAAAATCCTTTATACCTTTAGGGCGCTTTGTAATAATATTTCCGTTACTAAGTTCTTATAATTAAATTAGTAATTATTATAATTCTACGAATCCTAGTTATTCTAGCGAAGTTAAATAAATTACGAGAGGGAAGTTCTTCGTAAGCCCGTTAACGATTTACTTTTTAATCGGTACGTATACTATATTAATTAATTTTCTCTCTTATACTTACTTTAATTAATATTTATATACGTTTATATATTTAAACTTCGTAACCAATTATATTCCCTCCTTTATAATAAAATAGATTATTTATTTATTATTATACCCTATAAGGGTCCCCTCCTAATTTAGGAATTTTAGTGTAAGTTCGTTAAATAAGCAGCGGGCGTAGATTGTTTCTTTAGTACTTTAATTTAAGGATAGTAGTTTAGCTTCTATTAATAAAGTTATAACGGTATTTTATTTATTAGTACGCTAATTAATAATATTATTTAGTAATTATATTACGAACGCTTATAAATTCTTATAATTAAGGGAATTATTTATAAATAAGGAATTAATTATAATATAAAAATCCTAGCGGTCTTTGCTATTTAATTAAAGGGCGAAATTTTAAGTTATAAGAAAATAGAAGATTACCCGATTTACTATTATATAATAAGTAGGACTAGGGTTAGAATTAAATTAAACGAATTTAAAGACCGGGAAGGCGACGTCTAATCGTAATATAATAGCGATATAGAGGATAAAGCCGATTTTTATTTAATATATAATAATTTCGTATAGTATAGCGCTATTTTAGTAGGGGAATAATTCTTCTTTAATTATTAAAATTATATATAATTTTTTAGTTCGTTTTACTTTATTGGCGATCTTCTAAATATATTTTCGCTAAGAGAGCTAGATTAGCCTTTTTTCGCGGTTTCGAATAATTTCGATATTTAAGAACTATTTTAACGGATCTCCATTAATTAGTTAATATTTCTATTCTATAGTAGTTATTACCCCCTTAATAGTGGCGATCTCTTAATCCCTATACTTATAAATAATAATAATATTATTAATGTAAAAGAATAAGAAAATATTATTTTTAACGAAGATACTAGGTTCTATAGAGAGAGGATTTATACCTATAGTAATTAGGGTTCTAGTAAATTTTTGCTGCTAGAGGAAAAGAGATTTCTATAGATTATATAACGTTTGTAATAACTAGAATACTTGGCCTTTCCTTATATAATTAGGGGGAGGTTTTATATATACTAGCTTATTGAATAATATATTTACAAACGCGTTTTTTATATTGTATTAAGTTAAATCGAGGTTGAAGTAAGCCGCCATTGTTATTAGGATGCGGAACGATTTAATTATTAAAGTCGCTACGTACGTTTTTTATACGCTATCCTTAAACTACTAATCTCTTCGTATAATTAAATGTATTTTATATTTAAGGAAACGGCCGTTTTAATCGAATTTATAAATATATATTTATATTAAACTAAATATTTCGTTATTTCTAAATTCTTCGGCGCTAACTTACTTCTAAAATTTAAAATCCTTATATTTATTTAAATATTCCTTTTCTACTTCTTTAAAGAGTTTTTTAAAGGGATAAGAATTAAATTATTTATAGTTGTTAAGAAGGGGTAGAAAGTTAAATTAATAAAGGGTTTTTAATATACTTTTTATTTTATAGCGATATATAAATTCCTTTATTATTTTTAATTTAGAATTATAGCCGGGGTCAATTTCGATCTCTTTCTTTTTTATTTCTTCTAAAAAAACTTAATTTATAATTTTATTTCCTTAAGTATTTATTAATTTATTCCTTTATACGGATATAAAGGATACGGCCTATATAAAGTACTAATTTATAATTAACTATAAATTTTTATTGGATTAAAAGAGGTCGATTACTAGGAATACGGTTAAGCTTTTAGGAAGGGTTGGTAAATACCCTTCTTCTTTATCCTTTAAATTTAAGACTGTATTTTAAAAATCCAACGACCTCTATACTAGTAGTATTAACGGGGGTTCTTCTAAAGGCCCTTATAGGTTTTCTAGACCTGCTTACAGATCTTATATTCTAAATTCTTCTTTTTCCCTTAGTATATTTAATTCGTTTAGAAAGCCTTAGGTAATAGGGTTAGGAATTCCCTCCTTAATAGTACTAAATTAAAAGAGATTTGCTTATACGGTATTTATTTAATAAATTTTTTTTAATTATATAATTAATTTTTTAAAAGAGATATTAAAGGTATTATAGATTTTTTTAAAGTTATTAGAAAATACTTCGTCTTCATTAAATACAATATTTTATATAATAACGATAATATTTATATATAGGTTCTAAATCCGGTAAATATTAATTAATTAATACTTTATTAAATATTTAATTTATATACGGTCTTTAAATTTTATAGTTTTATTCTACTCCTTTATTACTTCTATAGAGAGGGCGAAGGCTTTACAACTATAAATTTTAAAGTGTACGATAGTTAGGGACGGATTTACTAGTAGAACGATATTATTTTTAAATTAATAAAACGTTTTAAATCTTTCTTTAGAGGATTTCTAATAATATTCAACTTTAGGAATTAGGTTATATAAATACGTAATTACTCTAATAATTTCTAATTATAATTTATAGGGTAAATTCGTACCCGAACGTATTATTACCACCTTAATTTTGATTATACCCTTTAAACGTTCTACGCCGCCGTTTTAAATTTACGTATAAAGCATTAAGGGTTTGATACTAATTCCTTTATTAGAAAACCAAGCGGTAATTTTCTTACTATTCGTTATTTCGTTATTATATTCAATAATACGAAGTACTATTTAGTATTTCGTCTATAGATTTATAAATAGGGATTCTAAATACGTAATAATAGAATCCGCTTTTCGGTTACTTAAATAATATATTTAGACAAACTTAAATTATCGATTTATAACTATTATTAAATTTGAATATTCTATATTACCGAATTTTACCTTTTTATATAAAAAGAAATCGATAGCGAAATATAACCCGGGTCCTTCGAAGTAATCCCGAACTTCCTTACGTACTTAGCGCTTTAATTTAGCCTTTATATATAAATTGTAATAAATTAAATCTAGTCTCTTCAACCGAATATTATATATTTATTCAATAAATTTAGCGAAGGTATTAGGGTTAGGGTAGTTAAATCGAAAATACTAGCGGAGAGGATTTCCCTCCCGGGGCTTTTATTTAGAATAATTAGAATGCTATATAATAAAGGAGGATTTATTAAGGCTATTATTCTATAGGGGGATATATTCTAATACAAATTAATTATAATAAGAGTGGATATTGTAAATTAGGGAGTTTATAAAGCTAGAATGTAAATAACTATTTTTATAGTCCTAAAAGATCTACTCCTCTTCGAATTTTCTTAAGGAAATAAAGTTGTAGGTTATATTTAGTACTAATACGATATTAATAAAGTATAGATCGTAACCTCCTTTATTATTTTAAATTATTAATATAATATTTTTATATCTTTCGATAAGTATACGTTTATCCTTAGCCTATATATAATTATTAAAGTTTATAGGATTTAGGTTATCGAATCGACTAACTTTATTAAAAATATAAATTATTATACTTAAATCGAAGATCGCTAAATTTCTTAGTAGGTATACGGTATTACAGTAATCCGCAGTAGGTACTAAGAAATTATTTTTATTAATTCGGCGATTAAATTAATTTTTATTATCTTCGTTTACTTATTTAAAACGGTTAACGGTTTCCTTAAAGTATTTATCCTTTTTTAAATTCACTTCTACCCGTTTTTAAATAGTAAGGGATTCGACTTAGCTATTGAAAGTTATTTATAATTTTATATAATAGTATTATTTTAATTTATAGCCGTAAAATTTATAAAGCTTGTACGGTAGTCGAAATTTCTTTAACGAAGGTAGGGACGAGAAGGAGGTACGTTTATTTTTATTAATATTCTTTTTAAGAGCGGATTTCTTACCGGTTATCTTTATAGCCTTTCTTTATCTTTCTACCCCCGGGCTAAATTATTTATTATTATTAGGAGCGTCCTCTTTAGTAGGTTTATTATTTAATATAGTTGCGAATACTATACCTTTAAACAGGGGGGCGTAACCTTTTCCCTAAATAACGTTTACTATTATTATTTTATAAAAGTCTTTAATTATAGTTCGGAAGGAGATTTGGAAATTAAAATCTTCTTCAATCTTTTTATTATATTAGAACTAGTAAATTTCTGCTTAGTTATTGTAAGGAGAAGATTTAATTGTATTATAGAATTTTAGAAATTAGAAATCGGGTTTATTAATATTAGGAATTTACTAAATAATATAGAAGGTTATAGCCGATTCTTATTAAAAAGTCTAATTAAATTAATTATAATTTCCTTTCGTAGGGGGTTTAAGAAGGTTAAAAAGGGTAGCTTTAGCGAGTTTTTTAATTTCGTAATCGTTAAAGGAAGCGGATTTAGAGAGGTTATTATACTATTTATATAGTTTAATACATTAAATAAGGTTAATTTCGCGGTATTAATCTCTAATAATTTTAGTTATTTATCGATTTAGCGTAGTCTTTTTAATACCTAAGTCCGAAAGGGCTTTAATTTTAATACGCTAATCCTATTTTTTAGTTATATAGTTATAATAATTGCGTTTATAAAAGAAGTTGTAAATTTGCGTCGTATTAGAAAGTTTTCGTTCTTTAATTCTACGTTCGGCGGGGGTCTCCCCTTCGGAGGGTATACTTTAATAATTAACGATATTAAATTTTTTTAAGTTAATAAGCTAAAGTATTTAGTTCGTTAGATCGATATATTTCTAGAGGCCGAAATTTTAGGCCTAAGAAATAAAGGCATTTTCCTACGCGGGCTAATTCTTAGGTGCGTTAAGTATAATACTATTATTGGATTTAGTTATAAAAAATATTATTATTTTAATTTTTAATTATTGAATCGCTAGCGATAGTTTTAAACGATTAAATTAATAAGACTTTTAATTGTAATAATATAGGTTTGAAAGTAGGGAGTTTAATATGGTTGTATTGTATATATTCTATTGTGCTGATCTGCACCTAGCTCGATATTTAGTATCTGGTATAAATCCCGTACTGATTTGCTCCTCAATCCCGTGACTATGCACGTGCATATCCCCTGCCGTCTGACAAAATGTTGCTCCCCACGAGTTGCCCACCACCAGGAACTGGTCGCGCTAAAACGCCCCGTGACTTGCAGGGCACAAAGTGTCTAGTGGCACGTGCTGCCGTATCTGCTCCAGTCTGTGAGGGTCACGCGCCTATCGCATCCCAACGAGGGGCCGCGATAACAGTCCAAAATAACCTAGGTAAGGAAGCTTCCGTCAGATACAGCTTCAACACTTGTCCAAATGTTCGTCTGTTGATCTTTCGTTTGCCTTCGTTCCAAAATCAAAATTGCTGATAGCGCGAGATACCCCGGCCTTCTTGTTTGGAACGGGGTTTGCTCATATTTGCGAGTGGCAAGGTTTCTCATTCTCGCCTTTCTTTCAACTCACACCTGCACTCCCTTCTTTCCATTCCAGGCCTCCTCTCTCGTTTCTTCCACTTGCCAAAATCTTTCTGGTCACAAATTCACAAGCGCTGTGAAGAGTTGCCCCTCCATCCATACATCCGAGAGACGAACCCGCCTTCCACCACTTAAAATAGCAGCCTGGACCTTGACTGGACCTGGATCACTGGCACAGACCCGAAGACCCTGTTGCATCTCGCATCCGATCGCTATATCAATACGACCCATACACATTGCGCGCGGACTGTTGACGATTTGACCTCTACTTATATCAGGAAAGCTTCACTTTGCGCCTGCCACTCCCTCACACAAGGGATTGGTCCTGCCTTGCTTCCATCCGCTGAAAAGGTACTTGTTTGCACGACATCGGTTCGGTACATGCGCGGCAACCGCAAAGGTGCAGAGATAAAGGTACCGGGTACTACAGCACGCAGGTTACCTTGATCCGCCTGTTGTGCATCCTCTCCAAGCCACACTGCTACCAACCACCACCACAAGACACGTCCACATTCCGGATCGTCCCTCAGCCTCCCGCCGCCGCTGAAGGCACGCCGCGACGATAAAGATCTTCCTGTGCTTGTGATGACGGCGGTCGTTGCATCATCTTACAACGGGAACGGTTAACCACAGACTGCACGTCGCCGGCATCTTTTCGCCCCGTTCAGTGGAATCACTGGACCCTGAACACCAGATAAGTGGACAACAACTTACATGAACAACTCAACGCAATATCAAATTCCACGTTCAGATACTAGACGTTTCGGTCTTTGGCATCTGAAATCAACTCCAGCGGAATCTGCTCTGCTTGGACACCTGGACTGAACCGACGGTGAACCACTACCAAATCGCCAGTAAGTTTGACCCATTCACCCGGTGTTAACGCCGAGTGCGCTACCCTGCGGTGCGTTGCGGATACTTTGATAACCGCGGGCCTGTTGATTCACTCTCTTCCTCCCCGCCTCTTTGTTTCCCAACCTTCACTTTTCATCCCACAATTCATGTACCCTCACTTCTCCTTGCAAACCAGTATTCCTCAGCGTTTGCCTGGCTAGAATCCCTTTTCTGCCGGCTTTTCATTTGGATTTGCCTCACGCAATTGTCACCGTTACCCAGTGCTGACAGCAACGACCAGGCAAAATACACATCGCTCGCTACAGTATCGCGGCAGCTCGACAATATGTCGTGGAACCCGGAAGCGCTCCTGAACCCCAAAGCTTCTTCTGCTGCCTCCTCAACCTCAGACTTGACCTCGCAGCCTGGGGCATCCCCTTCATTCCAGCAACCCACATTCGCACATCAGATTCAGAGTGTGCCTTCAAGCCCGACCTTTCAGTTCACTAGTCCAAATGACCAGCCACTGAATATTGACTTCGCCGGCCTGCCTTATGGCGCCACCATGCATGGCCATGTGCGAAACGCGCCGACCTTTCCCATTTTCCAGAACGGCTTCGTTCCTCAGGTTGAACGACTCCACAATGTCCAAGACCGCATCTCTGTGCCTCAACCGAAGCGCAGAAAGACGTACAACGAAAACGACCACTTGCGCACGAATCCGTTTGGAGGGACCAGCAGCGGATTGCTTGCGGAACAGTTCGGGCAAAATGGCACTTCAGGGGCTTCGACACCAGTGGCGATGATGACAAGGCAAACCGAGACAGTCGACTTGACGGAGGGCGACTCAGAAGCCGCTCAGCCTCGACAGCAGCTCGACCTGACCAAAGATGAAGAAGTTTGCTACGGTATGATCGAGGGAACTACTATCAACTGCCATCGGGTTCCTGCTCCGAAGCCTGGCATGGTGTCTCTTCTTGGCGAGATATACTGGCCGCAGATCAAGGTCATACTCAGGAAGCGGGTGGATGATACCGACACGAATAGAATTCCTGCCTACGATTGCACCCGGGTCGCCTTTGGGTATCTTGACGCTAAGACGTCGTATTGTCTAGGGAATCTCCTCACGTCCGCTCTGGGAATACGTACTGATTGTAGGATCCCCCCGAGGCGTAAAAGCAACCCCAATGAGAAGGCTGGCGAGGCGATCTCGGCGGCGATCCCTTTCGAGCTCATGCTCTACGGCCCTCGCAAGCTTGCGATTCAGATCGGAAACCACTTGGCTAGACATCATCTCGCCCTTCTCAGCCCGCCGCGCGTCGAGCCTGGCATCAAGGTCTTCAACCCCCATGCGAAGGAGAATAGGCCAGCCCCTCCGGCCCGATCTAACAGCTTGGGTGGAACAACTTCCTATTCTCTGCACCATTCGGCAACCAACCGTACCCCTGAGGAGATCCGCAGCGAAGTGATGAGTGTCTTTGACTCACTCCCGAAATCGGAGAGTTTGGAGCAGATGGAGCCCGACCCGCGTATTACCACTGAGCTCCTTAAGCACCAAAAGCAGGCCCTTTACTTTATGACCGAACGTGAAAAAGACATCATTCAGGATTACGGTGATAAACTCACACGGTCCACTTGGCAGCGCAGAAAAGACCGTGGCGGAGTGGATTTTTACTACAACGTCGTCACTATGCAAAACCAGAGAGAGCGTCCGCCACCAGCCCTGGGAGGTATTCTGGCAGACATGATGGGTAAGTCACCAAAGATATGAAATTTTCCGTGTCCTCATACTGAATCTCTTCATTAGGTCTCGGCAAGACGTTGAGTATCTTGTCGCTTATCACCAAGACGATGGATCAGGCTACGGCTTGGAGCCTCGAAGCTCCTGTGCAACCGCCGAGGCTGCCCGAGAAAAAGCAGCCCAATGCAGCTCGGTACTTTGAGGTGCCCAAACCTCAAGCCGTGGGCCTAACGCCGGTGCGACTGAATGGAAAGGCAACACTCTTGGTTTGTCCTCTGAGCACGGTTACGAACTGGGAGGAGCAGATCAAGCAGCATATCAAGCCTGGAGGCCTCTCTTACCACATCTATCATGGTCCCAACCGTATCAAGGACGTGCAACAGCTGGCTCAGTTCGACCTCGTCATCACAACCTACGGATCGATCTCGAGCGAACTCAACCTCCGCGCCAAAAACAAGGCAGGCGTATATCCCTTGGAGGAGATTGCCTGGTTCCGCATCGTTCTAGATGAGGCACATATGATCCGCGAGCAAAACACATTGGCGTTCAAGTCCATCTGCCGGCTTCAGGCAAGCCGCCGTTGGGCTGTCACCGGTACACCGATTCAGAACAAGCTCGAGGATCTGGCCTCGCTTCTAGCATTCTTGCGCGTCAAGCCCTTTGACGAGAAGATCAAGTTCTTGCAGTACATCATTGGTCCGTTCAAGAACGCCGATCCCGAAATCGTGCCGAAGCTTCGGGTCCTCATCGACACAATAACGTTGCGTCGTTTGAAGGACAAGATTAATCTTCCGCCACGAACCGACGAGACCGTTAGGCTTGACTTTACACCTGAGGAGAAACGTGTGTATGATTGGTTTGCGCGAACGGCAAAGGAGCGAGTGTCGGTTTTGACCGGACAAGCCATCGGTCAGGAACGTATCATTGGAGGCAAGACAATGATTCACATCTTGCGTTCCATCTTGCAGCTTCGCCTTATCTGCGCTCACGGCAAGGATCTTCTCAACGAAGATGACCTCAAAGAGCTGCAGGGAATGACGGAAGACACGGCCATTGATCTCGATAGCGACGATGAACAAGGCCAGTCTGTGCTATCTGAGAGCAAGGCCTACGAGATGCTCTACCTGATGCAGGAAGGAAACAGCGACAACTGTGCTAGGTGCAACACTAAACTGGGTTCCAACGAGGTCGTCGACCTTGACTCCGAGCGTCAGGAGGACATCGTTGGGTATATGGTCAAGGCTAACTGTTACCACGTCTACTGCAACAAATGCGTCGACCATATCAAAAACGAAGCATGCTCTACGTGTGCTGGCATGGCCAGGCCTGGTTGCATAGAACTCCACCGCGCCCGTGCTATGGCCGAACACGAATCGAGAATCGCCAAGGTCGAGAACGGAGACGTAAACAAAGACCTTACCGCTTACTCCGGACCACACACCAAGACTCGCGCACTTGTTGCCGAGCTGCTGGCGGACAAGCAGAAGAGCGAGGCAGCGCCCCACGAGCCGCCATACAAATCCGTCGTCTTCTCCGGCTGGACTTCGCATCTCGACCTCATCGAACTCGCCTTGAACGACGCCGGCATCACCTTCACCCGCCTCGACGGCAAGATGACGCGCACAGCCCGCACCGCAGCCATGGACAAGTTCCGCGATGACCCTTCAGTACAGGTCATACTCGTCAGCATCATGGCCGGCGGTCTCGGCCTGAACCTGACCACCGCCAGCAGCGTGTACGTAATGGAGCCGCAGTTCAACCCGGCGGCGGAGGCGCAGGCTGTCGACCGCGTGCACCGCCTCGGTCAGAAGCGGCCCGTGCGCACGGTCAGGTATATCATGGCCAACAGCTTTGAGGAGAAGATGCTCACGCTGCAGGATAAGAAGAAGAAGCTGGCGAGCTTGAGCATGGATGGTAGGGATAAGGGACAGGTGATGGATCGCACGGATGCGGCGAAGCAGAGGTTGATGGATTTGAGGAGTCTTTTCAAGTGATCTCTCTTATCTTGCCTCGGTGCGGCTCATAAAGGGATGGATGGGTGGCCATTTCGTTATTTTTTTATTCACAAAGACGGGATAGACGGATCGTGGATTTCGCAAGAGGAGTTATGCGTCCGGGCTGGGTCAATTACTATGGCATGGCGTTACCTCTGGCTTATGGCGCGATGGGAACATATTACAACAGGCTCGGCTAGATTACAAGATGTAGACGGGTTACGGACGTCGGCTTCTCTTCCCTGCTCTGCTTTGGCTGTTTTTTCTTCGCCCACTTACTCGCTCGACAAAGGGCGATAATGATCATGGTGGTGGTCCTGCAATGAGCTTATCTAGATATGGAGCGGCAACGAACTGGAGGATATGTGCTATTCTCGCGCATTTTCATGGTGTGCTTTATTTATTCAAATCAAGCATCTGTACTCTCCTCATATAGCATGGGTATACTGGGATTTATTCTTTAGACACTCGGGACAATCATACAGCCCCTAGTGTACCGGCTACAGCTATCTCATACATAGATGGCCACCCTTTTGCGGAGACGTGCAGTATCTGCTGCCGGTCGTCGGCGGGTTATCTTGCTACTCTAGTCACAGCTGGAGTCCCAGACCGGATGTCTCAAGGGATGGTTAGGTACTTAGTCCAATGGCGATATCATCCTAAAGTGTGCCAGATGATATATACACAGTACCTGAGCCCTGAAAACATCGTGGGCATACGGACAGACGCAGATAGCAGACAAGAAGATAGGAAATCACAATACAGAATGAACGATACCCGCTAGACGTAACATCATAAGTCCAAGTTCCCCACTACATCGTCAACATCAAGCGGGTTTAGCTCAGTTGGGAGAGCGTCAGACTGAAGTCCACTTCACTCATAAATCTGAAGGTCGTGTGTTCGATCCACACAAACCGCATCTTCTTTTGCTTTTTGCACAATTGGTGTCATGAGACGCACTGAAGTGGTTGGTGTTGGAGTCGTTTTGGTTTTTCTTTTTTCTCTCATCGATCGATCAGATTGTGGTATTTTTGTTCTCTTTTGTGCTGCGAGACGGATCGATGAATGTGAATCCGTCCGTCAGTCACACCTGATCCGTTTTTGCGGGCAAAAGAATACTGCCCAAGTCCACCACCATCTTGTAGGAACCTGTACCCAGCAGGTTTAGGAAGCATTATAATGAATGGTTCATATCCATTTCGTCATGCTCATTCCCGCGTATTCTATGGACCGTTTTTGTTCCTCAGCTTGCAAGATCAATTGCCATTAAATATGTCTAACGTTCGGTTTTACAACTCATGCCAACCCGATGCTACCTACCCATTACCCTTACTCAACATCTTCCTTTCCCCAGAGCCGTGCCGGACCAGCTCATTTAGATCATGACCCTCCTGAGCCCTTCTGTGCCCGCAAACACTTTCCTACCCGTAACCGCACACCTCCCCTCTCCACTCTCCCACTTGCCCTCCCGCTCCTTGGTCATGAACTTCTCCTGCCTGGCATGCGTCCCGCTCATCCACTTGTGTATGCACGAAAAGCAGTAGACCACGCCGGTCTGACACGCCGCCGGCGTCTGTATCTCGTCCTCGCAAATGGGGCAGAGGTCCGAGCTCTTGGGCGGTGGCACCGTGAAGATGGGCAGCAGCGTCGAAGCCGCTATGGGCGCCGTCTCCGGCGTCGGCTCCTTGCTTTCTTCAGTCTCATCCGCCTTCTCCTCCTCCACCACCACTCCATCCTCCGACGTCCTGGTGATCTTCGGCTTGGGTTTATTCCTCGCCTGCGCCTCCACCAAACCCGTCACCGTCGGCGGCGGCAGATCCAGGCTCTCGGCCGCCTTGCGACTCAGCTGCTTCGCGAAGTCGGAAGCGTACCACCACTCGAGGAACTTGAGCGCGAAGATACTTGTCGGTAGAACCAGGCTCAAACCACCCATCAACCGCCGTCCCATATTTCGTGGACTCAACAACGACCCTCCTGACCTGGGCGCTCCGCCCTTTGCAACAGCCTTCTCCAAAGCGTCAATAGCCTGATAATCCGCGCCATTCATCCTCCTCACTCTCGTCCCGATCATCCACAGGAACGGGTTATGGTACTTGGTGTTATCAAACAGATACCCCAAGTTAAACGCCAACATGGCAAAGTAGTAGGCCGCATTCAAACTCGGATAAACGTTCCTCAAAAACCAGCGGTAATAATAAAGGAACCTCTCCTTCATCTTGGCGCCCTTGGCCGGCGGACGCGTATACTGCCCACCCAACATGGCGCGGGGGGCATCCACCTCGTACGCCTCATCCAGCTTCCTCTTGAGGTACGGAATCCCGACCATGACAGCCAGATTCTTCCAGATGTCCGCATCTGACAACTTGAGCGCATCGCGGACTACGTTCGGAGCAGAGGCCGCAGCGCGGGGGATTTCGGCCGCGAGGGCCTTCTCGCGCTTGAGCCCGTAGAAGTGCTCGGTGAACGAACCGCCGCGGGTTTTGAGGTAGTGCCGCTCGACTAGCAAGCCTGCAAGGGCGTACAGCTCGTCGAAGGAGTTGAGGATGCGGAGGAGGTAGCGCGGGTAGCGGTGCGTGAGGACCGTCAGGAGGTAGCGCAGGGTTGGAGGGAGGAGGGAGGCGAGCTGTTGTTCGGATAAGAGCTCGAAGAGGGAGGGCTTGCCGTCGTCGAAGGTGCCGCGGAGGGCGGTGACGAATTCCATTTTTGACGGCTGTGGTTTTGTGGTTTTGGTTTGGTGATGGGGGCTGGGATGGGATGGGATGGGCTCCCGCCGGTTTGAATTGGGGGATATTGGGTCTCGAGATTCGGGATCGGGATCGGTGTCGCACGATTACGGAGTTGACTGTCTCGATGTTATGCCGTCGGCGCGATTATCGTCGGATGATGATCCGTCAATGAAATTGTCGATTTGTCGTTGTCAAGGTCACAAATGTTCGGAATGGAATTGAAGACGCAAAGACGGGGCCGCGGTTCGAGAAACGGGGCTGGACCTCCTGGAATGTCGTGAACAAGGGGCCGGGGGAGGAGGCCCAAGGAGTGGATGTCGCAACGCATCAAAAGTGGCACTTCGTAGCACTGTGAGTGGACATTTCAGTTCCAGCTGAAGTCAGCGCATATTTGCCCGCTTGCCGCCATCTTTCTATCAAACGGCAGGGGATATACACGTACACAATCACGGGATTGAGGAGCAGATTAGTACGGGATTTATACTAGATGCCAGATATCGAGCTAGGTGCAAATCAGTATAACAGAACACACATAATACAGCCACATTAAACCCCTTACTTTTAAACCTATATTATTATAATTAAGAGTTTTATTAATTTAATTGTTTAAAACTATCGCCAGCGATTTAATAACCGAAAACCGAAATAATAATATTTTCTACGACTAAATCCAATAATAGCGTTATACTCAACGTACTTAAGAATTGGCCCGCGTAGGAAGATGCTTTCATTTCCTAAGCTTAAAATTTCGGCTTCTAGAAGTATATCGATTTAGCGAACCGAATGCCCTAACTTATTAACCTAGAAGAACCTAATATTATTAATTACTAGGGTATACCCTCCGAAGGGGAAACCCCCGCCGAGCGTAGAATTAGGGAGCGAAAGCTTTCTAACGTAGCGTAGATTTACAGCTTCTTTTATAAGCGTAATTATTATAATTATATAATTAAAAAATAAGATTGGCGTACTAAAATTAAGGCCCTTTTAGATTTAGGTATTAAAAAGACTACGGTAAATTGATAAATAACTAAAATTGTTAGAGATTAATATTGCGAAATTAATTTTATTTAATATATTGGATTATACGAATAGTACGATAACCTTTCTAGATCTATTTCCTTTAACGACCGTAAAGCTAAGAAGTTTGCTAGGGCTACCCTTTTTAACCTTTTTAAACCCCTTACGAAAGGAAATTGTAATTAATTTAATTAAATTTTCTAATAAGAATTAGCTATAGCCCTCTATATCGTTTGGCAAATTCCCGGCGCTAACGAACCCGATTTCTAATTTCTAAAATTCTATAATACGATTAGATTTTTTCCTTATAATAATTAGGTAGAAATTTATTAATTTTAATATAATAAGAAGATTAAAAAAGATTCTAATTTCTAGATCTCTTTCCGAATTATAATTAAAGATTTTCGTAAAATAGTAATAGCGAACGTTATTTAAGGAAAAGGTTACGCCCCTTTATTTAAAGGTATAGCGTTCGTAATTATATTAAGTAATAAGCCCGCTAAAGAAAACGTTCCTAATAACAATAAATAACCTAGTTTAAGGGTAGAAGGACGGAGAAAGGCTATAAAGATAATTAATAAGAAATCCGCTCTTAAAAAGAATATTAATAAGAATAAACGTACTTCCTCCTCGTCTTTACCCTCATTAAAAAAACTTTAATTACTATACAAATTCTATAAATTTTACGGCTATAAATTAGAATAATACTATTATATAAAACTATAAATAATTTTCGATAGTTAGGTCGAATCCTTTACTATCCGGAGACGGGTAGAGGTAAATTTAAAGAAGGATAAATATTTTAAAGAAGCTATTAATTACTTTAAATAAATAAACGAAGATAATAAAAATTAATTCGGTCGTTAAATTAGTAAAAGTAATTTTTTAATATCTACCGCGGATTACTATAGTATTATATACTTATTAAGAAATTTAGCAATCTTCAATTTAGGTATAATAATCTCTATTTTTAATAAAGTTAATCGATTCGACGATTTAAATTTTATAAACCCTAATAATTATATATAGGTTAAAGATAAACGTATATTTATTGAAGGATACAGTAATATTATATTAATAATTTAAAACGATAAAGGAGGTTGTAATTTATACTTTACTAATATTATATTAATATTAAATATAGCTTATAATTTCGTTTCCTTAAGAAAATTCGAAGAGGAATAGATCTTCTAAGACTATAAAAATAGTTACTTACGTTCTAACTTTATAAATTCCTTAATTTACAATGTCTACTCTTATTACAATTAGTTTATATTAGAATATATCCCCCTATAGAATAATAGCCTTAACGAATCCTCCTTTACTATATAATATTCCAATTATTCTAAGCGGAAGCTTCGGGAAGGAGATCCTCTCCGTATTATAGGATTAGGCCTATGATATGCCCACCCTGCACTGCCTCTTAGATGTGCTATGACTATCGTCATAGCACGGTCACGTACAGGGTTATATACGCGTACGGCTTGGCTTCTAGGGCTCTCGCCCATATAGCCAATCCTCCGTACACATCCTTCCTTTCCTCTCCTTCATATAATAACGTATATCTTACCCTACCCCCAACAGTACCTTACCCCGTGATAATTTATTATACTTACTATCGCGCTATGTACGCTTAAGGGAAATAGATTTAAATTATATTTAATATAGAAAAAATTATTTAAATCGCTCTACGATTAATTATTCTACGATTAAAAGATTCGACCCCTTACAAACGGGGTAAGTAAAAACTCGGTCGCAAATAACACGACTCGAGCTAGGTAATATAGGTATTAGCCTCATCTCTTTTTCCCTACCTATTAATTATATTATAGGGTTAGACCTGTAATATGCTGTGCTGCACTGACTGTATATGTGCTGTGCCGACTAGAGCCCAGAGCTTTGGCCACGCTATGTCACCGTTATGTGCAGCCTCACGTGCCTGCGTACGGTTTAATTTATAGGGTTCTCGCCTATATAGCTAGACTTCCGTATATACTTCCTTCTCTCCTCCCTTCTCCTTATATAATAATATATATCGTACCCTACTTATAATAGTGCCCTCTTGCCCTGTAATAGTTTATTGTATTAATTATTGCGCTATGCGCGCTTACTATTACAAAAGGAAAATTGCTCGCATTTCGATTATGGTAATTAATTAATTAAAATTCAACCCTATGCGTTCCCGACTCTAATTGTAAACCTAGCCGTTGAATTAAGTAAAATACTAAGTCGAATATTGTTAATTAAGATTGTTTGTACTCTCTTTCTCTCCCTTATATTTATTAAAGTATATTTAATCTAGCGATTAATATCCAACTCTATCGTTCCCTGAACTTAGCCTGTAATTAATAATTTTATTGTTATTATAATTATTAATATTATTGTAGCAGCTATTAATTCTGTATATTAAAACGATTTAATAGTTCTCGCTTAAGCGTTCGAAGGCCTCTATTATTAAGCGATTGAAGTTTTAATTCCTATTTTTTAAGTATATAATTTTGCTAACCTTTCCGTTTTTCAAGCCTTCTTCTCTACTTTCTATTATTTATTTTGCGACGATATAGTTGTAGTTAGAGCCGACGTTTGTAATTTCGAAGAAGATTTTATCGTAGTTAGAGAAGAAGTTATTTATTTATATATTTATATTAAAGATTTTAATTACGAAATTGCTTACAAAGAGAGTAATATTATAATTATCCGTATTTAATACTTATTCGCCGTTTAGGCTAATATAAAGGATTATTAAGACTAAATTAAATTATTCTACGAATAGATCGCCGTTTTTAAAAAGGAGTTTAGCGATTTCCGTATAATATCCGCAATTACTTTTTAATTTTAAAAGGATTATTATTAAAAGATCTTTTTCGACTTTTATACCCGGCTTTCGAAGAATAGCCCGGTTCCCCCCTCCCTTAATTCAACCCCTTTACCTCCTAACGTATTTAACGATCTTAGTAACGACGATAATATAATAAATATTAATAAAAATAATAATAGTTATAGGTCGGTATTACGTATTATAGTTACCCCTACCTTCAATAATAAAAGATCGTTAATTAAACGTATTATTAAATATTGTATTTAGTATATACGTATAAAGTTTATTTAGGTAAATAAGCCTAAAATTTTTACCGACGAGCGCCCTAAATTTTCTTTTATTGCCCGCTCTATTGAAAGCGTCCCGTTCGAAACTATTAAAATTAAATTAAATAAGGCTATTTTCGGCGAGCCTTATAAGTAGGCTATAGCCTTCGAATTAATTAACGAACTAGATAAAAAGTATAATAATATTAATATTGTCGTCGAATCTTACTGCGCTTTCGAAGACTTTAAAATATTTAAAGGTATAAAGTAGACCGACTTTAAAGAAAAGTTTATTATATTCGTCGATAAATATAAATTTAATAACGGTATAAAAATCTATTACTTCCGTTAGAAGATTAGCGATTATATTTATTTCGCCTTTTCCTACTAACGTCCCTAATTTGCCGACGATAAATTTAACGAATAGTTTAAAGCCGTTCGTAATTTCATTAAAGTATTAAACAATAAAGACTAGTATAAGAAATAGATTAATTTATTTTATAAAGTTAATACAATTAATACCTTTACTCCTGCCAGTCGTTCTAGCACCTTTGCAATTAAAATAATTATTAATTAAGGCGGCGATATAATAGATTTTAATATTATAATTGAGACGGATATTTAAATATTTTATATAATTAAGGCTAGTATTTTTAAATATCGTATAAAGATAGGCGTTTATACCCGTTGTAGAAGGCCCGGCTATTATTCTATTAATTATTGCGCCCGCGTTAATTTTAAAAAGGAGGTTAAGCCCTGCAATAACCGCAATAAAGGCCGTAGCGGTAACGTTAGTAATATTAGTAATAGTAGTAATAATTATAATAATAGCGGTAATAATAATATTTCTAATAATAGAAGTAACAGTAACCGTAATAATAATAGCAGCGGTAATAATAATAATAATACTTAATAATAGCCCGCCTAAGGTTAATATAATTATAAATAATAGTGCCCCAACTATAGTAGCAATTACTACGTTAATACTATAAACCCCGGCGCTCTAATTCCCGGTACCCCGGCCCCCGGTTATTATAATCCTATTCTTATTTATTAGTCCGGCTTTATCAGCCCGGTTATAAATAACGAGAATAGTTCTATTTTAGGCTAGGGAAATATATAGCCTCTTAGCTAAATTATATTTAGAAGTACGAATTTAACGGATATAGAGGAGATAACGGGACCGTCCTTATATGGTTAAATATTATTAAAATAAATAGATTTTTAATAGATAGCCGTTATAAATACCCTAATTTATTAAATCTTTTTATTTATTTATCTTACGGACCGCGTAAATTATATTGTACTATTTTTGTTAATAGTAGATATATTGCCCTTAATTTTATTAATCGTCGTTTCGTTTATTATTACTATTTCCCTTTTCTTCCACTCACTATTCTTAAATTATTATACTTCGCTAATAGCTAGGTTAAGGGTAATATTATTTACTTCTTTAAATTTATAATATAAGTAAAAATTTACTATGAAATCATTAATTTATTAATTTACAATTTGGCTAAAGATAACCTTATTATCCTAAATTACCTGTAGCTCGTTTATTACGTACTAAATATTAATTAGTTTAGCGACTTTCTTCGGTTTAATTCCGTTTATAAATAATACGGTTATTTCCTACCCGGGGCTTTAAACTATACTGTTCCGCTTTCGAACCGCTACTTTATAATTCTGCGACTACTAATTTAATATTCGTATTAAAGCCTATCGGTAAAGGATATAAAGGACGAAGGCGAATTTAGCTAAAGAGAAATTAAAGCCGTTAAGCAATTATTGATTTCCGCTATAATTAAGCGAACTATTCGCTAATAATTCTACTATTTTAAATATAGGGTTACTAATTAATTGGGCATTATTCTGCTCGGGAAAGTAAAAGGCGGTAGCGTAATTATATTATTAGCCCTACTCCCGGTACTTCCTTCGGCACCCCGCCCGGCGCTCTACTGTTAAGCTAATAGTATAAAGACTTCTATAGTAGATTATTATATCCTAATTCGGTTCTATAATATTCTAGCTAGTCCTATTAACCCTAACAATATTAAAGAGTTCTTTACTACTATTTTTAATTAATTAGCGGAAATTTATAAGCTCTTAATTATCCGTATAATTCGGGCTAACTTAAACGAAGATATTTATAAATTAACCGAAGAAGACGAATAATTAGAAAAGGAGGGGCGTATTTTAGACCCTTAGAGTATAAGCAATAATTTTATATTAAATATAATAGTAGAAGTATTATTAAATAAAGGTTAACGTTTTAAATATTTCTTCGGTAATAAATATTATTATTAAATTAATACCCTAGTAGGAAATAGGGACGAGGCCGCTTTAAAGGCTATAAAGGTTTTTAATTCTATTAAAATCAACGGTACCGACGACGATTTTCCCCGCTATAAAGATGTAATTAACGAATATTTTATAATAAATAGTATTACTATTAATAAAATTATATTTGAGGACGCGGTATAATTTTATAAGAAAGTTAATAAACCTCTTAAAACGGTTATAGAAATTCAAATTAAGTTCTTACGATAATACTAGTATTATACGTAAACTTTCGTATAAGAAGGAGTGGATATTCTTCTACTTTATAAGGTATATAATTTAAAAATTGAATTCCGTCCGGGAGTAACCCCTCCCGCTTTTCGCGGGCGTACGTTCAATCTTAACGAATTTAGCGTTATTAAAAAATAAGTCGATAATATACTCTAAAAGAAGTTTATTAAGCCCTTATAATCGGAAGCTTTTACGTTACTATTCCTTATTAAAAAACTGGGAGGTGGAATTTGTATTTATATTAATTATTATAGTATTAATAACGTTACCTTTAAATCCCGCTACCCTTTTCCGCTTATTAAGGAAACCTTTAATATAATTTATTGTATTAAAATCTTTACTAAATTCAATATAATTACTATTTTTAACCGTATTTATATTAAATAAGGGTACGAGTGGCTTACTATTTTTATAACCCGGTTTAGCCTATTTGAATCTTTAATTATTCTTTTTAGCTTATAAGGCGCCCTAAATATATTCTAGAATTATATTAATAATATTTTACATAATATTTTTAATATTTATACGACCGCCTATTTTCATGATATCTTTATTTATTCGGATAATATTAAAGACTACGAGCGGTATATTAACGACGTTTTCGATAGGTTAGTAAAAGCGGACTTCAACGTTAATATTAATAAATATAAATTTTATATAATAAGGACGAAATATTTAAATTTAATTATTATATTTAAAAGTATCGAAATAAATTTAGAGAAGGTTAAAATTATTGCGGATTAGTAAATACTAGAATTAAAAAAGTCGCTATAATCCTTCTTAAATTTTATAAATTTCTACCAGCGGTTTATAAAGGAATTTTTAATAATAATTGCCCTATTTTACGAATTTACGAAGAAGGATACTAATTAATTTTAGGACGACCGCTATTAAACCGCTTTTAAAACTCTTAAAAAAATATTTTTAAAAGGCCCTGTTTTAAAGATTTACGATTAGTCTAAAAAGACTGTAATTAAAATAGATACCTTTAACTAAGTTGTAGGTGGCACCTTTTCCTAATATAGGGATAATAGTATCCTTTACCCTATCGCCTACTTTTTAGCTAAATATAATTTTTAAGAATATAATTACGATATATATAATAAAGAATTATTTATAATTATTAAAGTATTAAAAGAATAGAAGCTAGAATTGGAAGGAGTTTAATAACTGTTTAATATCCTTATAAATTATAAGAATCTCTAAATATTTACAACTAATAAGCAATTAATTTAATATTATATATAATAATTTTAATTTTTATTTCGTTTTAATTTTTTAATTAAATATACCCTAGGTTCGAAAAACCTTCGCCCAAATATTCTAAACCGCAAACCTAACGACCGACCTAATAACGAAGAGGACGATTATTTAACCGTTCGTAAGCGGGCCTTATTAGACTTATTTTAATTTGAAGAAAGGTACTTCGAATTTAATAATTTAGTAGTAGGATTCTTATTTTACTTATTAAGCCCAGACAATTTAAATACTCTATTAACTAATAATCTCGTCCGCACTAGCTATAAAACTTCTATCTTCTTATAGGAATTAATATTATCCTTTATTAGCGGAGCTTATTAATAGCCGACTAATATTAAAAAGGTTTTCTATAGAGCCTTTTCGGAATATTATATTATTAATAATATCGCTAAATAACGTAATTGTATTATCGTCGATCCCTATAATAAGAATCTCTAGTTCTAATTTATTAATCGCTAATATAATTCTTTAGGCGCCGGTTATTTAGGCCGTAACGCTATATACGAATTCTTATAATGCGATTTCTATTAAGAGGGGATATATAACGACGTACGCCTTTTCTATAAAGGTTGCTTATTATATATAAAGATGAAATCTTTAAAGAGAAGTTTAATTAATTATTTTAAATTAGTTATAGTCGTTTTTGTACTATAGATTAATATTTTAGTCGACTATATTACGCCGCTACCCCCGAATACCTATTTAGGTTAAACGTTTAAATACGTCGCCGTCGTTATTAATTAACTTATTAAAATACGATATTATATCCTAATAATAATTTTAGAAGCGGAAGAATTAGCGGACCGGTTTATCGACCGTATTTATTCGATCTACGGCCTTCTAAATACTGTATTTTCCGATAAGGGTACTTAATTTATTTTACGTTTTTAATTTACCTTTTATAAGCGGCTATCCGTAATTTGTAAATTTATTTCCGCTTTCTACTCCTAGACGAACGTTTAGACCGAACGTATTAATGTAGAAATAAAATAATTCTTAAAAATTTATATTAATTAAGTATAAATAGATTGGGTAAAGTGGTTACTATTCGCGGAGTTCGCCGGTAATAACGCAATCTTATTATTAATAAATATTTCTCCTTTCTTTACCAATTACAGCTATTACCCTTGTATAAATATAGAATTTTGTACCCCGCTACTACTAAACTTCTCCCTAACTTAATTTAAAGAATATTATAAGGTTAACGAATTAGCGGACTACTTCTAATAAATTTAGGATTTTACTATCTAATAATTTTAGCGTACGTAGGAATAGTACGAAGATAATACTAATAAGAAGTAAATTGATTCTATTAAATATTACGTTAGTAATATAGTTTTACTTAATATTATTAACTTTATTAACGGACGTCCGTACGTAAAGTTCTACCCCTGTTAAGAAGGCCTCTTTAAAGTCGTCCGCGCTGAATTATATATAATATACTTTACCTTCCCGTCTAATATAAAATGCTTACTAATTTTCTATATTTCTATAGTACAATTATAGTCCGGCTAAAGCCTTTTAGGCTAACCTACTATAATAAATGTTTAAACTAACGAAAAATGGGTTATAATACGTATTAATAATTAGGAGGAGTACGAGGAATAGGTATTCGAACGTTTTATAAATTATTAGTAAATAGGTAATAATAGGCATTGGAAATACGAGGTTAAATAGAAGACTGGTAACCCTACCTAAGAACTTATTAGTAACGTTATTAATTGTAAGTACTATTTTTAATAGTTCTACTACAAGTACCCGGATAAATTAGTTCCCCTAGAGGTCTAGCGGGTTTTTGAGCGCTTCGCCGCCAATACCTTAGCGCCAGTACCGATAGCCCCCAAACTACTATAGCGCCGTTCCAACCGTTTAGTATAGCAAGAAACGGCCGCTATTATAAAAGATAGGACGTAGAGGGATATGGAGGAAGGTTTATACCTTGCGTTCGGGAGAGTATTTCGGAAGTTAATAGATATTTACGAAGATAAAAAATTATGAGAAGGGTCTTGAGTCTATTATTTCACATATATATAAATTTTTTCAATTCTTCGAACTTCTTTTGAGGGGGGATAGTATTATAGAGTTAGACTTGTGATGTGCTATATTGTATTAATTGTATATATGTTGTGCCGACTAGAGCCTAGAGCTTTGGCTACGTTATGTTACCGTTACGTGCAGCCTTACGTGCCCGCGTACGGTCTAGTCTACAGGGCTCTCGCCTATATAGCCAGACTTCTGTACACACTTCTTTCTCTCCTCCCTTCTCCTTATATAATAATATATATTGTACCCTACCCATAACGGTGCCCTTTCGCCCCGTGATAAATTAAAACGGTACGTTTAAGGAAACTAACGTATTCGTATTAATTTAATAATTAATAATAGACTAATTATAGGTTATTATTAATAATTTCATTGTAGTAACCGCTATCGGAATTCTCTAAACCTCCGATATTAACCCTACGAATTAAATAATTTATAATACCTTCGCTAAAGCATTTATAAATTTCAATAACGATTTTAATATTTATTTTCCCTCTATTTATACTATAAACTATACCTTCGCGCTTACTTCGGTCCTAATACTCCGCAACGTCGCTTTCGCCTTTAACCGTTTCGTTTATAATAATATAATTGAAGCCCGTATACCTATTTAGAAAATTAAAAAGGATTTTATTGAATCCTATTAAGAAATCGATCGTTTAAATAATTATAATACCAAGCTTTAATAGAATATTAACGAATTTAAATAATCTTTTAACGACTTTAAAATTAATACTTTTAAATTCTTCTAGAAATAAAAGGATAAGTACGCTGAAATTATTATTAAAGTCTGCGCTTAATTAAAATAAATTCGAAAAATTATAATTATTATAATACCTATTATATTAGTTATAAATATTAATAGTAGCGGCTATAAGTTAGTATAATTATATACGTATATTATTCTGTTTAATGGTAAGGGTGCTACTTAATTGGAAAAAGCGGAGAAGTACCGCTCCTAGCGTATAAAAATTAAATTTTATTAAATTAACGAGCCTACTTACTTCGCTTCCGAATTAAAACGCTTTTTATATATTATTAAATATTTCGAAGGCCTCTTATTCGCGGCTATTAAATCTTAATTAACTAATATTTTTAAATATTCTATTAATAATATTAAATAGAAGTAGAAAACTGCTATAGATCTCTTTAAAGAGTTTAATATTAAGTACGATAATTCTAATTTTGCTATTATTATTCGTTATAAGTTTAATAATTTGAAAATAATTAAAGATATACGTTAGGCCGTTTTTAAAGATTATTTTACTATCCTTATCGATTAGTGCGAAATAGATAATACTATAAAGGTATATTACTTTTATAATAAAATTAATAAAGCTGTCCGTAATATTATTACCTATTAATACCCACTCCTAATTGAGAATAATTTCGCTAAATAACTTTAAATAGCCTACTCTCTAGCCTAAAATTATAAGGATAATATTTACCGCAAAAAATTCGCTAACCCGTTTTATAAACTATCCGCCGCTAGTAATAATAATACTACTTCTTTTTTAGAATAGCCCGTTAATTAAGGCGGTAATACGATGGACTTTAATTCTATATTTACTATTAATATTACTATACGCAATATAATTTCGTAAGAAATTTTCGAATATTATATAAAAATTAGCGCGTATACTTATTGCAGTTATAAAAATTATTTTTCGGCCGCTTGCCGTAGCTGTATTAATTTTAATAAAGATCCCCCCGTTTCTACCCGTGGTAGTCGCGGCGGTCGCGGCGGTAGAGGCAGTAGTAGAAGCGGTAGTAGGGGCGGCAATAATAATTCCACTCCTTAGCAGGGCTAGTACGGCTATGGTTAGTAGGGCTACGGCTAATAGTATTAAATCAACGCTATAAACGCCTAGGCGGCTAATAATAATAATACCGCGGCGCTATAGTATTAGCAGGCCTCCGTCCCCGCGTACGTCCCCGGCTTCGTCGGTCCTATCTAAGGTAACGAAATTAATTATATTAATTAGTAGGGAAATATACAGCCTCTAAACTAAATTGCGATTAAAAATAATTATTTATAAAATAGAAAGAAGAGGGTAATATTATTATATAGTTAAATATAATTGAAATTTATAAATTTTCTGTAGATAATCGTTATAAATACTTTAATTTATTAAACTTCTTTATTTAATTATCCAACGGATCGTATAAAGTATATTATTTAAATCTAATCGATAGCGGTTATACCGCCCTAGGGTTTATTAATAGACGTTTCGTTTATTATTACTATTTCCCCTTCTTTAAATTTATAAACCTTAAAATCTTATACTTCGCCGACGGAGGTCCCGCCAAGGGTAATATTACTTATTTTATAAGAATTACAATAGGGATAAACTATTATTACGAAATTATTAATCTATTTATTTACAATCTAATTAAAAATAATCCTGTTATTCTAGGTTACTTATATCTAATTTACTACTCGCTAAATATTTTATAGCTTTATAACTCGCTTTAATTTACTATAGCCTATAAAGAACGCGATTATTTCCTAAAGGGGATCCTTAGCAATAAGCGGGAGGCCCTAATAGCAAGCCTAATTGCCTAATTTAATATAGCGAATTTATTTAAAAAGGCTACGTACGAAGAGGTCCCAAACGAAGGTAAGCCTAATACTAAGCCTTAAATAGATATCCTATACTATATTTCTATTACCGCAATCGTAAAACAAACGACTCGTTAACAATTTAACTATTTCCGCAATCGGATCGCTTACCGCTTAAAAACTTCCGTAATTAGCAAAATTCTAACAAGCCCCGGGCAAGCTATTATACTTAATACCGTCCCCTATAGCGTAATCCCCCTTCTTCTACTACGGATAATCCTAATACTTTACTAGGTAGTTAGAGGATTCCGTATTATTATTATAAATTATTAAATCCAAATCCGTCGCCTCTATATCCTAATAAATCCTATTAACCCTAACGATATTAAAGAACTATCTGCTACCACCTTCAATTAATTAGTAGAAAAATATAACCTCTAAATTATCTGCACTATACGAATTAATATAATCGAAAATATTAAACGTATATTAAAAAAAGATTAATTCGTAAAAGAATATAGCGTTTTAAACCTATACGCTTTAAACGATAAACTAATACTAGAAATAATTAAAGAAGTACTAATAAGGAGGGATTAGAAGTATAAAAAGTTTTTCAGCAGTAATTTTTATCGATAAATCGATAATTTAGTAAGTAAAAGTGATGTAGCTATTTTAAGAGCCGTTAAGGTTTCTAATTCTATTAAAATTACTAGTACGGATACTGATTTCCCCCGTTATAAAGAAGCTATTAATTAATACTTCGCTACTAATAGTATCGTTTTACGTAAGGTTACTTCGGAAAATATTACGAAGTTTTACGAAAAAGCTAATAAACCCTCTAAAATTAATAAACAAATTTAAATTAAATTACTTTAATAATATTAGTATTATATAAATACTTTCCGCTAAAAGGGAGTTAAAACCCTTCCCCCTTATCGTTCTTACAACCTTAAAATCGAACTCCGCCTAAGAGCTATACCCCTAACCGCTTACGGACGCCCTTTTAACCCCGACGAATTTAGCGTTATTAAAAAGTAAATTGATAATATATTATAGAAGAAGTTTATCCGGCTATTACAATTAAAAGTATCCGCTCTAGTCCTTTTAATAAAGAAATTAGGAAGAGGAATCTATATTTGCGTAAACTATTATAATATTAATAATATTACCCTTAAATTACAATATCCGCTACTACTAATTAAAGAAATTTTTAATATAATTTATTATATTAAAATTTTTATTAAATTCGACGTTATCGCTACTTTTAACCGTATTCGTATTAAGGAGGGATATAAATAGTTTATAGTTTTTATAATACAATTTAATTTATTTAAATTATTAATAATTCTATTTAACTTATAAGGCGCCCCTGGAGCTTTTTAAAATTATATTAATAATATTTTTTATAATGTTTTTAACGTTTATATAATTATTTATTTCGATAACGTTCTAATTTATTCTAATAATATTAAAGATTATGAGCGGTACGTAAACGACGTTTTTAATTGTTTAATTAAAGTAGGCTTTAATATTAATATTAATAAATATGAGTTTTATACGATACGAATAAAATATTTGGGCTTTATTATTATATTGGGAGGTATTAAAATAAATTTAAAAAAAATTAAAATTATTATTAATTAGGTAATTCCCTAGTTTAAAAAGTCCTTATAATCTTTTTTAAATTTTGTAAACTTCTACTGCCGTTTTATTAAAGATTTTTCGATAATGGTAGGACCGTTATACGAATTTATAAAGAAGGATATTATATAGTTTTAGTCCGTTATATATAATTCCGCTTTCGAAGCTTTAAAACGGGCTTTTATTAGCAGACCCGTATTAAAGATCTATAATTAGTCTAAGAAAACGGTAATTGAAATAAACGTTTTTAATTGGGCTATAGGCGGTATTTTCTCTTAATACGGTAATAATAGCGTTCTCTATTTAATTACCTACTTCTTATCTAAATATACGGTTTAAAAATATAATTATAATATATACGATAAAGAATTATTCGCTATTATTAAAGTATTAGAAGAATGGAGACTGGAATTCGAAGGAGTTTAGCAGCCTTTCGATATTTTAACAAATTATAAAAACCTTTAGACTTTTATAATTAATAAATAATTTACTTAACGTTATATAAAGTAATCCTAGTTCTTATTGTAATTTAACTTCTTAATTAAATATACTTTAGGGCCGT
Organism: Copromyces sp. CBS 386.78; assembly: GCA_030685235.1. NCBI lineage: Eukaryota > Fungi > Ascomycota > Sordariomycetes > Sordariales > Sordariaceae > Copromyces > Copromyces sp. CBS 386.78. The sequence continues at coordinate 49,582 of MU839114.1, read as the reverse complement.
AGAACTTTCGCCCTAATATTTTAAACCGTAAACCCAACGACCGCCCTACTAATACTAATAATAATCGCTTAGTAGCCCGCTAGCGGATACTCTTAAATCCCGCGTAGTTCGAAGACGGCTGCTTCGACCTTTTAAATTTCACCCTCCGTTTAATAAGCGATTACGATAATAAATCTATTAATAATATTATCCTGAATAGTTATAAAACTTCCGTTTTCCTCTAAGAGGTCGTTTCCTATTTCGCGGACCCCGCTTATAAATAATAAATTCCTAATATTAAAAAGGTTTTTTATAAAGTATTTGTAAAGTATTAGGTCGTTAGTAATAGAGTAGTTAAATAGCGTAATAGGGTTATTATCGATCTTTATAATAAAGAACTCCAATTCGTTCTAATTAATTGTTAATATAATTCCCCTAGCGTAAAGTACTCTAATTATAATGCAATTTACAATCTCTTTTAATACGATTTCTATTAGGAAGGGATAGTTTACAATATTAGAATTTTCTATAAAAGCTATTTCCCCTATACTAAAATAAAATCTTTAAAACGAAAATCCGCTAACCTATTTAAACCTTCCGAAATTTCGTTCGTACTATAGAAAAATATTTCTATTAACTATATTACCCCGCTACCGCTAAATATCTATTTTAATTAGACTTTTAAATATATTACTATTATTATTAACTAATTAATTAAAATACGTTATTATATCTTAACGGTAATTTTAGAGGCTAAAGAATTAATTAATCGCTTTATTAATTAAATATATTGCCTTTATAATTTACTAAATATAATTCTTTTTAATCGCGGTACGTAATTCGTTTTACGTTTTTAAAATACTTTATATAAACGGCTAGCTATTACCTATAAGCTAACCTCCGTTTTCCACCCTTAAACTAACGTTTAAATAGAGCGTATTAATATAGAGATAAAATAATTCTTTTAGTTTTATATTAATTAGGTATAAATTAATTAGGTTAAATAATTTCCTTTCGCTAAATTTGTAAATAATAACGTAATATTATTATTAATTAACGTTTTACCCTTCTTCGCCAACTACGGTTTTTACCCCCGGATAGGTATAGAGCTTCGTACCCCGCTATATTTAGACTTATCGCCTACCTAGCTAAAAGAATATTATAAAGTTAATAAACTAGCCGACTATTTTTAAATAATTTAAGACTTCGTATCCTAATAAATAAGGCGTACTTAAATATAATACGAAAATAACGCTAATTATTACCAAATCAACTCGCCTAAGTATAAGGAAGGGGATTTAATTCTCCTTAATACAATTAATTTCGTTAACGGCCGACCGATATTAAAGTTCTACTTCTATTAGGAAGGACTATTCAAAATTATATAAGCGGAGTCTTATATAGTATACTTCGCCCTACCTTCAAATATGAAATGCGCTCTTATTTTTTATATCTTAATAGTTTAACCTTAAATTAATAGAAGCCTACTTAATTAGAATACTTCAACGGATATTAAAATAAATAATAGTAGAATTATAATTTATATAAATAATTATAAGGAATATATTAAGTAGAATTTCAAGAAATTTATTAATTATATTTAGCTAGGTAATAATATTTATTAGTATTATTATATATAATAGAAAGGCGATTATTAACCGACTTAGGAATTTAAAACTAACGTTATTAATTACGAAAAAATAATCTTACGCTTTTATAAAGAGAATCCTAATAAATTAGTACTTCCCGAAGTTTAGTAATAGCCCGAATATATTAACCCCGCCCCGGCACCCGAACTTGTATCCGTTCCCGAGCCCTCCAAATCCGCTCCTAAGCTACTTAGACGGCGCTCCGCCCGCCTTATACGCCGCGAGACCGCCGCCGTAATCGATATATCTACTCCGCTCCTAACTGGCGTTACGACCGTTTATAAACCGACCGAACCGCTAGATAAGAGGGTAGAGGAATCTTTAGTATTATTATGCGAAAAGATCTTACGAAGGTTATTAAATATTTGGGCAGGTAGGATACCGCCTATAGAGGTTATTAATTACGATAAGATGTTGAAGGAGATAGAGTTGTATGAATGAAAATAGCTATTATTATATATATATATCTTTAAAGCTACTAGAACTTCTTTTGAGGGGGGATAATATTATAGGATTAGGCCTATAATATGCCTACCCTGCATTGCCTCTTAGATGTGCTATAACCATCGTTATAGTACGGTTACGTGTAGGGTTATGTGCGCGTACGGCCTAGCTTCCAGGGCTCTCGCCTATATAGCCAGTCCTCTGTATACATCCTTCCTTTCCTCTCCTTCGCACAATAACGCATATCTTACCCTACCCTCAACAGTGCCTCACCCCGTGATACTTCGTTAGTATTTTCGATTTAATTACTTTAGCCCTAATACCCTTATTAAACTTATTAAATAAATATATAGCGTTTAATTAAAGGGATTAGATTTAGTTTATTATAATTTATATATAAAAGTTAAATTAAAGCGCTAAGTGCGTAGGGAGGTTTGGGATTACTTCGAGGGACCTAAATTACGTCTCGCCATCGACTTCTTTTTATATAAGAAGGTAAAATTCGGTAGTATAGAATATTTAAACTTAATAGTAATTATAAATTAATAATTTAAATTTGTTTAAATATATTACTTAGGTAACCGAAAAGCGGATTCTATTATTGCGTATTTAGAATCCCTATTTATAAATTTACAAACGAAATATTAAATAGTATTTTATATTATTAAATACAATAATGAAATAACGAATAGTAAGAAAATCACTGCTTAGTTTTTTAATAAAGGAATTAGTATTAAGCCTTTAGCGCTTTATACGCAAGCTTAAAACGGCGGCGTAGAGCGTTCAAAGGGTATAATCAAAATTAAAACGGTAGTAATATATTTGAGTGCGAATTTACCTTATAAATTGTAATTGGAAATTATTAGAGTAGCTATATATCTATATAATTTAATTCCTAAAGCTAAATATTATTAGAAATCCCCTAAAGAGAGATTTAAAACGTTTTATTAATTTAAAAATAATATTATTCTATTAATAGATCCGTCCCCAATTATTATACACCTTAAGGTCTATAATTATAAAGTCTTCGCCCTCTTTATAAAAGTAATAAAGGAGTAGAATAAAATTATAAAATTTAAAGACCGTATATAAATTAGGTATTTAGTAGGGTACTAATTAATTAATATTTACCGGATTTAGAACCTATATACGAATACTATCGTTATTATACGAAATATCGTATTTAACGAAGATGAGGTATTTTCTAATAACGTTAAAGAAATTTATAATACCCTTAATATTTCCCTTAAAGAATTAGTTATATAATTAAGAAATTTCTATTAAATAAATACCGCGCAAATAGATCTCCTCTAGCTTAATACTATTAAAGAGGGAATTCCTAGCCCTATTATTTAAAGCTTTTTAAACGAATCGAATATATTAGGGAAAGAGGAGGAATTTAGGATACGAAATCCGTAGGCGGGTTTAAAGAATTTATAAAGGCCTTTAGAAGAACCCCTATTAGTACTATTAGTATAGAGGTCGTTAGATTTTTAAGATATAGTTTTAAATTTAAAAAATAAAGAAGAAGGATATTTACTAACCCTTCTTAAAAGTTTAATTATATTTTTAGTAACTGACTTTTTTTAATTTAATAAAGATTTATAGTTAATTATAAATTAATACCTTATATAGGCTATATTCTTTATATCCGTACGGGGGAATAGACTAATAGGTATTTAGGGAGATAAGGTTGTAAATTAAACCTTTTTAGAAGAGATAAGAGAGAGGGGGATTAAAGTCGACCTTAGCTATAATTCTAAATCGAAAATAATAAAGGAATCTATATATTACTATAAAGTAAAAGGTACGTTAAAAACCTTCTATCGGTTTAATTTTCTACCCCTTCCTAATAATTATAAATAATTTAACTCTTATCTTTTTAAAAAATTATTTAAGGAAGTAGAGAAGGAATATTTAGATGAATATAGGGATTTTAAATTTTGGAAGTGGATTAGCGCCGAAGAATTTGAAAATAACGAAATATTCGGCTTAATATAGGTATATATTTACAAATTTAATTAAAACGGCCGTTTCCTTAAATATAAGGTATATTTAATTATACGAGGAGATTAGTAGTTTAAGGATAGTGTACGAGAAACGTACGTAGCGATTTTAATAATTAAATCGTTTTATATCCTAATAGCGATAGTAGCCTATTTTAATTTCGATTTAATTTAGTACGACGTAAAAAACGTATTCGTAAATATATTATTCGATAAATTAATATATATAAAACCTCCCCCTAGTTATATAAGGAAAAGCTAAATATTCTAATTATTGTAGGCGTTATATAATTTACAGAAATTTCTTCTCCTTTAGTAATAAGAATTTATTAGAATCCTAGTTGCTATAAGTATAAATCCTCTCTTTATAAAATTTAATATCCTCGTTAAAAATAATATTTTTTTATTCTTTTACGTTAATAATATTATTATTGTTTATAAATATAAGGATTAGGAGATTGCTACCGCTAAAGGGGTAGTAGTTATTATAGAGTAAAAATATTAATTAACCGGCGGAAATCCGCTAAAATAGTTCTTAAATATCGAAATTATTCGAAACTGCGAAAAAAGGCTAATTTAACTCTCTTAACGAAAATATATTTAGAAGATCGCTAATAAAGTAAAACGAATTAAAAAGCTATATATAATTTTAATAATTAAAGAGGAATTATTCTCTTACTAAAATAACGTTATATTATACGAGATCGTTGTATACTAGGTAAAAATCGGCTCTATCTTCTATATCGCCATTATATTATAATTAAATATTACCTTCCTAATTTCTAAATTCGTTCGATTTAATTCCAACCCCAGTTTTACTTATTATATAGTAATAAATCGGGTAATCCTCTATCTTTTTATAATTTAAAATTTCGCCCTTTAATTAAATAGTAAAGATTGTTAAGACTTCTATATTATAATTAACTCCTTATTTATAGATAATTCCCTTAATTATAAGAGTTTATAGGCGTTCGTAATACGGTTGCTAGGCGGTACTATCGATTGGCGTACTAATAAATAAAATACTATTATAACCTTATTAATAGAAGTTAAATTACTATTTTTAAATTAAAGTATTAAGGAGGCAATTTACGCCCGCCGCCTATTTAATGAATTTACGCTAGGATTCTTAAATTAGGAAAAGACCCCTATAGGGTACGATAATAAGTAAATAATCCGCTTTATTGTAAAAGAGGGAATATAGTTCGTTACGAAGTTTAAATACGTAGATATATATAAATATTAGCTAAGGCAAATATAAAAGAGGAAATTAGTTAATGTAGTATACGTACCGACTAAAGAGTAAATTGTTAACGGGCTTACGAAGAGCCTCCCTCCCGTAGTTTATTTAATTTCGTTAGAATAATTAGGATTCGTAGAGTTATAACGGCTATTAATTTAATTGCGAGAATTTAATAATGGAGATATTGTTATAGGGCGCCCTAAAGGTGTAGAGGATTCTAGTGAAGAGGATACGGGTAACGAAATAGCGAGTATATTTATTAATAATTCTTACGAATAATAGTTTAAAAGCTACTGTAATAAAGAAGAATAATTAGGGATTATATTTGGGAATAGTATTATTTTTAGCTAGTTTTAGAAAGATTTTAGGGTATTTTTAAGTAGATCTAGTGCGGTTTGTGCGCTAGATTTAAGGGGGTATATTAGACGGCAGGGGATATGTACGTGTATAGTTACGGGATTGAGGAGCAGATTAGTACGGGATTTATACTAGATGCTAGATATCGAGCCAGGTGCAGATCAGCACAACAGAACACACACAATACAGCCACGTTGAACCCCCTACTTTCAGACCCATATTATCACACTTTCATCGTGGACACCTTGATAGCCGAGGCTGTCATGTACCCCAAGAATTGTTAATGGATACCTGGATGGAACCATCCATCCCCCTGACAGTCACGGCAGGCATACCCCCTCTTTTGTTTTTTGTCACTGTTTCTGTTTCCCGCTCCTTACAAAATCCTACTATACCGGTACATACTTCCTGTTTGGTACGTTGCCGTTGTACTAACACCGACAACGGAAATCTACAACCGCCCTGCCGCATTACCACTGCAAGCCGCATTCATAATTTATTTACTTTATTACTACCCGTCCCGCATTACTTGGAACAAAAAAATGACAATCCGTACCTATCATCGCCCAGTAAAGACATCTGAAGTCGTCGTTGTTTCGCTATCTCAAGACGGGAAAATGGCCGGTCAAGGACAAGGAAAGGGGTCATCACCGCCGCCAAAGAGCGGTGGTCAACATCAACCACCAGCACCACCACCACCACAGAGTCAACAACAGCAAAGTCAACGACAACAGCCTTCAAGGAGTGCAGGTGCAGGACCAAGCAACACCGTCGACCCAAGTTTGCTGAAATATACCGGCGAGCAACGAATACTCGAACTGAACCGACGAGAACTCGAGAAAGCTTCTAGCGGCGATCATGTGCGTCACCATCTTTACCACCTTCACTTTCCGCATCGACTTGCGAGATCCAGAAGTCCAAGACAGTCCGGCAACGTGGGTTAAAGGTCAAGGTCTGCCAGATGCATCATCAACAACACAGCCATGTTTTGAACATGCAGCCAAAGAAAGGCAAATGGCAGACAGACAGACTTCAACAAGTTTGAGACCCTTTGTGCGTTGTCGGCATGGCCTTGTTGGGTTTCGGATCTCGCGAGTCTATACGGGGTTCCATCCCAAGCATCATGACCACTACTTCACATCACCACCTTCAAAAAAATAAACACTAACAAAAATTCCAGGACTGGACCTCCTCCCTGATCCCTCACCTCAAACTCCTCTCCTCCGACCCCTCCCTCCCGCACCCCAAGGCCTTTTTCCGCTACATCGTCCAGCCGCAACACTGCAACCGTCTCGGCAACCTACACGGCGGCTGCACCGCCACGCTATTTGATTACTGCACCACCATGCCTCTTGCCCTAGTTTCCAAGCCGGGGTTCTGGTCTTACTTGGGCGTGAGCAGGACTTTGAACACGACTTACCTTCGACCGATCCCGGTGGGCACCGAGATCTTTATCGAGTGCGAGGTTGTGGCTATCGGGAAGAGACTGGCGACCTTGAGCGGGAAGATGAGGAGGGCGGTTGATGGAGCGCTGCTGGCTACTTGTGAGCATGGAAAGTTTAATACTGATCCGGAGGCTGGGGGCAAGTTGTGAGTGATTGCTTCGCTCTAGGGACAAGACGGAACCTTTGAAGATAGATGAGATCTGAGATCTGAGATCAATGTGTTGTTGTTGTTGTTTGTAGTAAGGTATTTGCGGGCAGATATGATAGTAGGTACAGACACAAATACAATACAATACGTAAGGAAATGTCAAGGAGGAAATCTAAGGCCAAGGCAAGTAGGTATATGTGTCAATATCAATATGCTCCCGTTCCCACGAAGCTTACTTGGTGCCATACTATATGATAAGTTGACTCGTTAGCCATCTTCAACCACTTGATGCTTCGCACATCGAGGAAGACATACAAAGAGACAGTAAGTCCTGCTATGGTCCATGCTGTCCCTGCTGACCGCCGCGGGGGCGCACAGCCTCGAGATCCGAGATCTTCCAAAACGCCGTAGGTCCGCAAGGCCCATGAGGGTTGTAATCCCTGTCAGACACATGGTCAGTATCCAGAGAAGCCGAGAAAAGGGGGGAGTGATCAGTGATATCATAACATACTTGTCAAACCAGTTACCAATCACTCCGCGAGCGGACTTGATACCCCCGATCTGGATCCCCTCGCTCCGCCATCTCTCCTCGCCGTCGTACAGAGAAGACGTCGTCCACCGGACCTCGCCCTCGGGAGTCATTCGCACGATCCCTGCGACTGCCGTTGTCAATAACCATATCGCACTTGGGAATGTCAGGGTCATGCACTCACCTCTCAGTCCCCAAGTGAGGCGCGCCTCTCCGGGAGACCCGTCGAATGACCGAGCGTAACCCTTCCAGTGTACGATGGGCCAGGCCCTCCCCTTGACCTCAGCATGTCCCGTGCCTGGCTCGGGGTAGGTAATTCTGTCGACATTGATCTTCATCATGAGCAACTTTGTTGCCTCTCCCACGTCCAAGGGCGGTCTTGGTACGTTATCGTCGGGCATGTTGTCGTCGGGGAAGTTGAACGAGAAGAAGTCGGTGTAGTCTGTGCAGTAAGCGTTAGCAAGTTCCATCGCCATACTCTCTCTTCCATCAAGAGAGTGAAGGCAAGACTTACCCAAGAAACAAACCACCCTCAACCAGACCCCCGAGACCCCATACGGATCTTCCGCTTCCAACTTGGGATTCCTATCATCTTCCTCCTCTTCCAAATCCCCATCCTCACTATCATCATCTTCTTCCTCCTCCTCCATGTTGTCCACAGCCCCATCATTCGCAATATCCGAACCCCAATCGTCATGCGTATCCCCCCACAGAACCCCCCCACCATACCCACTCCCCACCCCCATCGGCCCCTGTCCGTTCCCATCTCTCGAGGTCCTCGGCAACTCGCACAAACTCCCCTCCCAACATCCCGCAAAGGGGGTGTTCCAAACATTCCCCACCATCGGGATCCGGTCCAGCTCCTTCAGCTTGATATTCGTCCTCAGCACGAACAAGATGGCCTCCATCTTCTCCCAGTCCACCTTCCCGCTTCCGTCTGCGCGGAACGGTCCCCAGTGGGTCTTGTTAGTGTATTCGCGGAGGTCGTACACCTTCGACACCGCGTACGGGTACAGTTTAGGGACAAGCGAGGTCCTCGCGAAAAAGGCCGATCTCAGCTGGCCGTCGCGCGTAGGCAGCGGCGGACTAGGCGGGGTGACGTGCGCGTTGTTGGTACCCACACTAGGACGAGGGTAGGGGTTCAGGTTGAGCGACGAGGAGAGCGCGGGATTGTTGGGCAGCGTCAATGTGGCAGGAGCCTGGACGCCGACGCCGAAGAGACAGTGCAGCTTGGCCGATTGTTGTTGGTACTCGTAGTTGACGGGGGTGCGGGCGTAGCGCGTGCGCTCGTAGTCGAGGCCGCCGCGCATGGGGATAAGGTAGTCGGGGCAGTGGGCGCGCTCGTACAGCTGGGAGCCCTGGAGGAAAGCGTTTCGGACGGATTCTTTGGAGAAGAGCTTCGAGAGTATGGCGGCGTTTCGCGAGAAGGGGTAGGAGGAGAAGACTGGCTGTTGAATGCTGTACTCGCTGCTGCTGCCGCGAACTGGCTGGGAAGATGATGACGGAGGAATGGCTTTGAGAAGATTGGTGACGGCGTGGTGGACGAAGGCCATTTTGGCCTCATGTATGTCGGGACATGAGACTGGGAAGTTTTTGGGATGAGTGAAGTTCTATTTGGGATGAGTGGTGAGTTGTTAGCAAGCTGGCAACCTAACTCATCATCGAAATGGAACATGTCGTGATGGTTGAACCATGCACCGCATGCTATCGTCGTCGTAAGAGCTCACCCCATACTCCCGTTCACACAGTCTGCGCAACTTCACCAGATCATTGAGGCTTTGTTCCCAGTCCACCTCTTCTGGTGGTTCGTCCTTTGTAGTGTCAGTCAGCGTTAGGTTTGAGGAATGGATGAAGGGGTCGGCAAACTGGTAGTACAGACCAAGTACCGATAATAAATATCACGATGGAGAACTGCATTTCCTTTGACATGGTCTGCTAACCGTCGACAGATACTTCGAATACTGGGTAGATCGTCGGGCGCTACATTGCCAAAGATGTTGTTGATAATCTCCGAGGGAAGCTGAGTGAGGAGCACCATGTTGGCTTGCGATATTTGTTTCGCTTCAAGTGGCTGATCTCGGGCGATGTCGGAAGGGGGTATTGGAGGTATCTTCAACTGCTAGTTGCGAGAGGTCAAGAGGTATAATGAGTGTAAAGATGTCTTGAGGAGAAGGAAGGTGGGGGGAGCTCGTCTGGCAATCCCTCGACTGAGATTCCTGGTTGAACGTTTGAAGGAAGAAGGACGGAATGATGATGTCCTGATATCAAACTGTTGATGAAAATTCGTGCTCACTGTGAGGTGATAATTAGGTCGGCACTTCCTCAGGCGAGCTTCACTTGCTTGGATGATTGGCAGTTGGTTTCCTTGGGGAACGGGGTCGATCGTGAATGCACGCGATGCATACATACATTTGAGGTAGGTGCGTTCTGTAGCCGCAATGCAATTGAGGTCCGAGGAGGCATGTTTCAAATCATTGTACCACGCAAACGCTTTCGTCATGTACAACAGTGCCGCAAATCGGAGATAATACCTGGGAGGGGCTGTAAAACCCGAGCGACAAGTAAGCCCAGTGAGGAGGTGCTTTGTTATTAATCAGTTCAGAAACGCAGCGCTAGCCACCCATTTGCGAGAATGATTACGAAAAAAAAAAGAGAAAAGAATAGATCGCGAAATGACAACCACAAAACATATAGCTGGGGTATAGATGAAGTGAAGTATGTGTGGTGAAAGAATAACGACTCGAAAGGAGGCCCATCCACCACAAACGCAACGAACGTCCCCTCGTATACAGCTCAGTCCCCTTTCATGTACCGCCATGTCTTCATCTCAGCTCGTACCTTCGTCAACATTAACGGAAAACACCCGCCAGTGTCCCTCTCAGTTTCATGAAACCTTGTTTTCGCACTATTTCCGCCAATGCAATGCGAGTCAAACAAAACTCGAGACATCAGAGCCCCAGAGACTGCTATTAAGCCACATTTGCCCCAGCATTCAAATGAATGCAATTATTCAACAGTGTTGCGCCCTCATGAAGCAACTCCCACCTCGTCACTCGGAACGTGTCCTTCAACACTACCAAGAGCGCCGTATTCTGGTTGAGGCCTCTCATCGACTTGAGGTCCTCCGGCGATTGGATGCTGCCGTATTTCACTAGATACTCGCGCATCTGTCGGACGGCATCCTGGTGGGTGGCCGGCACAGGCAGCGCGGGACAGGGACCCTCCAGAGCATAGCCATAGCACCACACCACGAGAGCGGCAAAGTACAATACCCAGGGCCGGTTCAGTAGGACGTCGTCGCGGGCCGAGTATTCTTCGTCCATATGGCTGGTGTAGCCATTTGATTGCGGAGAGCCGGAGCCGGTTGGGAGCAAGACGGACTGCAAGAATTGCAAGGCATAAAAGGTCGCGTCGCGGGCTTTGGCAGAGGGAGCCCACTGGTCTTTCATGCGACGTGTAGCGCTGCTGAGATCTTGTGCGCCGATTGCTCTGCCCAGAAGGCGCTTGGCTCGGGCAAAAATCTGGCAGTCTACAATGTCGATGTGCATAGCCATATGAGCCAAGTGGTGCAGGACAACACGACTTTCAAATACCACATCCGTCTCATTACCCCTGACTCCATAGAAATAGGGGTCAGCCATGTCGCCTCGCCTTTCCTCCAGAGCCCTGTCGAATTCCTTCTTCCAGGAATCGAACGCGCGGGTAAGCGTGGTCCGCCATTTGTCGCGACCTCCAAGAGCCGTGGTAGCCCCAAGGGAATTAACCTGGAGGTCTCTCTGGTTCATGTGCCAGCTGACGCTAAGCAGACCCGCCATGAGGATCGTGCGGCCGAATGAGTTGGTTTGAACTGTCTGGCCGTTCAACGTCCGCTTGAGCCCGTCCAGGAATCCGATCGGCTTGGCTTGTGACATGAGCTCCGCCTCGATCTTTCCTACTTCTGCGCTACTCTTCGCCTTCCAGAGCTTGTCGTCACAGGGTAGTGGTAGACGCATCTCATGGGCCACCATGACGGTCGAGTGGCCAAACATGGTAGCGTGGATCGAGTCAATGACAAAAGCTGCAAAGGCGGCACGTCGGGTTGCTTCATTGGTGATCCAATGATTCCACCACTCGTCTGGCGTGTGAGCCACGGATGTTGACGAATGCCTCGAGCCGTTGGTCTTGTCGTCTCTCGGGTTCGGGGGAGAATCCAAAGCTGACTTGCCGATCAAGGCCCTACCACGGCGCATCAACGTAATAGTCGTTGCGTGATGGATATGGGCTCTCTCGTGCAGTTCTCTCGTCGAGTACATTTTCTCATACAGCTCGAGAAGCAGGAGCGTCTGGAACACCCAAAGCTTGGCTGGCGGCCGGCAGTTGGGGTCCTGGAACATCTCCCATCTCAGATGCCAGGCCAAGAAGTTAGACAGCTCGGCACCCGCCTTGGTGACTTTCTGACCATATGCCTTATCCAGACAAGCGGCGCCAATGGTCATCATGGCAATCAGGAGCAGATTTGGTGTTTTGTCAGGAGAAAAGGTAGGCTTGTGAAGGATGGGAATCTGGTCGCTGAAGTGAAGCCAGTAAGACACGATATATGCCTGCATCATTTTCCGACTTAACATGTGGTTGTCATCGTTGCGGTCGCCCTCGAGTATGTTGTCGCGCTGCCTCTCAATCGGGGCATTGCCGTTTTCGTGGAACCTTTCCTTGATAAGTTCGAAAATTTCGGCGCTCTTCAGATCGGAAATTACAGATTCGGGGAGATTTTGGTCCAAAAGGTTCTCAACGGACATGATCTGTTGAGGGGCCATTTGTGGGAAGTAGCCCATTTGACTGAGGTCATTGTAGAACGGATACTGGTTGGTAGAAAACTCCCCATAACTAGCTTCAAGTTAGCAAAGGGCACGAATACTGCTTTGAGGTTATACTTACTTTAGCCCCTGAACAGGAACTACGGTGGGTGATCCTTCACCATGGGTGTTGAACAGAAAGGCCATAAAATCTTCGGGCATTCCAACGTATGGTGACTTGTTGAGGATGCTATCAGTGCCGAAAACTGGCATCGTCTGCTGCATGCTCATCTGGTCCAGCCTCACCATCTCCCCAGTGTCTTGTGGGTGGTGATCGAAAGACCCTGCAGTTGTTAAGGGCACATAAGCTTGCTGTTGGGCTTCCCTATTCACAACAGCTGCGGGAGACGATGTCGCAAAATCTGATGGAGGTAGACTAAAAGGCGGAAAGTTCTGTGGTGTGACATATGGAACCGCAGACTGAGGTGTGTTCACGGGATGACTATGATATCCCGGCTGTGTAGAACCAGGAGACAACACCCCATAAGGGCCAACATTCGTCTGCACCGACGGTCTGTGAGGCCCAGGCGGCGATTGCTGAAGAGGTCTTTGTCCTGCCATGTGCTGATAGTGAGCATCATGCTGCATGTAGTCGATGCCATTCGAGTAACCATTTGTGGGTGCGTTGGCAGTCACAGGCGTATATGGGCTTCCCATGGTATCCTTGGGTGAGTTGAACTGCATGGTAAGAGGCCTGCCTTTGGGGCATCCACTCCCGGGACGGTTCATTTCTGGGGATGTGGAACCCTGAGCCATAAAAGGAGAACGACTGTCTGTCGTCGGGGAGGCTTGTGACATTAAGGAGTCTTTCCTGCTCAATGCTGATCCTTTGGCGGTGTGGCGCTCCTTATGACGGTTGCAAAGGTCAAGCCTCACGAATGTCCGTTGGCAATCACCAATTCCGCACTTATATACCTGTTTCGGATTGTGGTTCAGCTGATGCCGGTAACTATTAAAGAGTTAGCGTTCAACTTGTGCGTATGGACAAGGGTTCACCCACAGATGCTCTGCCCTGGAGTAACTTTTCCCGCAACCTTTCTCAGGGCACTCAAACTTCTTGTCTAGACCCTTTCGGCTTCTGCGCCGTTTCCTTGCGGGCCCTTCCTCATTGGACGAGTGGGCATCGTTCCCATTCCCATCACCGTCTTCCATGTCCTCTGGATCAAGCCCTTCGACATCTTTTTCATCAGATCGACTACGGCGGCGGCCCCGCTCATGCTCATCTTCCAGTTTAATATTGTGAGGCGGGGTGGGCTCCTGAAACTGAGGCATGGCTCCGTCTGGGCGACAATCTGAAAGAGAAGGTTTGATATCGGTCGACTGTGATGGGAGCACCGAAGTCATGATGGACCGGTTTGCGAACGGGGACTCCGTTCTCGGTAGGGTCACGTCGCACTTGGTGTCGGTCAAGGTAACACGCGCCGGGATAGGAGGGGCCAGAGGATCGAGGGGTGACGCAACGGCGGTCGAACTGCCTGGGCCACAAACAAGAACAAATCAGGGTCGTCTGTCCCGGAGGGCGGTGGTACAAGATCCAGATGAACAGCAAGCTTGCCCGGTGATGGTGTTTGTTCCGGCAATGAACCGAAGTGTGTAACAGAAGCCAGGAGCAGAACGTGAGGAGACAGGTCGAAGGCCCGATACTGGCCACTGCGCGCCAACGCGAGCTTGGTGGTGTAGGGACAAGAGCTCTTCCTCGCCGAGACAAGCTGGTTTGAAGCTCAGGATATCATGACTGATATGCTCGGTTTCGGGTCAGAGGTCGGTGGTAGAGCACGAAGGGATCGTCGGCGCCAGACTGGCCGAGCGCCGCAACTAGGAGAAGCTTTGGGGAAGTAGGGGCGGGGGATCGTGAAGCTCGTAGCGCGGCGGATAGCTTGGAGAAGGCGATTGTTCTTTCCCGTCTTTTGTTCTTGTCAAGGACTAAAATGGAGGAGAAACACTCCAAGACCTAGACGACCTACGACGTGGGAATAATTAGTAACAAACTCGATGGGAACGGACCCACGAAAGCTACCACCCGCGACGGGAAAGTGGAGGATGGCCCGGGCGATGAACGCCAGCTTTTGGGCGCATAGGGAAAAGGCGCCTGAACGCCGGAAGGAACCAGAAGCCCGAATGAGAATCGAGGAAGCGACCGGGGGTGGACGAAACGGGAGGGGTAGTCATCAGCCAGAGAATTATTTCTAGAGGCAGGATCACTTCAGGAGGCGTAGTTCGTGGCATGGGTCTACCTCCCGTCTGTAAGACCTAGAGCTGCACGCAAGCAGCCCAGCCAGGAGCTCACCTCACTGAGGCAAGCCAGTCGGTGCACCAAGCGCTTGGGTGGGGATCAAGGTAACAGCAGACGAACAGGGTCAGAAGAGAGAAGGGGAATAGGATGAGCAGGGGTTTGGAAGGGAGGTAGGGTCGGGTGCGCGTAGTTGAGGGTACACCACGTCCATGTACTTTTGGGGCATAGGGAATAGCTTCAAAAAGGGGACAGGGGTAGGTATAAGTGCAAAGGTGAAGATGAGGGGATAGGATGGAAAAAACAAAAAGGTTCAAGGGTATCCATGAACAGGTTGTGTCTTGCGAGAGAAGTTGAAAACTTGGTCAAAGCACACTTTTTTTCCCCACGGCCACTGAGTATTCCGTCTGATGCCCTTGAGTGTTCTCTGATCCAAAGTGAACTCTTCCAGAGCTGTAACACAATGGCGAAAGAAAGGCACAGAGTTTCGGCATGTCAGGTGGCTTGTGTCTCGTGAAGAATGCGCTGGCACTGGTGAGTGGTGACAGGCGGACAGCCAGATGGGAGGAGAGACATAAAAGTGCCCGGGGTTACCCATGACATCCACGCGGGACCAATATGAGGACGACTGGAACACTTGTTGATGAGACTAACAGTCTGCCGACGCCGGAGGGATCCAAAGTGCTGTGATAGGTAGGGCAAGAGAACATGGTCGTCTCATGATCAAAACTGAATGATGGGAGATGTAACATACTTTGTAAGTGTCAAGTGTCTATATTCGTTCGAATTCGAATGAGTTGATTAATATACACACGGCTGACACTGATGTTTGACAGAATCGATCTGCCAGTCGGCAACATAGGCCGGATTGGAAGCGGAATCGGAAGTCGGAAGTCGGGACAGCGGAACGTAACGGGCCCAAAGGTTGACGGTTAAATAAGCCGGGTGGGGAAGAAACACCAGGGTAGCCAGGTCAGAGTCCTGTCTTTGTTGCAAAAGGTACCGTAGTGAGGTTATCGACTGTCGCACCACGCTTCTCGACCATGTAGTGTAAAGCAGCCTAGGTGTAGGAAGCCGAGGGCTGAACAGACTTGCTGACGGACTGACAGACTGACAGTATCGTGTGTAATCCGTGTGAATATTGCCCGCTGTCAACCAGGGAGTGTAGTCCTGTTCAACGCCTGGGGCTGGGCTGCTTGTTTTTTTTGTCTGCCGGCGCGGGAGGGACCTGGAAGAGGAGGAGTTGGAGCGGGCGTGTGGGGGTCTCTCTAACTTATGGAGATTCAACTGAACACCATCAGCGCCTTCTACAGAACAGCCTGGACGGGGTAGCACGCGGGGCTACGACGCTAAGAGGGCCGTTCTTGGTCCGACCCTAGCGTCGCGATTAGGGTCACCCGTATCGTATACTATTACAGGATTAGAATACATACCGTACTACCTATCCGCTGACCTTGTCTCGTCACGCCACTGTGGTAGGTATCTGGCCTAAAGTTCGATAGTTCGTCTTCATGTTTCTGAGGGTGACATTAAATGAAAGAGGATGATCCATCTTGCAGGTTTCCAAATGATATGAGAATGACGAGGTGCCATTTGTGCCTGAAGCTATCAAATCGCTCCGTTTCGGCGGAATTGAGGGTGCCCTGGCCTGAGCGATCCACTCCCCACGCGAAAGGACCTGCAAGCTTAAAGCCATATCGTGACGATCCCTATGGGTCTCAGGGGCTTATGCTCATGTTACCTTGTAGCAGCTTTGGCCGTGCGAGATGGGGAGAAAAAAAAAAAAAAAAGGTTTGACGTTGAGGTACCCCAATGACGATGACGACAGGAGACGGTCCGAGCTCGCTTACCTCCAGGTATAATAAGAGGTCATGCCTTCCAAAGACGTGCATCTAGCCGTGTGGGGAGCATACAAGTAAACAATATAATCAGCGGCTGCCTGCATACCAACACATGAATGAACCCAGGAGTTTGCCGCGTGGATTTAACTTGCAATATACTCGAAGCCTAGTGCATATTCATCAAGCTGATGACAGACGGGAGGCCCAACGCAAGCACTTTGCCGTGTCAATAGGTGAAAGTTACGGAGAGAAAGACCGTAAAGGTGAGCATTAGTGAGGTGCTCACAAGGTAAGGGTACCCTGCCGCTGTGAGGAGCTTAGGTGGGGACTACAAATGCCTGTTATTTGATTGGTCATCAGTTTGTGAACCTTCCACCTACTCCACCATCCATACCACGTCGTCGCTTCCTCCTTTTCTTTCCAACAAAAGTATCATCATCACCAGGAGCAGTCTACCTCCTTCCCAACATGAGCCTGTCTGCCTTTCATCAACAGATGAAGTAGAAAATACCCTCTCCCACTCTTCACCATCACGAACAGCACATGCTCTAGAACTTTGTGTACAGCCCCGCAGCCAGCCCACCCGAGCCTCCGTCGACCCCAGCAGGCACCCTCACACCCTGCCGCGCCCTTCCCTTCGATGCTACTCGGCGTCATGAACGCCTCACTGTGATTGGAGCCCAATTCCTGGCTGCTTCAATGGCGCCTTCAGTAGTATGCAGGTGGGCCTTTTTCAGCCGGTCTCTTCACAGTCATCTTCACCATCATCAATGATGAGTGATCCGGGAATGAACGGTCCGAAGTCCCAGGAAGAAACGCATTCAATTCTGAGCTAAAGCCCCAGAAATTCTGTTTCGACACACTCAACACTCGAGAACAGCCACGGTCTTGTTAGACAGTCCCAGATTGATGCCGCTGTCAGTTCCCTCCAGCGGTACGTCTATCACCTTAGCCGTGAAATTGTATCTTTTCTTGGCAGGGCTACCCTCTACCTGCAGTACTTGGTGGCCTTCGAAAGATTCGCCAAACGCGCGCAAAAACCAACCAAACCCAGGTGTCTGCGTGGCCAAGAAGTACCAGTGGATAAAAATAACGCCAACCTATTGGTCAAAAACGGCCTTGGCAAAAAAGGATACAATTTCACGGCTAAAGACATAATTCCTAGACATGTCTTGGTGTCATAGAACCATTTCTACCCGCCAGCGCGTACGGAAAACCACGGAGAACCCCCGTCAGGCAAGAACACTCAGTCAATAGTCTGCAGCTCGTGGCGGACGACCCCTTGGTATCGAATCAACCGGGTTACCATCACATTGTTCCTACGCGCCACCACTTTCGACACTCTCCAATATACAATCTAATACTGGTTTGTTTGTTAGCTCGGTACGCCTGGTCTACTGGACGAGATCTCTCTTAAATTGTTCTCAACCCCTCACAAGCATAGACACAAATGTCTCTGTGTGGTTCAAAGGGCTCTAATGAAAAAGAATATCGCATATCAAACTCCCCAAAACAATATATGCAAGGTAAGATACGCCTTGATTATTGAACGAAACGAATCATCAAGATGTCAAAACGCCTAAGGAAGTTGACTCGAGGTCTCGAACTAACAAACAAACCAGTATTAGATTGTATACCCGCGGCGACAAGACAGCCCCAAGACCCAATCCGCGGAGCGACCCCCAAACCCCAATGGGTGAAAACCCCAAACCTGTTCCCAAGGTTTAGGCGAACAGTTCGAGAACCCTTACACTAATAAATGACGAGACGGGAACGCGGGATGCCATGGATATCCCCACGATTGCCCATCTTGTCGGTCCATTCCACGATTTGTTCGATCAAGTGTCTACCCCGGAGCCCGGCCAGACCCGGCCACGGGTTAACCCAACCTGTTGGTGTATAGCTAGCCCATCCAAGCCACCATTCCCCAACTGACCAACCAGCACTTGTCTCGGATGACCGAGGACATGGTCATGGTGCAACCCCCCGTGAAGGCACCTGTCTACCATAGGTATTGGGGGTCTGGCTATTGGAGAGTGACTTATGCACTATCCTGAAATGTGATCTGGAGGCAGCGGACTGACCAGTCCGGAAAGGTCATAAAGACGCTACTACGGCGGAACGACGCCGCGGGATATACTGTACTTTTTGGAATAAAATTGGCGTTGAGAGTCAACTTGGATTCAACCCAAGACATACCATCTTGTGCAGCAGACTGCGTCATTGCCATGTGCTGGTAACACAAACCAAAGAAAATGGCTACACCTTTATTCGAGCAACTCGTTCCAGAAGGTTGTAAAACAAGTTCGAGTGCGGGCCAGAGACATGCCTCCAGAATGTCGCGGCGCAACACCATCCCAAAGGCGCCACTTTCGTCTCCCAAGTGCAGCCATCATGCATGTCGACGGAAAAGGGAATAAAGTGTGCTTATGCCGAACTGAAGTTCAACTCAAGGTGGACCTGACCTCCTTGAGGAACCCTCATGGTCACCTCATGGTTGAGTCGAGAACTCTATCGGGCCTGACAAATGCCCGTATGCGGCTATTCTGATGAGATCCTGCAGGTACATCTAGGTAGAGGAGAGGTTGGTCCTGCACAGTGAATCTGCGAAAGGTAGATGGTTATGGCATGTGTCGAATACGTCAATTGTCAAGTGATGCCATGAGCCTAGACCGGGTTCTCGAGCGCTGGTAGACGTTCTGGAAGCTCCATACCTTAGGTATGCAATCAGATCTCAAGCTCGCCAGGTCCCACGAGCCACCCTGACCATGGCAATGAGCTTTGGACCTGGGATAAACCATGGACAATTGCTTACAGTAGTGTATACCACCAGGCTTGATGATTGGGAAAAATTCCAAAGAAGCACACTTGATCTTACTTTGAGAATTGAGACCCTGCGTTAAGTAATTCAAGCCGGTCGGTCGGGCGGTTGGACCTCCGAGAATTACCAGATTCAGTCCAGGGGTCGTACGTCGTGGTGATCCCGTCCCAAATTCCCAATGGATTTTCGTCAAGGCATACGGTAAACATTCTATGTATTAAGGTTTTGCCAACAACCGCATTGGTGGCTCAACATTCTAATAGTTGATTGCTTTACTGCACCTTCGGATGAAATTACCTCCTGCATTTTAAAGTTTCAAATTTTTTTATTTTACTTTCCGCTGCGGGAATCTTTTTCTGCCGGACGCAATGCAAAAGTGAAATGTCGCATGTGCGGCGTCTTTCATCTGAATCTCAGGGTCCACTTCTGAAGCTTGACCGCGGCTGTCTGGCGTGTTCGCGTTCGCGGCAGGCGTTTCCTTGCACTTTAACGAATCTCCATTGTGAGGGGAAAGTGTGGCACCAAAGGAGCGATATCGACCACTCAAAGAGGCCGACAACGTGCCCAGCCACACGCTATCGTGGGATACCGTCAAGTCGGAAAGACTGGCTGGGTTGTGTCGTCAGAGCTTTTGTCCTTTCAGGGAGAGATCCGACTCGCAGTGGATGCCGTGGCCCTTTTTGCAGGACACACTGCAGCTTGCGGCACTGCAGCCTGCGACGAATGTCAACCTGAATCGCGCGTTGCCCTGACTGCCCCGACTTGCCCTGACAGCCCTGGGCGTGTGCCGGCCGGTCGTTATTGCAATCTCTTCCACGATTGCCATCCCAGCCCGTCGTCGTCTTCCCCTCTCACCCGACACACTCCAATGCCACTTTGGGTAACCGCAACACGACTGCCTCAGAGCCCACCACTTGGACCTTACAATGTGATCCAAAAGCCACGAATACACACCATACTCAACCTGAAGCTCCTCTCTGCTCGACACCATAACCACGGTGCGATTTGAATCTACGCGACAGCCACGCTCCTCAACCAATTCCACTCTTGGACTTCGCTTCTCGTCCGGAACCTACCCGCGCTAGGACGTGTTCGCCATGGCACCACCAAGGAAGAACCAGAACCACGACGACAGGTCAGACACTCCCCACGAGGAGGGAGGAGGAGGAGGAGGAGGGAAAGGAGGCAAGAAGAATGGCCATATCGGAGGCACCAAGATGCGTCGAGGCGGAAGTTCCACGGGCTCGAGCCTACGTGAGGTGACCAACGCCGCCGCCGTTCTTGCGGCCGGTCCTACTTCACATCCTGCGACGACGACGACGATGACGACAACACAGTCGGAGGCAAGCAACACAGGTGTACGTTGACTTCTCGTTCCCAACCCAGCCCTAGTCGCCATCCCAAATCTCCCAATCGCAATTGGCTTCCACCCAATTGAATGTGCCCAAGCTAACCTGTCTCTCGTCTCTTCACAGCTCCAGTGGCCCGCCTTCGAGAGAGAAGTCCTACATGCCTACCGACGAGCCTACCGCCTCCAGACCCCGACCGCATACGCGAACCCCGTCCACCAATGGGTCCTCACCCAACCCGGCAGCGTCGGTCTATACTCGCCCACGATTGCGCGACGCAAGGAATACCGGAGGCAAAGCAAGGACCAGTTGACCAGCACGGTGCGCAAGCACTTCAACGGTCTCGGCGTCCAGGAGAACGACATTATTGTCGACTTTCTGCACAAGATTCGCACCTCCCAAGGCGTGCCCAAGAAGAAGGTTATCAAGCCGAAGGAATACATCACCTTGCCTCCGGAGGAATGAGTGGGGTGACGACATGGGCCTGGGGAGCTGACTCAGGGGGTTGCCTACGGACCCAACCCTCTTCTTCCACCACAGCTACCTATCGGTTGACGATGCTGTGGAAGAGTCCCCAATATTTTTTTGGTTCTTTTCTTTGTGGTTATTGACGATGCCTGCTTTGGGGCGGACTGGGGAACTGTATGGGCGCTATTCGGATATCCTTGGTTTTTTTTTTTTTTTTCTGCCTCGATCGACTGGAACCGACTTGGCGCAATGGACTCATGATGGTTATTTGGGGGAATTATTTTTTACTCGGCAGGCACACACCGCACCATGGCAGGGCACATACGGGAATTTATATACTAGGAATTGATGATTTTGGTTACCACCCACGGACAGAAATGTTTTGGGACCCCCAACCCCATCCCGTCCACCCCTGGGACCTCATAGTGCGGTGGGATCCCGGGCCATTGCGTCTAGTTCGCCGTTGGTGTTGAATGTTTTGCCGCAGCGCAAATGGCGATTCGCGGTTTGGTAAGACTTGGTGGGGCAGAATAGAATGCGGTGGTGATTTCTGGAGACTGCTTGTAGACCAGCGAGGTTCCCGGATTCCCCACTCACTTTTGCGCAGCTTTAAGTGCTCTGAATGCCAAGAATTTCGTAACCCTTTGCGAACTTCTCTCTCCCCACCATCGAAAAAAGAAAAAGAACACGGCGTTTGTGTCAGGCTGTCCTCCGCCATACCGTTCGAGTTTCTGTCCACCCACACTCCTTGTTTTTGTCTGATATTTTAGATGTCGTGGTAATTCCTATAGCTAGAATACTGGCCCGCACGCACTATCTACTCTACCGAGGAAACCCGAACCCTCTCTCCTCTCCGCGTATACATATCTAAAAGATCGAGATGAACTCCTCCGTTCTGCCCAAGGCGGCCCTCCCGGCTCGCCAGTTTTCCCCTGCGCAAATATGTCGTCGCCAGAGGTTTAGAACATGCGCCGGCAGGAACGCTTCCGCCGCTGGCTTTACTGTAGTTGCTAGGCCTCGCAACAGCCGCTCAACGACACCCACTTCGACAAGTCCTGTCTCGAAGCCAAGGGTAAGGTCGCCATGACGTCTTGTTTACTTTTTGCTCCGGGCGTTTCAGCCCCCATTGCTGACCAGCTCCTTTTGCTTGATCATAGACCTTCCACACCACCAACCGACTGCTTGCTACACCTCGCGACCCCTACGGCGTACTGGGTGTCGACAAGAGCGCCTCGCAATCCGACATCAAGAAGGCCTACTACGGCCTAGCCAAGAAGTACCACCCCGATACGAACAAGGACGCCAACGCCAAGGACAAGTTCGCCGAGATCCAGTCCGCCTACGAAATCCTATCCGACCCCGAGAAGAGGAAGCAGTTCGACCAATTCGGTGCTGCTGGCTTCGACCCCTCAGCCGGCCATCCCGGCCCTGGTGGTGATCCCTTCGCCGGCGGCGCGCACCCCTTCGGCGGTGGCTTCGGCGGACGGGGCGGATTCGGTGCAAATATCAACCTCGATGACCTCTTCTCAGCATTTACCGGCGGTCGCGGCGGTCCCTTTGGGGGTGGCGGTCCATTTGGGGGTGGCGGTCGGGGTGGGTTCCAGCAGGAGATTTTCGAGGGTGACGATATCGAGGTGCAGGTGCAGGTGTCGTTCTTGGAGGCGGCCAAGGGAACAAAAAAGACGGTCACGATCTTGCCCCTGACGGAATGCGGCACATGTGCCGGCAGCGGTCTGAAGAAGGGCACTCAGCGGTCGACCTGCAAGTCGTGCGGCGGCACCGGTCAAAAGGTCGTCACGGTGATGGGCGGCTTCCAGATGGGCACCGTCTGCAACGCCTGCAGCGGCAGCGGCATGGTGACGCCCAAGGGATCCGAGTGCAGGACCTGCTCGGGCGACGGCGTGGTGCGGGAGCGCAAGACGATGGTGGTCGACATCCCCGGCGGTATCGAAGACGGCATGAAGCTACGCATCAGCGGCGAGGGCGACGCGCCCCCATTAGGCAGACAATCGAACCCCAACGCCCAGGGCACCAAGGGCGACCTATTCGTCCACGTCCGGGTTGCTCCCGACCCCAAGTTCCAGCGCTCCGGTTCCGACATCCTCTACACGGCGACGATACCGCTCACCACGGCCATCCTCGGCGGCGAAGTCACTATCCCCACTCTCGAGGGCGACGCCAAAGTCCGTGTCGCCACCGGCACCAACACAGGCGATAAGATGACGATGGCGGGCAAGGGTATGCCCAAGCTCAAGGGCCGCCGCGGAGCCAAGGGTGACCTGCGCGTCGAGTTCCGCGTCAACATGCCCAAGTACCTGAGCCCAAACCAGCGCACGATAATCGAGATGCTAGCGGACGAAATGGGCGACAAGACGGCCAAGCGCGTCATGAACCTTCACAAGTCTTCGTCGACGTGAGACAACCCCGGCATATACCCCCTTCTTTTGGATTGGATTGGATTACTTTTCTTGGGATGATAAGAGAGTCTTACGGTTCTTGTTATGGATAATGGGTAAACATCCAGCTAACTTTTCGACGCTCGTCTAACAGGTCTGAGACTTCTTCTTCTTCTTCCGCCGATAACTCTGCTTCTTACGACCCCGAGGACCACAAGAATGAAGGCTTCCTTAAGTCGCTGTGGCATAACCTGACCAACCACCCTGCTCATCAGCAGAAGGATGGAAAGGAAGGACCGTCGTCTTCGACAGAGACGGAGACTAAGAAGGATGACACCAAGAAGGAGTAAACATGCCGCCCGCTCAGAGATATTCAGAAAAAGGGAAATTGCATCATCCCATATCGGCGTCGGTGGGTGGAGATAACAACAGGCTAGTAACAATCTTGCCGGTCCGGTTATCTGTTTCCTTGAAACGCGCACCATAATCAGACGTCGAGACATCTTTCTACATCGGCCACCTGGAACTCTAAAAAAGATTGGGCGGCTACACTGCGGGGCGGACACTTGTTTTGCATGGGCGATGTTTTGTTTGATGGGCGGCGGCGGCGGCATAAATCGTTACGACGACGAGACCCAAAGACCGAGAGAAGGAAAGGGGGAAGAAGAAGAAGAAGTGGAGAATTGTATATCTAAGATGGTGAGATGTTGTAAGTTCTACCCAGATGAGATGAAAAATGGCATGTACACTATACACACTACTCTAGATACCGAGAACGCATTTGGATTCAGATGTTCTGTATAGAACATGTCCAATTCTACTTTTGTGTGATATGGAAGAGATAACAATCACACACTCACAATACCTTCAACAATCCTCCATCATGCTCTCCATTCATATCTCCTGTGGTATCCGGGGAATATTTGCTAAAACTGAGGCCGCTTGGTCGGTGCTACTCGGTCAAATTCTCGGGCGCACTTGAGAGTTGGGACCATATCACCTCGACAACTTTGACTCGCCTAGGTGAGTGAGTGGTGAAGCGAGGAGAAAGGATGCCTCGGGCGTTGGGTAAAACGTTTGGCGCAACGAAGTGAAAAGGAACACATTCACGCGCGGGGAAGGAAAACCACACAGTTCCTGCTTCCAATGCTACGCTACGCTACGCTCCCCCCTCCCAACGAACGGCGAACTGGTCGGTAAACTCAGGCGAATTCAGATATACATACCCATGACCCGGACACCCAAAAATTCCGATGGATGACTAAACGCACTGCAACTCCCCGCGGGCCGATTCAAACCTATCCTATTGACGAACTGTGGCCAAGGGCCCGAGGGGTGGTGCCTATGTAGGAGATGGGCCGAGCCGATGCGGAGAATCCCTGGAGTTTCTCGTCGGGTGGGGGGGGGGGGGGGCGCGGGGGGGCGGGGCGCCGGGGGGGCGGGGGGGGAGGGGCTGGGGGGGGGGGGGGGGGGGGGGGGTGGTGG